>JAAGEH010000293.1:6748107-7018232 GCA_011751065.1 Lasiurus cinereus
ATGGTCGGCCCCCGCCCGGCAGGGAAGCCCGGCCGCCCCCGGCCGGCGGCCTCGGTTCGCGGCGGCGGCGGCGGCGGCGGCAGGTGCGCGTCGCGGCCGGGGTTCTGGGAGTCACGTCCGCCTCGCCGGGCTCACCTGACCGTGTCCACCGAGGCCGAGCGGTCGCGCCCCCGCCGCCGAGCGCGGGTGTCTCCGGCGGAAAGGCTCGCGGGGTCGCCGCGCGCGCCCGCCGGCGCCCCGCCGCGCCCCGTGCCTTCGGGTAGGTTTCTGCCTTTCTGTTCTGTCCAATGGGTGCCAGGCTGCATCCCCCGCGTCGGGTGCTCGCTTTACAGGTGACACTGCCACCAGCGGAGCGGAAGTTCTCCGCCAGCGCTCCCCCGCCCCCCGCCTCCAGACACACGCCCCAGCGGTTAAAGGCGCAGCGCCCTGCCGCGGCGCGGCTCCGGTTGCTAGGTGGGTGGGTGTGTTTCCCGGGAATGAATGCCGCAGTCCACCCACCGGGAGCTGAGGATTTTATGCCTTTAAGAAATAGTTACCACAAAATACCGGGCGATTATTTAAAAACAATCATTTTTTTTTCTTTTCAAGACTTTCAGTGCCTCTCCTGTAGTTGGATGCTGGCTTCACAGGCAATTTACAGACAATTCCCTGTACGGGGCACTGTATGTTACACGAGGTTTAGAAGAGATGTTTAAAAAAAGGAATTTTCTTATGAAGAAATAAGGCATTTCCACCTCGAATTTGGGGAGTGAAACCGCAGGAAAACATAACGAGTAAAAAAAAAAATAACACTTGAAATCACCATTCACATTTTGAAATATTTTTATTCTTCCCCCCCCTATACGTGTATACGTGTTTATGCTTTAAAATAAGAATGTGAAATCGAAAATAATGCTGTTTTAAATATTTGTCGAGCACCTTGTATGTGCCAGCACCTTTTCGGGTTGTGATATGTCAGTTAGCAAGACAGATAAAAACCGCTGGCTTGGTGGAGCTCACATGGTGGTGGGGTGGGTAACAGAAGTAATGTGATGAATTTGATAATTGTATAGTATGCGAGGTAAATACTATGGAAACTAGCGTAAAACTGGAGGGGCGGGTTGCAATTAAGCAGGGACTTCTTCTTCCACCTAGCTAGTGAAGAGATCTGGAAGTTCACCAGCAAGGTGGAAGAAGAAGGAACCACCAGGGCAAAGGTGGGGTCAATGTCTTAATTTACAAATAGAATACCAGAGGCACCATACTTTAGTGCTGTCATTAGAGAGAGCAAGACTCTGGAGTCAAAATTCCACACTTGAATCCTAGCTCTACCTTAGGCTACTTGCTTGACCTCCATGTACCTCAGTTTTCTTATCTGTAAATGGGGGTGACAGTAATAGTATAGTGCTTACCTCATTAGGGCGTTGTGAAGATTAAGTGAGAAAATAAGCATAAAACAATGCTTGGCCCCCAGTAGACATTCAGATTATTGTCAGTAGTGTAGCCACTACTATTATTACTACTTGTTGAAAAGAAAAAGAGAACAGTAACATGAAAAAGATCCCCTTTTCTCTAATCCCCAAAGGCCATTTCAGTCTTTAGAATGTATATGATTTCCAGAATGCATGATTAATCGTTTTCCCCTCACTTTTTATTTTATTCCAAGTATTTTCCCCAATGAAAATATTTTTTACAAATTATTTTTAAAAAATATTTTTATTGATTTCAGAGAGGAAAGGAAAGGGAGAGAGAGATAGAAACATCAATGATAAGAGAGAATCATTGATCAGCTGCTTCCTACACACCCCACACTGGGGATAAAACCCACAGCCCAAGTATATGCCCCAACTGGGAATTGAACCATGACCTCCTGGGTCCCTCACTGAGCAGGGCAGACTGGGCCACTGTTACTATTTTAAAATATATTTGATTGATTTCTTTTACAGAGAGGAAGGGGAAGAGAGAGCTAGAAACATCGATCAGCTGCCTCCTGCACACTCAGGTACATGCCCTTGACCGAAATCGAACCTGGGACTCTTCAGTCCACAGGCCAACACTCTTATCCACTGAGCCAAACCAGTCTTGCTGTTATTTTTAACAAATTTTAGTGAATAGGCCAAAGGTTGGAAAGAACATTGTAGCAATTTTAACAACATAAATATTACGTGGCTACACTATAGTCTTTATATTTAAATTCAAAAGGCATTGCTATTAACAGTGTTGAGAGAATGATTAGCATGTGATCACACTGCATCACAGGAGGTAATTGGGCTATTTCCCCTGGACTGACTTCCTGTGACAGTTTTAATGCCTGCAGGCCAATGCTCGAGGTGACATTCATTTACTAGAACTATTCACATATTAAAACTGCTGTAATATATATCGAAGTTTTCTGTGAAATTAAACCTTTATATGTACTTAACTTTAATTATACAAATGGGTCTACAGAGGTAAAAACAGGTGGACTAATTTGTCAAATGTTTCTTTTTAAAAAAATATTTTTTTGATTTCAGAGAGGAAAGGAGAAGGAAAGATAGAAACATCAATGATGAGAGAGAATCATTAACTGGCTACCTTCTGCTTGCCTTAGTGTGGATAGAGCCCGAAACCTGGACATGTGCCCTTGACCGGAATGGAACCTGGGACCCTTCAGTCCATAGGCCAACACTCTCCCTCTCCCTTCCTCTCTGAAATCAATACAAATACATATATTTAAAATAACAATAAAATAACAAAAAATACAAAGCAAAACCATCCTGGTTGGTAGAGTATGGTCCTATACACCAGAGTTTGTGGGTTCCATTTCCTGTCAGGACACATATCTTGATTGTGGTTCAGTCCCCGTGACGGGAAGCAACCAATTGATCTCACTCTCCTCTCTTACAAAAAAAAATAAAAAATAAAAAAATTAACCAATAAAACACAAAGCCAAGACAAAACAAAAATATAGCCGAAACCAGTTTGGCTCAGTGGATAGAGCATCGGCCTGTGGACTGCGGGGTCCCAGGTTCAATTCCGGTCAAGGGCATGTATCCTGGTTGCGGGCACATCCGGCACATCCCCAGTGGGGGTCATGCAGGAGGCAGCTGATCGATGTCTCTCATTGATGTTTCTAACTCTCTATCCCTCTCCCTTCCTCTCTGTAAAAAAATCAATAAAATATGTTTTAAAAAGTATAAGTCAAGGCCTAAAGGAGTTTGTGTACAAAAAAGTACAAGATGGTGAACATTACTTAACAAACATTAACACCTAAGAAATGGTTGAGTAAGACATTTTCTTGATTTAATAGCAACAGTATACTAATTTCCTGAGGTTTCACAAAAGGAAAAATAATACACTGGACAGTCTGGCTGCTGGTAGGAAGTCTGTCCTCACCAGAGAAGGCTGGTTTGTCTCCAGGATCCATCCAGGTTCCCCAAGGCTGCTGAGCTGTGTTGCTGGCCCACTCCTGACATGCAGACAGCCTGTGGCTTGCTCAAAGCCGCCGTGGCTTTCCCTCTGATTCCCCCTTTATGGAGGAAGGGAGTGGATAACCCCATCAGTAGATAATCCCGTATCATATCCATCCTGTCCCTAAATCTTCATACAGAAACGCAAAAAGATGGAATTATTGACACTATTGAACACTTTATTATTTTCAAAAAGTAACGCACTTGTGGATGGGGTTGTGGTTGAAGTTCCTATCAACACTTGAATGATTTTATCACCCACTATGGCTACATTCCATAAGAACAGCCGGTGTCGCTCAGTGGCTGAGGGTCGACCTATGATCCAGGAGGTAACAGTTCAGTTTCCAGTCAGGGCACATGCCCAGGTTTCAGTCTCTATGCCCAGGGGGGACATGTCGGGATTGAGCAGAAGGCCAATCAATGATTCTTTCTCATCCCTGATGTTTCTATTTCTCCCTCTCCTTCTCTGAAATCAATAAAAATGTATTAAAAAAATGAATCAAATAATCCTTACATTCTTTTTTAAAAAAGAAGAGGAATGGAAGTTTCTATGCACAAAAATTTCCATGCAATTTATGTCATATATATAAAATCCATCCGCAGGCCCATGCTCTATCCACTGAGCTAAACTAGCTGGGGTGAAAACCACGCTTACTATTTGTGGTTTACTCTGGGAGGATTCCTGTATACATCCAGAGATATGAACAGCCCTGTATGCAGTCTACACAGATGGAATGGGACCGCACATTGTTTCTTAAACCGTGCTGCTTTCCTGCCTGCTGTAACCAATGCTGGTGTGGATGGAAGAGGGGCCCTGCAGGAGCTGTGGCAGGCTCCCTGCGAGAGCCGGTAAGGGTCCTCAGGTGAGGGCAGTGGGGGCAGAAGGACAGCGATGGATGCCAAAGGCAGTTCAGAAACAGAACTTGTATTATATTGCTTGTTTTCATTTTCACAGTCACATTTCCTTCATTGCAATTTTCATTTCAATAGCCACTTTTTATATTTTCTTTTCTTAGCCTTCTCAGGACAAATTGCTGGTTCCCTTGGAAAAATAGTTTCCATGACCTCATTGGTAGTGGAGCCTCAATCAACTGGGAGTTTTTTTTTACTGCCTCCTCTCTCCCCTGGGAGGAGGGAGAAGTCCCCTATTCAGGATCATTATTGATTTCTGTGAACTCGTCGTGAACTCATTTTGACTGTGATCACGAAGAACAGACAAGGGATTAAGTACGGATGGAAAAGGAATTGTGGGTACAAGCGAGTTCATGGACAGTGCTTAACAGGCTTCAGGCTCTGAGCTATACAAAGAATCAAGCCCAAGGTCACAGTTAATTGGCTGAACCGAAACGTGACCCCCAGCTGATTCCAAAGCTTGTGCTCATTTACTGTGTAAAATTAGATCACTGATCACTTAAAATCAATGTTCTGAATGTTAACAAATATAGGGGGAACTCCTCCAGTAGAAATCAAGCTTAAACCTTTGTACTTGGGCATCTCAACATATTCTGCGTTAGTATTTTCAGTGATTGGCCTATCGTTTGAGCAAACATTAGAGCATTGGAGCAAGGATGCCAATGCCATCGGCTTCTCAGGCGGTTTTTAATTTACCCTGCTGTCATTGAGGCCGATTCTTCCAATCACCAGCAGTCTGCCCGTAAACATTGGGAAGATCAAATACAAAATGTCTATTTCTAGACCAGCTGGTGTGGCTCAGTGGTTGAGCCTTGGCCTATGAACCAGGAGGTCCCAGTTCATTTCCAGGTCAGGGAACATGCCTTATTTGCAGGCTCAATCCCCAGTGCGGGGTGTGCAGGAGGCAACCAATGATTCTCTGTCATCACTGATGTTTCTCTCTCTCCCTCTCTCCCTCCCTCTCTCCCTCTCTCCCTCTCTCCCAATCTCCCTCTCTCCTCAATAAAAATATTTTTTAATGTCTAATTCTATCAAGGATGAAAGCCTGTAATGTGTCTTGAATATGGGTGAACACAGTGGGAGGACATTTGTTCCTAGTTCAGTATCTTAAATTTGGAGGCAATCAGGGTAGAAAGCACTTCATATTTTAAAAAATCACATTATAAAATAAATGTAAAATTAAAAACCATCCAACATCTGCATTATATTATGCTATGTTGTGTTGTGTTATGTTATGTTATACTGCAGTGCCGATTCCAACCCACAGTACTACCCTGTGACCCCCACCGGGAGCCGTGGTAGATGCTTTATGTCAGTGGTTGTCTTGTCCTCTCCTGACAGCAGGAATCGCTTTCTTCCCTTAGACTTAGTCCACCACAGTCTGGCTCCTCTGCCCCCTGGTGTCTTACCCAAGTATCACCATGAATATCTGGGGTGCTAGTAGGAGGAAGCATCAGGGACCTGAGGGGGAAGGGTTCCTCAGAGTGGCAGTAAAGGGACTTTGCCCAGAAGGAATCATGTTTGTTCCTGCTAACCAGCGTAGGAGAACAAGAAAGGCCTTTTTGCCCTAGCCAGTTTGGCTCAACGGATTGAGCCTGCAAATAAGGCATGTGCCCTGAAGGGTCCCAGGTTCGATTCCGGTCAAGGACATGTACCCTGGTTGCGGGTACATCCCCAGTAAGGGGGTGTGCAGGGGGCAGCAGATCGATGTTTCTCTGTTACCGATGTTTCTAACTCTCTATCCTCTCCTTTCCTCTCTGTAAAAAAATCAGTAAAATATATTTTAAGAAAAGGGGGGCCTTTTTAAGCCCAGTCTTTTCTGAGGTCAAAGGGACTTTGTTTCTAAACTTCAATGATAAAAGAAAAGAAAAGAAACCGTGACAAATGTCAGATCCTTGGTCTCTGTTGTAAACTGAGCTTTTGTACCTGTGGTTGACTTTTCAGGCTGCTGATCTGATTTCTCAGACTTGCTTGGTTGCTAGGCAGGGAACCAGCAGGCCTGGTCCGCAGAGACTTGGAAGGCTGTGTCCTGGCTGGGGGTCAGGGCAGACCTTGCCCTTTGTGCCCTCAGTTATGCATGCTTTATTCTTATAGATGAGTTTTGACTTAAAATATTTTTTTCTTCGACACCACGAGGGACATTTTGGGGCTCCACTTTTCTTTCACATTGGTCGGTATCTAAATGAGGAGAGCTTAGTTTGAAAGGCCTGCAGAGTCCTATTTGAACCATTCCTTTAATTGTGGAGCCCCTGCTTGGGCCAGGGTGGACAAATCAGGAACCGGTTTGGGTATCCATTCAGGTGGGCTTGGAGATGACAGCACCGGATATCTGGAAATAGAGTTCCACCAACAGCATATGGCTCTACAGATAGACAATTAGGAAATAGCTCAACTTTCCCCTAAACTCTTATACTAGTATACCTGTCGGTTTAGCTTGCCTTCTGTTTAGTGTCATGGGTAAAGGTAGAAAGAATCCTTACTAGGACACGTCAACTTCTCCAGCTTCCTAGTCAATAGTTCTTAGAGCTCATTAACAGAGAGCTCAAAATAAGATTATTTAAAACTAGAGGCCTAGTGCACAAAATCGTGCATGGGTAGGGTCCCTAGGCCTAGCTTGCAATCAGGGCCATCTTCCACCCACTTGCCAGTCCCCAGGCCTGGCCCCCCCCCCCCCACTCACCCACCCAGTTTCCTGTGGTTCCCTGTTATCCATGAGGTGATCGGAGCCTGTAAGCTGGTGATAGGGACCGAGAGGTGGTCAATACACCTCATGGAGACTGATCAAGTGGTTGCTCTGGTCATTATGCCGTTATGGTTGCTGGGCTTTTATTATATAGGATAAGTTGGACTAAAAGTCTGAAAGTTATATGTAGCTTGAGCTCCTCCCTTCTAGATGGAATGGGTTGGGGGAGGAGTCAAGCTGAAGTTGGGGTAATTGGGGGAACGGAATGAGGTGGGCAGGCAGCCAAAAGGCTTGTCTCAGAAGATAAGGACTTGTCTGCTGCGTTGAGACTATCACCTAAGTAAATAATTACTAACAGCCCTCTGAGCAATCATTTGTGCCATTGAGCAATGAGCAAGAAACAGGACGATGAATTCTGCCTCGGAGGCTGTGGGGTCTGGGGAAGAAGTCCCTAACAGTCCTGGTTTGACTTACCTGTCTTGGCTTCATTGAAATACTAGCAGTTCAAGAGGAAAACTGGGTACCTATCCCCAAGGTGGCTCGAGCTCCTCGGAGCAAGTGCTGTGTCCTCATCAGTTGGGACATTGTTCTAAATGTTCAACAAAGATGGATAATGATGACATGGCGACTTGTTACATAAGAATGACTTTCATAGCTTTGATTTTTCCTTTTCAGAATGGGGTCACAGGGCACTGTTGTCAATAACATCAATAGTTGTGCAGTATGTTCAACAACTATTGATAATGATAAATAGGAACAGTTTGTCATGTGATAGTGAGTCTCACCGCTTTGTTCTTTTTAAAAATGGGGTCATGAAAAATATAAGGAACAGGAAAAAACCCAAAAAGATAAAAAATAAAATGGGCTCAGAGTTTTCTATCTGCACACCTCTCATCTGAGTCAGTAAGCAACTTGGCTGTGTTACAATAGGGGGATGTAGTTCAAGCATTTTTAAAGCCAGGAATGTGGCTATGGGGAGGGCTGCTTTTTTCTACTTTTCTGGATGTAAACTTTTGGTTACCTTCTTAGATGTTGACTGAATGGAGGTTGTCATAGCAGAGTTAGCAATGCAAACACCTGTGCTAGATCCTGCAGGACATCCATTCCAGATAGTATAATGGCTGGAGTAAGAGCAAGGAACAAAAATCCAGAGGTGCTAGTGGTGCTGGCAAGAGGAAAGGCTCGACTCTTTTCCCCCTCCCTCCGCCCCCACCTCCACAGCCCAGCCCTCCAAACTCCCCCTGTGTCTAAAACCCAAACTATCGAGGGCTGCTGTCTTACTGAGGCTGCAGGGTGGCTCATTATGTGTGGCACCCTGTTCCTTCCTCTCTTCTTCCTTCCCCAGTCTTCCTCTTCTTGAACAATGATGACAGAATTTACTGGGCAAAAGAATCCTTTCTTTTTTAACTGGAAAATTTTGTCAAAATGTCACAATGTCCTAATGTCCTTTGAGCTCAACATAACTGAGCCTTAGAAACTTTCCAGGGGAGAGACAATACGACCACAGTCTGCACAGAGCCTTCTGTGTGTCTGTGACAGCAAAGACCAAAACAACCATGCTAATGTTGTTGGTTCGGGCTGGGCTCTCTCCCTGCTGCTTCTTCGCGGTAGTCCGGTCTACATTTTTAAAGAACATCGCATATGCCTCCATTAAGAGGAGTTGTTTATGTCTCAAAGGTAGCAGATCCCATGTCCTATTTATCATTTTGCTCCAGAAGGTGTAGTGGGTTGAATGGTGCCCTTCCCCCACCAAAGATACGTCTCTGTGGAGAATGTGACCTTACCTAGAAAAAGGATTGTTGCGGATGTAGTTACATTAAGGGTCTGAAGATGAACCCAGCTTGGATTATCCAGGTGGGAATAAATCCAATGACAAATGTCCTTCTGAGAGACAGGAGTGGATAAGACACAGAAAGGGAGAACACCACGTGAAGATGGAGGCAGAGATCGGAGCCATGCCACCAAGGAAGCCGAGAGAGGCTGGAGCCACCAGAAACCAAAGAGCCAAGGAAGGAGTCTCTACTAGAGCCCTTGGAGGGGTGCAGCCTGCTGACACCTTGATTCTGGCTCTGGGCTCCAGAAATCTGAGAGAACACATTTCTACTGTTTTAAGCTACCCAGTTTGTGGTCATTTGGGAAGGCAGACAT
Organism: Lasiurus cinereus; assembly: GCA_011751065.1. Classification (NCBI taxonomy): domain Eukaryota; kingdom Metazoa; phylum Chordata; class Mammalia; order Chiroptera; family Vespertilionidae; genus Lasiurus; species Lasiurus cinereus. The sequence continues at coordinate 6,757,279 of JAAGEH010000293.1, forward strand.
AGGAAACTAATGAAGAATGTGGGGAGGACATGGGAGGTTTACCCAAACCTCACCAAACTGGAGGGTTCCGTCCTGAAGTGGCTTTCCTGAGGTTCTAGGACTCAGATGGCCCAGGGCTGTGGAGATCAGGCATAGCTCAACTCAAACCCGTGGTGTGACTATGGTGGAGAGTCCTGATGTGTAGGCCACATTTCAGGAGCAAAAGTCCCCTGACGACATAACACAGTAGTTCACAGTGGGGGCACATGCCCCACAGGGATGCAATTTGATTTTTTTTTGGGGGGGGAGGGCGCAATTCTAGAATGAATTAACAGTGAAATTTTTGCATTTCTTATGGTTCTAGGGCCTCATATACAGTATCCTATCTAATAAAAGAGTAATATGCAAATTGACCCTAGCTCTGCTACACCCACCAGCCATGCCCACCAGCCAATCAGAGCAAGTATGCAAAGTAACCCAACCAAAATGGCTATGGCCACAGAGAGAGCTGGAGGGAGGCTTGAGTTGTCCCTAGCAAAGGAGGAAGCCAAGTGCCCAGGCCTCCACTTAAGGCAACTAAGTTTCAATGGCTGTGCAGCAGAAGGCTTAGCTCCCCTCCACGCTATAAAGTTTCAATTGTAGAAGATAAATAAATTCCAGATACCAGGGCCTCTGCTTGGGTGGAGGGGGCAGGAGGCCATGGCCAGCCTGCAAACCACCACAGGCTCCTTGCCCAGGCCACCTCTCACCCCAAGGGAACACCCACCCTAATCCAGGACAAGGCAAACCAGCTGGCCCCACCCATGCACCAGGCCTCTATCCTATCTAATAAAAGATTAATATGCAGATTGACTATCACTCCAACACACAAGATGACTGCCCCCTTGTGGTCAAAAGATCCTGCCCCCGTGTGGACACAAGATGGCCACCACAAGATGGCTAGCAGGGGAGGATAGTTGGCAGGGACCAGGCCTGCAATGGAGGGCAGTTGTGGGTGATCAGGCCAGCAGGGAAGGGCAGTTGGGAGGGACCAGGCCTGTAAGGGAGGGCAGTTGGGATTGATCAAGCCTGCAGGGGGGGGCAGTTAGAGGTGACCAGGTTGGCAGACTAGGAAAGTTGGGGATGACCGGGCCTGCAGAGGAGGCAAGTTGGGGGGGACCCAGGCCTTCAAGGGAGGGCAGTTAGGGGTGACTAGGCCTGCAGAGGAAGGCAATTGGGGGTGATTAAGCCTGCAGGAGAGGGCAGTTAGGGATGACCAGGCCCACAGGGTAGGGCAGTTGGGGGCAAATCATCTGGCAGGGGAGCAGTTAGACATCAATCAGGCTGGCAGGGAAGTGGTTAGGGGGTGATCAGGCTGGCAGGCAGAAGCAGTTAGGGGAAATTAGGAAGGCAGGCAGGCAAGCAGTTGGGAGCCAGTACTCCTGGATTGTGAGAGGGATGTCCAACTGTCCATCTGGATCGGGCCTAAATGGGCAGTCGGACATTGCTCAAGCGGTCCCAGATTGGAGAGGGAGGAAGCTGGGCTGAAGGACACCCCTCTGCCTCCTGTGCATGAATTTCATGCACCAGGCCTCTAGTATAAATATATATTGCAACTATTTATGCATTTCAGTTCTCTATTGTGTGTTTTGAAACTTTATTTGCTATTTTTTCATATCATTTTATATTATTACTAAAAGCCTAGGGCCCAAAATTCATGCACGGGGAGGGGTTTGTGTGTCCCTCAGCCCAGCCTGCACCCACTTGCAATCTGGGACCCCCTATGGGATTGGGCCTAAACTGGCAGTTGGATATCCCTCTTGCAATCTGGGATCACTGGTTCCTAACAACTCGCTTGCCTGTCTGCCTGATTACCCCTAACCATTCTGCCTGCTTGCCTGATTACCCCTAACTACTCGCTTGCCTGCCTGATTGTCCCTAACTGTCTCTGCCTTAGCCTCTGCTGCTGCAGCTTTGTCTGGAAGGACGTCCGGAAGGTCGTAGAGGGTATCTGGTCTAATTAGCATATTACACTTTTATTATTATAGAGTAGAGGAGGGGGAGGGTCCCCTTAGCTCAGCCTGCATTCTCTCCAATTCAGGACCTCTCAGGGGATGTCCAACTGCTGGTTTAGGCCCAATCCTCACCTGCCTGCCGGCCTGGTCACCCCTACTTCCCCCCCTGCAGGCCTGGTTGCCCCATGCAGCCTGCTGTTCAGTCATTTGGTTGCCCTCACTAACCCCCCTGCCAGCCTGGTCACCCCACACAGCCTCTTCAGTTGTCCTTTCAATTGTTTCAGATGCAAAGGTCGCTTAGCCTTTTATATATATATATATATAGATTATTTTTTAACAATTTCTTAGTGTTTTCTTCTTCAGTACTTCAACTATCCTTTTGTTCTTTTACTTCAACTATCCTTTTGTTCTTTTATTTTTCTCTTTCATGGATGCCATGTTCTTTGGAAGCTAGTGTAGGCCAAGTCAATGGCCTTGTAGGCTTCTTCCACATGAATAGGAGTCACTTTTTTGAATAATAATAAAATTATATGTCATGGCAGGGGGGTGGGCATCTGGATTTTAGAGATACTTAGGTGGGGCCTGGCCAAAAAAGGTTGGGAACCACTGGTGTAAAGGTGCCTGGACCAGAGGCAGGCTCCTCATTCTAGTAGGTATTTGATGCCATGAGATGGCAGGTCAGCCAGCACTTGTCCTCTTCCTGAGAGGGGTGTTTCTTATCCATTCACTCGCTGAACTGCTGGTCCCTGACTCCTGCTCCACCCCAACAGGCTCACTTTCCCAGAACTCCACCACCACCTGTACTGCCTGCATCCCTCTGGCACCATCCCCAGCACGGCATTGCAGGTAGTCATCCCCAGGCCCTGAGAGTTGACAGATAAGATGAAATATCCTCAGACGTCCAGTATAAAGAACCATAGGGGACTATTCCTACCCTCTGTTTTATACTACAAAGGAATCACCTGCTGGGGAAGACAGATGCATCAACAGAGAGCCATGGGCCGAAACCGGTTTGGCTCAGTGGATAGAACGTCGGCCTGCAGACTGAAAGGTCCCAGGTTCGATTCCGGTCAAGGGCATGTATCTTGGCTGTGGGCACATCCCCAGTAGCGGATGTGCAGAAGGTGGCTGATTGATGTTTCTCTCTCATCGATGTTTCTAACTCTCTACCCCTCTCCCTTCCTCTCTGCAAAAAATCAATAAAATATATTAAAAACATACACACACACACACACACACAAAACACAGAGAGCGATGGGAGGTGTGCTTAGGACCAGACAGAGATGTGCTGTATGCTGGGGAGCCCAGAGGAGGCAGCATTCCTCCTTGGGAGACTGGACACTTGTGAGACAAGATACTCGAGGTGAGTAATGACTGAGGAGGGCAGGGAGAGGCTTCTCGGTGGAGGCGTCCGCAGGAGCAAAGGCACAACATAGGTTTGTAGAGCAGCAAGAAGTTCAGGGTCATGAGAGACAGGAGTGGGGATGGGAGTCAGTACAGAAACAGGTTGGAGAAGGTGGGTGGTGCCAGGCTATTAAGGGCCACACACATCCTTGATGACTCAAACGGAACATGTCCAAACTGAAACGGGTTGTCTTTCCCGGCCCCCCTCTTCCTCCCGCAGGGGCTGCAGCTCCTGAAAAGGATCAGCATCCACCCGGCTGGCAGGGACCTCACCCTCTTTATTCCCTCCTGCATCCATCCAGCTCTCTCTATCCCTACGCCGGGCCATCATCGTCTCCAGCCTGGACATCTGCCACGGTCCTTCCCTGTCCCTCCCCTTCACACCCAATCTTCTGGTCCCAGTGTGACTGCCTCCACTCCATTCTTACCTGCAGCCAGTGATCCATTTAGAACACAGATCTACTCATCTCACTGTCTGTGTAAAACTGTATTTTAAATGGCTCACAAGACCCTCCAGAATTCAACTTCTGGTTAAAAAACAAACAAACAAACAAAACACACAAAAAAAACCCCACAAGCACTGAGGAGCATATAATGGAAAGCAGTAGTGTCCTGACATTCCCCATCAGCAGCCTTTCTCCCTGTAGAAAGTTCTAGGTTTTGGCATTGCTGGTGGTTACCTCCACATCCCTGATATGATCTTATATTGAAGCTTCTTGACTTATCAATCTTGAATATCCTATGCAATAAATAAGGGTCCAGTTGACTTTTATTGCCTTTAATCTCTCTTATTCAGCCTCGGAGTAGTCCCAGTTCCTCCTCAGGTCTGTTTGGAAACCACAAAGTATATATACTTAAACCTTAATGTCTTGCTTCCTCAGTCTTGGGCAGACCACTAACTTACCACTTTGTAAGATGGGAATGTTAGAGCTCCCATCCAACCACTCACCCTCCACACCCCACCCACTCCTTGCCCACACCTGCACATACACATGATGCAGTTAGATGCTGTTTGCATTCCATTTAACCATAGTGAAATTTTCCATAGGTGTTCACTGCAGTTCACCTCCTCGCTGTGTTTCAGTTTGATTCACCTTTGACCCCTGCCTTTTCACCTACTTTTTTAAAAACAATATGTAACTTTCTTTCTCTTCTCCTTCTCCTTCTTTTGCATTCTGTGAGTTCCCCAAGCCATCAATCATGCTATCTATTCTATTGTCTTCCCTCCTCCCCCAGGTCCCAACTCTCTCCAAGAGGCCTCTGGTCAGTCTGTCCTGGTGGCTGTACAGCTCCCAGCATGCCTCCAGGGACTCCCCTTACCTGCTCTCCTGGGTTGGATGAACTGTTTCTGAATGTCCTATCTATCTCCTTCTCTTGGTAATTGCTGAAGCATGCTAGCAAGTAAATTCCTAAGAAAAGATGCTTAGAGGATAATTTATATTTTTACCTTTTTTTATTATGAAAGACTTCAAACACATATAAAAGGAGACAAGGTAATATCATGAACCTGGGATAAACCATTTCTCATTGTTACTGGTTTGATCATTTGTCTAGGCCTTTTCAGTAGACAACTAGAAATACATTTTTAAAAAATATTTTTTTATCTATTTCAGAGAGGAAGGAAGAGGGAGAGAGAGAGATAGAAAGATCAATGATGAGAGAGAATCACTAATCGGCTGCCTCCTGCATGCCCCCTACTGGGGATTAAACCCACAACCTGGGTATGTATCCGGACGGGGAGTCAAATCACCTCCTCCTCATTCATAGGTTGATGTTCAATCACTGAGCCATGTATTTTAAAGGGGAAATACATCATAAATTTATGCTAAGCATCCGAATCATGTTGAAGACTAAGGGTTTTTACTTAACCTCCTAAATCTTATATCTCTTTTCTCCCACACCCAACATGAGATAATGTATGAACATTTCTTCAGTCTCCCTTATACTGAACTGGTAGCCTGGCTTGGTGTAGAGAGTTCTTGGTTGAAAACAGTTTTCCCTGAAAACTTTGAAGACATTGTTCTGTTTTCTTCTAAGCAAGCAATGTTGCTAATGAGAAGTATTGTGCCGTTCAAACATTTTTCTTGTATATGGCATTTATTTATTTATTTATTTATCTATCATTTAGGGGAGCTTTTAGGATCTGGTCTTTACCATTCTGAAGTCTTACTATGATATTTCTAGGTGTGGGCCTTTTTAAATTGACTTTGATCCACATTTGCTTGGGAAGGCAGGTGGGGAAAAGGTATTCAGTACACAAGCTGGTTTTTAGCTCCTGTCTTGATGCCTCCCTGGCATTTGTGGCCTTAGGGGTCCAGAGCCTGGGAGGGGTGTCTGGACAGGGGATGCAACCCCTCTGTGAGTAAATGTACTTTAAATTTTCCCCTTACAATCAATCTTTGTAAAGGAATCTTGAAAAGAGAGGAGGGAGACATGAACTGGGCATCTCAGCCTTGTCCCTCAGCACTCTCCCCTGCCCTGCAGCTCTTCTCAGTTCCTGGAAAGGGTCTTATTTTCTCCAAATTCAATTTCTTCATCTTGGAACTCTTCTCCTTCTCTACCTCCATCCATACCGACTTTCTGCTCATCTTCCAGTCTGTGCCTCTTCCTTGAGGTGTCTCTGATCCTCCACTAAATCAGGTCCCCCTTTACGTGTTCCCCTCAATTCCGTGCTTTCCCCATCACCACGCCTCTCCATCTCCTGCCATTGCTTGTTCAGTCTCTGTTTTCGGACTCTAGGCTTCTGGACAGCGGGATCTCATCTCCCTTGTTCAGGGCTATCTATAGTCCTGTTTCAGAGAAGTTCTCAGCGGGCAGCCATGAGTCCATGCGGGTGCAATGCGGGTGGTGAGCTGCAGAGAGCTATGTCAGGGAGACCAATGAGGATGCTATTATTGCTGGAGTCCACAGGAGAGAAGAGGACCCTGGACGAGGGCAGTGGCAGGAGGGTGGAGAAGAGAGCCTGGTTGTCTCTGAGGACACCATCAGGATTTGGTGATCTTTAATATAGTGATAAGGGGATGTGAGCATTCAAAGATAATGCCACAGTGTCTGTCTTACGAGAAGAGGAAAACAGCGTTGCTATTTGCTGAGGTAGAAAGATTGGAGAAAGGAAAGGTACAAATTGAGTTTGGACTGAACGTTCAGTGGTGGATCACCAGGGAGGTAGCTGCAAATGAGGATCTAGAGCTCAAGAGAGACGTCTGGGTTGGAGCTATGGGAGTTACGAACTTGTAGATGGTGGAGGATATGAGGGAGCAGGTGAGTCCATCGAGGGAGAAGGTATAGAAGGGCAGGAAGGAGCAGTAGGAGCCTGGGGAATCCCAGTCCTGTAGAGGCAGGGGAAGGAATAACCCATGGAGGGAAAGAGGAAGAGATGGATGGAGAAGCAGGCAAGCCAGGGGAGGAAAGAGTTTTAAGAAATAAGGACATAGGGAGATGGCTACATTGTGACTTGGCTGTTCCTTTGGAACATGACTGAGAAGAGCTGGTGGTACAGACAAGAATCTAAGTGCAGGCATAGTATTTGATAAATGAACCCAGCAACGTGATTCATGCAACCAATATTATTTGAGTACCTACTAAGTGTCCAGGTCCTGGGGATTCATTAGTGAGCCAAACAGCCTCTAATCCCTGTCCTCATGGAGCTCATGTTACAGTGGAGAACACAGATGACAGCGAAGGAAAGTGAAATGCACAGTGTGTTAGAAGGCGACAAGTGCTAACGAGAAAACACAAAGCAGGGAAGAGGGATCAGCATGCAGAAGAGTTGCAATTTCGTCAGGGTGGCCCAGGGAAGGCCACGCTGAGAAGATGACTTTTGAGAAAAGACATAAAGAATGAGGAAGCAAGCTACGTGGATAGCTGGGGAAGGAGCGTGCCAGGAAGGGAAGGGAAGGGCATGGGCCAGGCGTGCTCAAGGGATGGCAAGGAGTCCAGAGTGGCTGGAGTGAGGGGAGGTCAGAGGGCTCCTATCATGTACAACCTTGCACGCCCTGCTGAGAGCTGGGGTTTTACTCTGTGGGAGGTGGGAGCCATTGCAGGCTTATGGACATGGTACTAACAGATCTGACTGTGCTCCAACAGAACCACGCACTGAGCAAGAGAATTGCCATGGAAAGTTCATGCTTTGAGGCCCAAGGCATAGAAGGAGAAAGTTCAGAAGTCAGAGGTACACTCAAACAAGGTGGACGTTTCTGTGGAACAGAACAGAACATAGATCCAGAGACTCAGTCACTGGGGAGATATCCTGGGGTTGGCTTCCTGTGACCTTGTTATCTGACCTTGGGAGCCAGACCCACCGTGGGAAATCAGGTGGTGGAACGGAGCCTGTAGACTGACATGTAGTCCTTCATGCTTTAACAAATTCCAAAATCCAAACTCTGCATGAATTCTATTTTGTTTATTTCTGGGTAAATATTTGAAAGGATACACATCCACCTAGGGTGTGGAGTGGGAGGCTGGGGCAGGGGTCTCCCTCTCTTCTTATGTATTTTTGATAGATGTGGCTCTTTCTCTCCATGAGTACACGCCCATTACCGAGAAGGTAACAGGGGCCTAGTGCAGGGCGGGCAGATAGAAGCAGAATTAAAAAGAAGCCACTAGGTTGATCCATTAAGAGGCGATGTCAATGAGAACAATTTCCTTGGCGTTGTGGAGACAAAGGACAGATGGGTAAAAGATAGGACACAGGAGTGAGTTAAAATGTAGACGGCTCTTTCAAGAGGTCGCACAGGAAAGGGAGGAAGAAGGAGATAAGGAGGGTACAGAGAGGGAAGGGCGTCAAGAAAGGCTTTTTTAGATGGAGGAGATTTGAGGATATTGGCCAGATAAGAGGGGAGGAGAAGGAGGGAGGGAGAGATTTACGTTATGAGAAAAGGAAGGAAATTGTCCAGGGGAAGAGTTGGGGTATGACGCCTTTCTAGGAGCCCAGAGGGAGGGTGGTCCAGGTGGCACTCTCGGACACGGTGTTGGGCTGGGGTTTAGAAGCTGACGCATGCCCGACCGGCAGCTTCAGGGACGGTGTGGCCTGTCTGCCCCACATCACGCCTGTGGGTACTTTTCTGACCCTCCGCTACACTGTGAGGGCAGGAACCAGGCCTGAGGTATCTCCTTGGCTCTTGCACACAGTAGGTCTTCCATTAATGCTTGTTGGCTGAGTGGATGGATTTTATTTGTGAAAAAGAGACTCAGGCCTCAGCTGAGAGGGAAGAGGGATGGAGTGGGGGAGAGTGACTACCCTTTGGAGCAGCGGCCATGGGAAGGGGACAGGGTGGTGATTAGGAACCGGTGCAGGATTCCCAAGCCGCGCTGCTCCGTCTGCTGAGCAAGGATCCGTCAGGAGGTCATGCTGTCAGGCCGGCGGGTGGCGATCCTCCTTTCTCTCACTCTGCGCCGGGCCTGAAGGAGCGTGCCCAGAAAGCAGATGGGGTTTTGTAATCTGAGTGGGCCTGCTGTCATCCTCTCAGTGGAGGCCTGGAGGAGTTCATGTAGCTCCCCAAGGCCCTGGCTTCATTCCTAGAGAGTGTTCTTGCCTTGGGTGGGCTCATCCTTTGTGTGAGTAGCTACTGTGACCAGAGCAAATTAGTGTGTTAGCCTCGGTCCAAATGTCTCCCCGGGGAAGCCTGTCCTTGCCTCCCCCTCCTCTGGGTCCCAGGCAGGGAGTGCGGTGAGGCCCGCTAGGAGGCCTGGGCTGGGGGTAGAGTAGCCACCAGGACAGGGCACATACTGGGAGGTCGGGAGCCAGGCTGAGCCATCAGGTTCCACCAGCAGGACTGGTGGGATTGCCGAGCCGAGGAGTGCGCTGGTCAGGATGCAGGGTTCTGGAGGCCCAGAGGAAACCAAAGTCCAGGGCACCCCAGGAAGGCCAGGTGAAGGAGACAGATGTAAGGGGAACAGGTGGAGGCTGGCAGGGAAAGGCTGGAGCAGGTTGCTGGCACAAGTTCGCTCAGGACTTGTGTGAAGTATTGCTGGGGCACGGGCCCTTCTGTTTGACTCCCAACACATTTTGCTTTGCTGAGGGAAGGTTCTTAAAGGGGGGTGAGCATCTGCCTCTTAGTGGTCAGTGTGTATAATAGCGAATGGCCATTCAGCTGTTCCGTCAATTTGCATATTAGCCTTTTATTTTATAGGATGAATGCAACGTATCTGACCTGTCGTCAGAAGACGAGACTATGTGAACTCTTCTGACTTCAGGCACCTACCCAACAGCCATTCTCTTCTTCTGTCTAGCCATGTGACCTGCCCTCGGGCTGAGTCATTATTGTTTGTCATTTGGGAAATTATCTGTATACTTCCAAGTACTTTACTGAGCACGCTGACCAGAGATCCTGTGCAGAAGGACGCAGAAGCCAATTTAAGATTGTCCCACTTAATGAAGGGAATTTAAAGCTTGCAGTGAGAAGCAAGGGGAAATAATTGGGGTAGGTGAACCCTCTTAGGATAAATGTGTAAATGTGAAGGAGCACCCTGGCCAAATTCTGTGTTCCACAGTGTTCACATCCTCTATTCCCTCCCTCCTTCCCCTCGTCCCTTGCTCTCCCCATATCAGCCTTCCACACTTAGAGTGTGGTTAGAAGAACCAGAACTGAGACGGAATGAAGAGGCTCAACAAACAGATGGTGCCTGGAGCCAGCACACACTCTATGAAGAAACACAGGGCAAGTACCCCAGCTACAGCCACAGCACAGGGGTCACCCTATGGACAGCTAGAGAAGAGCACAGGAGGGCCAGAGTGGGATCATGATGGGGGTCACCAGAATGGCTGATTACAGGGTGACAGCTGTCAATCTAGAATTAGCATGTTCCTTACCTTATAACTTGGTTTATCCATCCCTTTCTATCTACCAGTAACACTTTTGTCTTTTTGTATAATTTTTATCTATACTCAACGTCCATATGTTTCATTTATTCTAGTCTAGCATGTCTCCCAAGTTACCAACTTAACACATCATAGAAATCTTGCCTGTTTTTCCATTTTTCTTGCCTTCAATAGCAAAATTAAATATTCCCAATACTATAGGCAACACACATTCCATTACCCTGGGCCAACCTTCGACAATCCTGAAACTTCTATGTGGTCTAAAGACTCATTTCTGGTCAATAAGACCCCAAGGGAAGATTTCCCTCCTTGATAAAAGACAAGAGCCAAGAGCAATGCAAGGAAGAAGTCCTTTGTCCCCTTCCTCCCTTCTATCTCTTCACCACTGAAGCCATGGCTGGCACATAATGGACACCCAACAGATAGTTGGTTGAGTAAGTGAGCAGATAATGCTGGTGTCCAGCCTTACATCTGTGACTTCAAGTCATGCTTCATCTTCTGATTAAGCTTCATTTCTTAAATATATATTTTTTATTGATATTTTACAGAGAAGAAGGGAGAGGGATAGAAAGTCAGAAACATTGATGAGAGAGAGACATCGATCAGCTGCCTCCTGCACGCCCCCTAATGGGGATGTGCCCGCAACCAAGGTACATACCCTTGACTGGAATCAAACCTGGGACCTTTCAGTCCGCACGAAGGCTGATGCTCTATCCACTGAGCCAAACCGGTTTTGGCTGATTAAGCTTCATTTCTAAGCCCAGGGTTGGGAAGGTGAAAGCAGGATGGAGAAAATAATATTATGATGATGAATTTAATAACAGCTAACATTTATTGGAAGTTCATTCTGTGTCAGAAATGGTACCGAGTATTTCACATTTCATTCTCACAGTAACCATATAACATGGAGATGACGATTATCCTCATTTTGCATCTGAGGAAACGGAGGCACAGAATATCAGGCAATTGACCTGAAGTCACTCAGCTGGCAAGAGGTGGCCCTGGAATTTGAATCTATACAATGAAGGTTCAGAGAGCACCCACATTGACACGATGTTATCTGTTAGTTTCCTCTTGCTACTGTAACAAATGACCGCATATTTTGTAGCTTTAAACAACTCAGACTTACTAGTATTATCTTAGAGTTCTAGAGGTCAGCAGTCCAACACAGGTCTAACATTAAGGTGTTGGCAGGTCTGCTATCTTCTGCAGGCTGTCGGGTAGACCACTGTACCTTGCCATTTCCAGTTCTTCCTTCCTTCCTTCCTTTCTTTATTTCTTCCTTTCTCTCTCTCTTCCTTTCTCTCTCTTTCTTTCTTTCTTTCTTTCTTTCTTTCTTTCCGTCTTTCTTCTTAAGAACATGTTTTTATTGATTTGAGAGAGAGAGAGGAAGGGAGAGAAAGAGATAGAAACATCAATGATGAAAGAGAAACAATGATTGGCTGCCTCTTACACCCAGCCCCACTGGTGCAAGCCTGCATGCGACCTCTCTTGGTGCACAGGATGGCTCTCAACCAGCTGCACTGGCCAGGGCTCCAGTTCTTATTTTTGAATCACCTGCCTTGTGCCTGCATCACTGATCTCCGCTTCCGTTGTCACATTCCCTCCTCCGCCACTCCCCGCTTTCCTCTTGTGTGTTTCCACTGGGTCCCCCTGGATAATCCAGGATAGTTTCTCCATCTCAAGATTCTGAACCACATCTGCAAAATCCCCTTTACTGTGTAAGGGAACATGTCTGCCGGCTCTGGGGGTTAGGATGAGGACATCTTGGGAGGTCCTTATTCTGACTACACACCATCATCCTGCCTGTGCCGGTCCAGTATCCTGTTCCTCACCAGGTCCTGGACCAACAGGGCCCGAGTTCTGTCCCCCACCAAGGCATGGAGTGGCCCCTCAGACCTTTGCCTGCTTTCCTAAACGTGTCTGGCTTCTTCTCCCCTCCCCCACGTACATCCCCACCCACCCCAAGCAGAGGAGGGATACTTAGCCAACCGGCAGTCTGAACCAGACGGGTGAGCGATGGGCCTCGGTGCGTGAGCATTCATTCATCCACATTGGCTTGTATACATTGGTTTCATTCCTCAGCTGGCCCCGTCCTTGTATGTGTGTGTGTGTGTCTTACAGTGCCAACTTACTTTTATTCTGTTCCTCATTCACATAGAGTCATTTCTCTCAGCCTCCTGGAATTTCTCCCTCCAGTCTCTCTGGCCAACCCCGTGGTTCCAGGTAAAACTCTACCTCTCGGCCATCTTGTCTCCAACTCAGTGGTTTCCCTGGATTCCGTCCAGCAGCAGCCTTCTCCAGACCCGTTTTGTCTGTCTGAATAAATTCCCCGCGGAGATGTGGTTTTTTCAGACTTATTTTTAGCTGCAGAAGAACCCCCGGTTGAAATGAAAGCCTAATATATAAAGCAGATGGAATGGAGCCGTTGGAGGGGTGGTGAGTAGAGCCCGCACCCCCAGCCAGGCCCCTCCTCTGCCCCACTCTTCCCAGGGCCCCTCCGGGCCCACTTTGAAGGCCAGGCCCTGCCCACCGGAAGCCTGGCCCTGCCCATTGGCTTCTCCTCCGTTAACTGTCTCTCTCCCTATTGGCTTTGCCAACATGAAGCATTTTTTTTCTCTCTTCACTTGGCTCATGCTCTTTGAAAGTCACATTTACCCCCCAAAGCACAACATTTTAACTTCCTCCTCTCTACCCCAGTGTTACCATGTGGGGCTTCCTCTCACTGGCTTGTGTCCCACCTGCTCGTGGCTGCAGGGATGGAGGCCATGCTGAACTGGGCTGGCCCGCCAGCTGCACCTCACCTAGCCTCCCCACTCCGGGTGTAGCTCTCTGGTTATTGGGCAGCTGACCTATTTTTTTTTTTTCCCCAGAGAATTCTTTTTGGTCACAATTACTTTGGAGGAGCAGAAATGCTTCCACCGCAGGGAGGCCCAGATTTCAATGTGCCCATTGGGGGTGGGGCAGAGCCGGGAGCAAGAGCTTCTGAAAGTCACAGGGAGTCCCTTACAAAGTTGGTATCCACCCCTGTCCTCAAGCCTCCCCCCTCGCACCCCGCCAGGTTTGGAGTGGAGTTCCCTCCTCAGCCGGCAGCTCTGTACCACAGGGGTTGCCTCAGGAGGCCCTGTAGACACCAGGACCAGGACCTGTGAGTGTCTGTGGCCCATTCCCTGAGGGCATTCTGCAGCATAGAAAGCTTACGTTTTCCCTCGCGTGGAGTCCCTTCCTACTCCTGCTCCCTTCTCGTCCTGAGGAACTAATTACTTCCAAACCTCATCTTGTGTTTATAATTTTGTACTCTTTTCTCCAAGAAAACCTTCCAGATTCCATAAGCTCCAGGCGCCACAAAACCTGGATGGCTCTCTCAGAGGACTCAGGGACCCACGTGTTAAAGGGGCCTCTTCTGTGAAAACAGGCAGAGATCCTCAACTCCGGGACTTCCTAGGAATTAGGTGCAGGGCGTCCAGGCCAAATGCTCCGGCGGAAAGCAGCAAGGACTACGTTTTGACAGGCTTCCCGTCCCATCCACACCGTGTCTGCTGTGGAACTCTGAGGCGGGCACAGCCAGAAACCGGGAGGCCAGAGGAGACTGCTCTCTGCTGGCTGCCCCCCGCCCCCCACTCCCACCTCACCACCCTGCCACAGGCTGGCGGCACATCCAGCCTTGGTGCACACTCTGGCCAGACTTCCGTGGGGAGGAGTCAGCCAATGATTCCTTCTCCTGGAAGAGCTTTCCACCAGGCCAGGACCCTGGGCGAGGCCTCAGCCTGGCAGGGCTGCCATGTCACTGGAATCCCTAAATCTCACTTTTAAGAGTCATGTTTGCAAGGTGGGCAGGATCGTCTGCCTGGCGGGAGCATCTCGGACTTGTGACTTCAGGCCTAGGACCGAGCGGGCTCCGCGGGTCTCTCGTGCCCTGTGATGTGTCACAGGCGTTGATACAGGTCAGACATGAAAGCCAGAGACAGCCAGCACCAAACACGGGCGTCCCCACAGAGCTGCTCTCTCCCAATTCCCAACAAAATAAAAGAGAAGACCACAGGGGAATCGTACTGTAAGCAACCAATGCAATCAACCTCAAACTTGGCACCCAAAGAAAGATCAAAAAGGTGTTGGCGGGGTGAGGAGTGGCACAGCATAGCTCTGCTCCCTACCCTGTCCTCGACGCCCAGACATTGACAAAATCCTGAACACCTTCCCTAGTGCCCGAATAGGAAAGGAAACAGATGTGAGTTGTGCCCTTATATTCTTCCTCTTCTGAAGGAGCAGCATTAAATGTGCATGGAGAGAAATAGGGCAAGCAGGGACCATGATCCACTGCGCTGACTCAGCCGGTGGAATAAAGGCTCCAGAGCAACACTCCCAGTTGAGAAAGGGTCCTAAAGTCTGGGTTACACCCCTTCCATGGGGATAGTGTCCTCCTCTCCAGCCCCAATCGGGTGCATGAGCCTGTGCAGGACACTCATCAAAACCCTAGGACAGGCCCTGATTGGTTTGGCTCAGTGAATAGAGCACTGGCCTGCAAACTGAAAGGTCCCAGGTTTGATTCCAGTCAAGGGCATGTACCATGGTTGCGGGCACATCCCCAGTAGGGAATGTGCAGGAGGCAGCTGACTGATGTTTCTCTCTCATCAATGTTTCTGACTCTCTATCCCTCTTTCTTCCTCTCTGTAAAAAAAAAAAAAAAATCAATAAAAAATATTTTCAAAAAACGTTTAGGCTGTTCCGGCAAAGACTGCAATCTGCTCCCGCTGAGCCCTCTTCTCCCCTCCTCCCCCCAGATGGCCAAAGAGTGTACAGAATGCAAATACCCAGCCTCTCACTTTGCTCAAGGGAAAAGCACACTGGTCTCAAACAGTGGGGAGATGGTCGGTAAGCCCCCTCTCCTACCATGTTACAACAGCATAAAGAAGTTCTGGACAGAGCTACCAAGCCAAGATGACAAGCAATGGATGCAAACACATGACAGCAAATTATTAGAGGGAAATAAATAGAGGGAAGACAGTGGGGAAAAGGCCAGCCCCCTCCCAACCCCGCCCCCCAGGCCCCCCTGCAAAAGGAAAATCTTCTCAACTGCTTCACATATAAAATGACTTAATAAGAACATGAATTTAATAAATTGAAAGCTGAAAGTTTGGATGATAAAACAAGGAAATTGATGAAAAGGAAACACATTGAGAGCAAAAAAAAAAATGCAATTATAGAACAAATAAATACATTAGAACCGATAAGAAAAAGAATGGACCCCCCTGAAACTCTAATCACTGAGTCGGGGCATGTAAACAAGGTAAAGAGATTTAAGAAATCAGAGGGAATAGAAACAGAACACAGGCGAAGATGACCCCATAGAAGGATTATTTTATTCCTAGAGAAGAGAAATTAAAAAATGGAGGCAAAAGAGCATGTCTAATGAAGGAGAAGAAAAAAGACTAACACTGCAGATTGAGGGACATGTAATGTTCCAGAGAAGCTAGATTCAGAATGTTTACCTTCTTACCCTCGTTAAGAAGAAGAGTGACTTCCTTAGGAGTACAAGCAGGAAAAAAAGTCACCCATGAGGGGGAAATTCAGGCCCGCCTCAGGCCTCTTTTCGGAAGAAAAAGGAGCTAAACCTACCACATTCAACAGGGCGGGGGTGGGGGGTGGGAAGAGAAGAATTGAGATAGAAAAATATTGTATGCAGTCAAGGTGGTCCTAGTGTAATGGCAACAGAAAGACATTCTTTAACAACCAAAACCCTCTTGTAAAAAGAAAAACAGCTTAAGAAGGAAATGTAGTCTATTAAGAGATGAATTGAAATAAAAAGACTAGTGGGGTTGGTGCTGTTGGTATAGTGGTGAGCATAACCGAGTTTCTAAAGACCAGTGGGGAGTACTGAAGTCATTTAATTGACACTGTATTCCAAGTGTCAACCAAAAAGTTTAGGTTGTAATAATGAATAAAAAGCATTATTTGAGCAAAAATAAGGTGCCGCCCAGGAGACACAGATATAGGTAACAATCCAAACTGCTCTGGGGAGAGAGCAGAGAAGGGCTGGTTTTGTGAAGGCAAAAATCACAAAGTGTAATTATTTCATGAAAAATAATTACACTTTGAAATAATTACACTTTGTGGTTTTTGCCTTTACAAAACCAGCCCTTCTTTGCTCTCTCCCCAGAGCAGTTGGGGTTGCTGACTAGATTAACAGGGATTGGTTAGTTCCGATATGCAAAAGAGGGAAGTGAAAACTACAAGAAGGATGTAAAGTCCACAAGTGTCCATGCAGCAGTTCCAGAGTGTTTATGACTCAGCCTTGAGCTGAGTTTAACAATAGTTTAGCCACTGAGGCACAATCCATGCATAGGCTGCAAAGGCCCCGGTAACCTAACAGCCTCTTGACTCAATTTTTAAAAAATCCTTGCCTGAGAACATGTTTCCATTGATTTCCAGAGAGAGGAAGGGGGAGAGAGAGAGATATCAAACCTGCAACCTGGATATGTGCCTTGACAGGGAATCGAACCTGCCACCTTCTGGTGCACAGGATAACACTCCACCACTGAGCCACACTAGCCAGGGCCCAACTCAATTTTAAGTGACGCTCTAAGTAATGCTTATTCCATTTTTTTTCTCATAACCACAATGCAACTACAGAACTATGCAATTATGTTTTTACAGAACGTAAAATGATGATCATTAACCTGGATAATATAAAGATAACTAGAGGCCTGATGCACAAAATTCATGCAAGAGTAGGCCTTCCTTCCCCTGGCTGCTGGCACCAGCTTCCCTCTGGTACCCGGGACCCAGGCTTCCCTCACAGCCCTGGCTTCATCCGGAAGGTCACCTGGAAGGATGTCCTATCTAATTAGCATATTATACTTTTATTATTACAGATAGTATAAGAAACCAAAGTCAGGAGGCAGGGTCAAAAGAGATGGAAAGATGGAAAGAATCATGGGAGCTAATAATATACACACATAATTGAAATGTATAGTTAAAAAATGACTCCAGCCTGGCCTGTGTGGCTCAGTGGTCGAGCACCTATGAACCAGTAAGTCTTGGTTTGATTTCCGTCAGGGCACATGCCTAGGTTTCAGGCTTAATCCCCAGTAGGGGGTGTACAGGAGGCAACTGATTAATGATTCTTATCATTGATGTTGCTTTATCTCTCTCTTTCTATGAAGTCAATAAAATATATTTTAAAAATGACTCCAATCTCTTAATGCTTTCACAATTTCTGTTTAACCTCAGAGGTATCTTTTAGGAAGTAATATCTCTTGTGGTCAAGACACATTATTTGAAGTTCAACTCTTCCTTCAGTTTCATTTCAACTTCTTTCAAATTCAAGTAAAATTAAATTTAATACTTTTAATTGAAATAGTATATGTATTATGATCCAATTCTTATAAAAATATCCCTAATGAAATTTCCTCCAATGTGCAAACAAGCATAGAAAGCTTTCTTATATGATTTAAAAATAAAATAGAATGGTCATTCTGTAGTTGATTCTCAAAGGTGGTATACAGCTGATTATATTTTCTTGCTTGTCATTTTTAAATATTTTAACATCCCAATAAATAAACAAAAATTTTTAGAAATATTAGAAAAAATACTTTCAGGCTTCTCATTGGAACAGTTAAATAGTCCAGAAACAGATTCGGCAGAGGTGGCTGCTATCTCTCACATTTTATGGGATTCTTAGCCGCACACATAATGGCTAGAATAAAGACCTACCAATTTCCCAGCTCTGGCCAATAGGATATAAACAGACAGGCCATGTGCAGTTCCTGGAATCATTTGAGAGTTTACTCATTTTCTCTTTATCACCTTCATTTCCTCCTGCTCCTTGGAATGCAAAAGTCATTATATGGAACCTTGAGGTCAAGCCCTTTCAAAACAAAACAATATAGAAGGTGTGTGTAGAATGTCACATGCCTTAGACTGCCTGTCTGGGTAACATGAGAAAAAAAAGGCATTTCTGTCATGTTGAAACAAATGAATATAATCCTAACTCACCTACAGACTGCCACACACATGTAGAAATTTAGTCTGTGATACTATTTGCATTATAGATGATTGGGGAAAAAGGAACAATTGACTTGGCACACACATAAAAAATTACTGATGGACCTAAATGTGACAAAAAACGTTTTTAATGTTTTATTAAGGAAATACAAAGAGAATATCTTTATGAGTTTGAGATGGGGAAAGGTTTATTTTATTTTTTTAAAGAGGCATTATAGTGAAAACCATAAAGGTAATAACAGAAAAACATTACAACATCAATATTTTAAACTTTCAATGAAAAGAAACTGTAACCAAAAGTAAAAGACAAACAACAGTGAAGTCATATTCAAGTTCAATGAGTGCTGGGTGTGTATGGGTGGGGTCAGAGGAGTGATGAGTAAAGTTTGAGGAGAGCTGCATATTCCCTTTACCTGTAACACAGGGACAGTGCAGAGCACCAGATCAAAGTCTCTGAGGACTTCTACCGAAACCTTTTTCTTTGTGGAATTCAGCATTCCATGCAGGTAGTTACTGTATTTAACTGTGGGACCACTCTGGGTGTGTATGTAATATCAGTGAACTTCTCCTGGGTGTATAAGGAACACTTAGAAATGTTGCCATAAGAAGTAACACTTTGATTCATGTAAAATGATTGTTGCATTTACCTTTATGTCCCCACAGGTGATATACTCCTTCTGTACTTCTGATCAGTAGTAGTATTGAATGGGGGAGGGAGAAGTGGGGAGAGGAAAAGGTAGAAGGGGCAAGAGGAAGGGGAGGAAGAAGAAAAAGGAGAAAAAGAGGAAAAAGAAGGAAAATAAAAAGAAATTTGGGGTTTGGGGAGTACGTATAAGTTCTCCTAGTAGAGTGAACATATCCTATGGAAGGAAGTCAGCTGTAATCTGGGTGTTTAGTTCTCATGGCCATTAGCTGGGCTGCTAGAAGCAGATATTTTGAAATATGCCCAACTGGGGGGGGGGGGGAAGAGACCATTTTAAAGATACTTTAGGGTTGCCGAGACCGGTTTGGCTCAGTGGATAGAGCGTCAGCTTTCAGGTTTGATTCCGGTTGGGGGCATGTACCTTGCTTGCGGGCACATCTCCACTGTGGGGTGTGCAGGAGGCAGCTGATCGATGTCTCTCTCTCATCGATGTTTCTGACTTTCTATCCCTCTCCCTTCCTCTCTGTGAAAAATCAATAAAATATATTAAAAAAAAAAGATACTTTAGGGCAAATCCTCGGGCGTTGTGAAGCAGAAAATGGCAGTTGGGACAGATTCCTTACCAGTTATATGAAAAAAAAGGAAACAAAAATATGGCCTGAGATGATCAACTCAACAGTAAGGCCTTTGTAGTCTAGAGAAGGAGATTGTATTAAACATTTTATTTCAATTATAGTTTAAAGCCCTTTACTTATTTTATCTCATTTAATCCTGTGACATAAGTACTGTAATTATTCTCATTTGGGGGATGAGGAAAGGGAGGCACCCTTAACTAAACTGCCTAAGGTGAAAAGCTAGCAAGGGATGGAGGCAGGATTCCAACGCAGGTGGCGGGCGGTAATCCAGCGCCCTCACCCTCTGCGCTGAGCATTTCTTGTAGGTATACAATCAATGCAGCACATGGAGCACCATGACCGCGAGGGCATGAGATGAAAACAGAGTCAGAAAGGTCCCGAGGGAGGTGAGTTCACCCTAGAGACAAGCTTTGGTTGCCTGGGAGAGAAGGGAGAGGAGGGCCATTTCAGGGAGAGAAGGCCAGCTGCCTGAAGGCTGGTGGAAACACCACCCGGTGTGGAAGGACTAGGGGACCTTCTGAAAGCCAGGTGTGGTCTTCAGGCATCTCCGGCCAGCACACGTTTCTGAATAGGCGGGACAGGCCAGTTGTTTCTCAGGAAGATATTGGGGAGCCAGGTGTAGGTGTGTGTGTGTGTGTGTGTGTGTGTGTGTGTGTAAGGTGGATGAAGCCAGTGGAGGAACAGGGGGCAGAGCTGGCCACATTCTCACAGATCGGACGGAAAAGCAGGGGGAAGAGAAGAGAAAGGGTGAGTTTCGGAGGACTGGGAACTGGAGGCTATACGGACAGTCAGTGAAAAGAATAAGAGCCCCCTGGGCAGAGGTGCTGGCTTGGGCAGAGGTGCGGGCTTGCTGAGTTCTGTGCGCTTCTTGGGCAGTGAGGTCAGCAGAGGGAAGGCACTCGCTTCGAGGGCAGAGGTTCTCTTTGCCCAGAATCCATTAAGACGCTGCCCGAGCCCTTGGGGGCAGGTAGGCTGATGGTCACTTGCAAGGTGATGTCTGGACCATCAAGCCAGCCTCAGCTGTCGCCCCAATCCCGGGCCTGAACGGCGCCTCCTGCGCATTCCCATTGCGCAAGGCAAGGCGCTGCGGGCTGCTGCTGGCCCGGGAAGGCCGCCGGGCCGGACGCGCGGGTCCCGCCCTGGGTCCCGCCCTGGCCTCGACCGGAGCATCAGGTGGGGGTCAGGGCCGCGGCTTTGGAGGCTGCGGCGGCGCCCGGGGCGCATGCACCCACATCTTGGCTGGTGTCCCCAGTGCCTGTGCAGGCTCCGACGGGGGGTGAAGGCGGCTTGGTCTCGGGGAGACCCCGGGGGCGCACGCAGCACCCCCCTCTCCTCCCCACGGAGCCGGCTGCCTAGGGCGCGGGCGCCGCACTCCCACGGGCGCGGCCCAGGGACACGCGGCAGGCCGGCGGGCCCCGGCCCCCCAGCGCTGCCCGCCCCGGCCCCCCAACCCGCAGACTACAAGTCCCAGCAGCCCGCGCAGCCGGCACCTCCCGCCTCGCCGCCGAGACCCCCGGCGTCCCGGCGGCGGGCAGGGCGCGCGCCGCGCTCTCGGCGGGCCGGGCCGGGCCGGGCGGGGGGGCCGTCCCCGGGCGGGGTGGGGGCGGCTCCGCTGCTCTCGCCGCCGCCGCCGCGGCCGCCGAGGGGAGTTTCCAGGAAGTGGCCATATTGGATCCATTCAGCCGCAGCCGCCGGGCGGAGCGCTCCCGCAGCCGGCTCGTCCCCGCCGCGGCCCGGCTGCTCTTCCCGCCCGCCCGCCCGCGCCCGCCGAACCCGCCATGGCGGCCACGGACCTGGAGCGCTTCTCGGTGAGGCCCGGGCGGGCGGGCCGGGGGCGCGCGGGGCGCGGGGCGCGGGGCGCGGGGAGGGGCCGCCCTGCAGCTGCCGGGGCGCGAGCCGGGCTGTCAGCGCCGCGCGCCGGGCCTCGACGCCCCGCCGGCTCGGGGCACCGGAGCGGGCTCGTCGCCGCGTCGGGCGGGGGTGGAGGTGGGGGTGGGGGTGGGGGTGGGGGTCCTGGGCGGCGGCGGGGGCTCCTCGCCAGGCAGCTGGCGGGGTCGCCCTCCTGGGGCGCCGGAGAGGCAGGCCCCCTTCGCGGGAAGGAGGGAGCCCAGACCTACACCCGCCCGGCTCCGGCCAGGTGCGAGCGCAGACGGGCACCCCGGGGGCGGGAGGGGAGGATCCCCGATACTCCGCACCCCCATGCTCCCTCCCGGGCATTTCTCTCTGCACCGCTGGGGAGGAGCTGGGCCTCGCAGGTGCTGCTGGATGGGCGCCACCGGTGAGGAGGAAGCCCGGGGCACCCAGGGGGACCCCAAGTGAGCTCAGGGCAGTGGAGGATCGGGTCCTGAAGACCCTGCGCCTGCTTTTCCTTCCCCTTCCATCCCCCCCACCCTCGCACCCCACAACCAGCGGCGGAATCCTGGCGGGATGGGCCTCCGGGGTCAGGTCTGAGGCTCCGTTCCCCAGGAGCTGGAGCGGTGCCAGGGTCGGCCCTGTCGATGTTTGTCTGGGCCCCAGTTGGGGTGTGCTCTCTGCAGGACCAAGCGCTCCGCAGGGGGCTCTGGGCCCGAGCCTGCCACTGGCCAACTTCCTAAAGGTTTTTCTAATCCAGCGGGGGAAGGGGCCCTTCTGGGGTTGTGTCTGCCTGTGCCCCGGCGTCTGAGGCTGGATCTGGGTGTGTCTGGGAGGCCGGGCTGTGACAGGCAAGGAAGCCGTGTCCCCTGGCCTGCCTGAGAGCCCTGGGCTGTTGGGGGCAGAGGGAAGGGGGAATGCTGACTATGTGACTGATAAGGAATCGGTTCTAGGGCTAAATAAGGGAGCCAGGACTTACGTAAGGACTGCTATAAATACAGGCATCTGCATTTATATATGTAAATTTCCCCTTCAACCTGAAAATACATTTTTGTGGGTCTGCTTTGGAAATATGCACATCTGAGGCGGGAGCTCTGGGTTTCATAACTTCTAGACTGGTGGGGTGTTTTATTTCCACCGGAGAGGGGACCGTGTCCGTTCAGTAAGTCTAGAGACAGGAGGAGAGATTCAGAGGTTGGATCCATCAGAGATTAACTCACCTCTGCACGGCACAGGAGATGTATGTCCCCACGGAGGGCAGTGCCTGCATCCTAACAGACCTGCCGATGAGCGGAGGCAGGAGACCTGTGAGTGTGTGTGTGTGTGTGTGTGTGTGTGTTTGTGTCTGTGTGCATTTTCTCTGCCCAGCTGACCAGAAAGTTATGTCTGAGGCTTGTCTGTCTGTGGCCAGAGGTTGCTCCGCCAGTTGGTCTTGCAGGTGGGAGTGGTATTGTAGAGTAAACCCAGAAACGGGCCGCCTGACTTGCTGGCCAGGTGGGGCAAGTGATTTAACCCCTCGGTGTTCTCATCTGAACAATAGGATAAAAATAGGATGCCCCTCAGAGGCTTATTGTGAGGATCCAATGAGAGGGTCCAGGTGAGGTGCTCAGAGCGATGTCTGGCACACGGTAAGACATTGCACATGAGAGAGGATACCGAGAGCCCACGTAGGTGTGGAGACGGGCCCTGGGTAAGAAGGCAGCAGAGAACACATTCGCTCTATGGCACCCTTCCGAGGGGCTCTCATCCCCGCCTGTCCAGAGATTGTCCTCAGACGCTGAGCTGAGAGGCCAGGCGGGCCAGAAAGGCCCTTTCCTTCAGATCCTTACGTTTGCTCTCTGGGAAGAGTTTGGGTTTTACCCTGATGGTGAGCTGAGGCACAGAGGGGCAACTGAGTCTGGTAAGGGTGAACAGCCTGAGCCCTGTGCCAGGTTCGGCTGGTCTGATGGGTGCCTTCCATCTCCTCTACATCTAGGCCACCGGACTCCTGGGAGGACTTGGAGAGGGCTGAATTTGAGTGGAGACCTTGGGTGGGGTTTGGGCCTGAATGTCAGAGTCTGGACTCCATTCACCTCTCCTGACTTGTCCTCCTGGGAAAGTCACTTCTTCCTTTATCTTGCTATAAAGCAGGTACAACCATACCGATGTTCTTCAAAGAGTTCATTGAAGGTTAATTGCGGTGTGTGGCATGTTCAGAAATCTGCTTAAGTGTCTCTCCAGCCCCAGGGTTGACTTTGGTGTTCAGCGGTGGCCATGAGGCTCTGATCTAATGGAGCTAGGACCGGTCTACACTGCCTTTCAGGCTGGGCCAGTGGTCAGATCAGCCCTGGAGGACTGGGGACTCCTAACTTGGGGCTTAGATGAGCCTGCAGAGTTGTACTTTGAGGTCGGCGTGTGCTGGGTTCCCGCTCCCCACATAGCGTGATGTAAACACCACAGGTTCAGCGGCCTTCACATCTTGGCTTAGTCCTGCCTAACCCTAGATCCGCTGTGGGTTAGGGTCCAGATCTCTTGGACTGGTGTGTCTGGGACAGCCACCAGAAGGTTTCTGTTGCCTCCAGCCTTCCTTGGGCAATCAGATTTTTCTATCCACTCCTGCTCTGCTCCTCCTCCTTACTGGGACCCAGTCCCAGGGCTTACCCTGTCAGAATCTCCACTTTGAGGGCCATCTCCAGTCAGAATCTCATGGGGCAGGGCTCCCACACCGTGGTGAGGGAGGCTTTTGGGCGGGGTTGGAAGGGTGGGAGGTGGGAGGTGGGGGTAGGGTAGGGGAAAGTAGAGAGAAGAGAGGAAGAGGGAAGAAGCTGCAGTGTGGCAGCCTCACACCTGGCATTTCTCCCAGCCCGTTACCCCCCCTCCCATGTCAGCTCTATCCCCAGCACCATCTGTCACTTCTGTTGTCACCCCTGTAATCTTGACACTTCCCCGAGGAGAAGCAGACTATCTCCCTGAAGCTAGAGCTGGTGGGAAGGGACACTGGGAGGCAGCCCGCTCACCCACATGGGACCCTGTCACAGAGTGGTACCTCCTTGTCCTGTAAAAATGGCCAGTCACCTTGCTGAACTGTCCCAAAGGAGAAGTGAGAGCTGAGCAAGAGATGTCTGTGTAGCTCTCAGTGCCTGATGGTGGTGAGGGGTCATCAGTGAGCCCCACCTTCCCCCCCAGGAGGTGGGTCGGTCCTGCCCTCCTTCCTTCATGGGCATTGTGCCATGCTGGGGGTGCTCGTGTTAGTAAGTTCTGCCTGGGATCTTGACAGGTCCGAGGCTGGTGGGAGGCATTTGTGATCCAAAGAAGCCAGGCTAGGAACTGAGAGGGCAGCAAGAAGGAGACTGATCACAATGCCAAGGAGATGGGAGAATGGACTGAGGCTGGGAACGCAGGGCCGCGCTTTTGTCAAAAGTTGAATGGCAGGGAGGGCACTGGATGCTTTGTGTCCATCACCTCGTTGATGCCAGCAGCTTGTAGTTGGTAAGGATGCAGACTGGGCATTGACAAGTTTGGGACTGAGCCCCAGCCCCATCCCTTGAGATGGCAGAGAGGGTGGATCCCTGTGAGTTTTGAGCCCTAAGGGTGGGCTGGGTGAAGGTGCCTATTTGGGGCAGTAACTACCTTGAATGCCTCTGTGGCTTGAGTCCAGCTACTGGCAGCAAGTAGCTGCAGGATGACAGAGCAAAGGGCCTGAGGGCTGGCTGGCCTCCTTGAGTCCCTTGCAGCCAGTTCAGCCTTCCTGCCTCTGTGCTGCTAGCTAGGGTCACGGAAACCCCAGGCATGGCCCCCAAGGCTTGAGATTTGCCAGACCGCCAGATGTGGAGCTGGGCAGGCAGGGGAGACACACATCTGCCTGGGGAGAGGATGCCTCCCAAGGTCAGCATGCCCTTTGATAGAGCTGGGGTGTTTTTTTTGCTGGAACCATGTGCTTCCTCATGGCTTGTGTGAGGAGCCATGGCTGGGAAGAGGTGGTGGAGCACAGGGCAAGGCGCATCTTGATGGTAACATCAGTTGCCCTGGATGGTCTTGAGCCAAATTAGATAGTCTCTTCCTCAAAATATATGGCTTCCAGAGGTCCTTATCCTGGAAGCCTCATTAGAGGGACAGAACCAGGGGAGAAGGGAATAAGGGCCTACTTCAGATTTCAGGAAGTGGCTACTCTGGGAGGGGGGTCTCCAGGGCTTGGGGCACCTGGAGCCTAGGGTTCAGGAGGGGCTGTGGACATGGACCTGGGTGCACTTACTAGACTGGACTGTGGGCCTGGGTGTTAGCCTGATACTCTCTCTGTTGCTGAGGTGAATGGGGCAAGCAATAGAGAAGTATAACAGTGCTGACCCAAGCTGCCGCTGGCCCATATTGGTGCCCATGCATTCCTCTGTCCCCTCCCAGCACCAGCATCCATCCTGGGGTTGAAGGGGTCAGGGTCACCTTTGCTGCCCATGTTCCCCTTTCCAAGGGTGGTATCGCATTCACAGGTGCCAGCTTCCAGCAATGTCCAGACCACTTGTGGCTTTCCCTGCTGCAAGGCGTAGAGGGCTGCCACTGGAGTCCCTGAGCCAGCTGGGAAAGTATGATTGTCTGGGGATCCAGTACTTTCCAAAGAACCCCCTCTCCTTCCCCTCCCCCCGCCCCCAGCTCCCTGGTGGGATGGACCACTCCCTCTCAGGCCGCACAGCACAGCCCAGGAATGTGAGTGTGTCCTTGGCCTGGAGTGGGGCGGGTGGACCCAGAAACCAATAACTGTGCTCTTGGCTTCTTGGAAACCTGACTTTGAAAGGAGAAATGTGAAACAAGCCACCCCAAATTACTAAGCGGCAGCCCTGGCTATCTGTGTTGGCTCCATGAAGGTTGATCCCTACTCACGTCTTCTCCCCAGCTTTCTGTTGCCGCCATAGAGATACTTTCGTTCCCAGGGGGCCTCTGGCTTAGGGACAGGTATATCCTGCCTCTGTTCTTCCTTTCTGGGCCAGGTTAGCAGCATTTTCAGCCCAACTCCTCCCACATGTGTCCCCTTGGTTCTTTCCCGTAACCTTTGACCTCAGCTTAGTGGCTTGCCGTGGAATCCTGGGACCAGACCCTAAGCCTTTCCTGGGAAAATTCCTAGGATTCCTGTCAGACTCAAGGACAGTTGTGCTGTGACCATGGGTGCTGGCCAGAGGCCTCTGCTCTGGCTATTTATGGCCCAGGCCGCTTGGTGTAGCGAGAGTTGGGGGCCAGTGGTTTGTGCCAGAAGCATGAGTGGAGAAAGCTCCCAGTGGCATAGTGACTCCTGGGTCCATTGCAGGACTTAATAGCTCTCCTGGGGAGTGCACTTCCTGCCTGCCTGGCAGGGTGCTCAGGCCAGTGGGTGCCAAGCATGGGAGCCTGGAGGAGGTGGGTGGAGAGGGGAAGAGTGTTGGAAGTCCAAGGCACCAAAGAAGAAACCTCTGTGGAAGGCCTGGGGTAGGGGCTCTTTGTCCTGGATGCAGGAGCCAAGGACATTTCTGGTGCAGCTTCTTCCACCCCCACAACCCATCTAGTTTGGGAGGTTTGATCTTCGAGGTATTTATTCACTCACAGCTTCTTTGATTCTGTCGGTTCAGACATTCAGCAGATTTCCAATTCCTTCTGCATAAAAAAAACAACCTGTTTTTGTGTGGGCAAGCTGCGAGACATAGTTTCTCCCCAAATTCTACTTCTCTTCTTGGTAAAAGAGGCAGCTTCTCTTTGCTGGTGATTAGGGCTGCTCCAGAAGGCCCAGACAGAGAGCGCTTCCTGGTTAGGAAAAGGATGTCCTAGTTATCCACTGGGCTGCCTAACAAAATGCCATTCTCCACTTTGTTCTGGACGGCCGGGCATGGAGGAACGCAGCTGGCCTGAGCAGTTATTATTTTGGTTGTTGTCTTTGATGTGCCAGAGAAATGATGACATAGAAGCCTGGAGCCTGGCTTAGGAGCCAACAGCTTGTTAGTGATCAGAGAGGGGATAATGGCCCTGTGGAGTTTCCCACTGTGTGTATGGAGCCCAGAGCTGCCAACTCTCTGTCCTGGAGCTGTGTGGAGACAGTTGGAGGTCCCCCGACCCCCCAGGCCAGCACCCCAAGGAGCTGGGTGTGTGAAAGTGGCAGGAGCAGCTGGTACCGCCTCCCCTTGGAGCCAAGTTAAGTTTTCCAGCCCAAAGGCTCCTCCCGGGGAGCAGTTTCCCGCAGGTCTCCATGCCCCACGTAGGGAGACGGAGTATATTGTCTTTCCCTACCAGATCCAGGTAGATGAGGCTGCAGACCGTCAGACCATGGGCCAGGTACAGTCCCAAACAGATTGTGTTGTGCCCTCCTGGTATTCTCCATTTGTATTCGTTTTCAACTAATTTACAAATTAGAGGGGGAGGGGGCGGCTGGGGAGAGGTTAATGGGGGGGAAAAGGAGATGTACATAAATACGTTAAACAAAGAATTTAAATAAATTTAAAAAAAGGAGCTGTAATAAAATAAAATAAATTAGAGGTTCCACTTAAAAATCTGGATTGCTGGATTCTCACAAAAAATTGGAAGATATGGCAGTACGAGGTCTGCATTCCCACATTTGGCTGGAATTGCAGAATCATGGCTGGTGTGGACGGACAGAGGACCCCACACTCTGCTATGTTAGCAGTGGAGTCATGTGGCTGGAGGTGCGGGTCCATTCCGATCCTGGCTGCTCCTTTCTGAGCAGTGTGGTCTTGAGGAAATTACTTAATCTCTTGGTGGCTAACTGGTCTCAGCTGTACCATGGTGATAATATGACAGCCTGCCTCCTCGGGTCGATGTGTGGACTAAAAGAGATTAGAGTCATTCACGGTACACACTCGATAACTGTTAGCTGACGTTGTGTTTACTATACTGGCCCCTTCCACCCACTTACATCACCTCGAGAGCCTTTTGAGTTTAGACTGAATTAGATTGGGCCTCTGAGGTCAAGAATGTGCTGCCCCCATCTTTTCATTGGCAGCCATCCTGGTGTTTGGCACACGGCACACGTGCCTGGTGAGCGTGTGTTGAGTGACTGAATGAATGAGTTGGGAGCCTTGTAAGAGCAGGAGAGTCAGTATTGCAGAGTGGTTTGTGGCACAAGGGCTTGCCCGCTCTCACACCCCGCTCTGTCCTGAATTAGTTCTCCAGCTTCTGTGTCCCTCAGTTTCCTTACCTAAAAATGGGAATGGTAAGTGTATGCTACACAGGATGGAATGGACTGTATAGGAGACCATTAAGACCACTTGGCTTGTTTTTCACAAGTGGTCCTCAGCGAGGTGGTGGTGTCATCATTTGACATCCGTTCCTTCTTTTGGTTATAAACCCTGGTTTTACTTTCCACACTCCCCACCCCCGGCACCCCCAACCCCCCTCCCACACACACCCTGCTTCCCGCCATTCAAAGTTTCACTTTGGAGATTGTAGCAGTCAAGATGCTTTCAATTGCAAGACATAGCCCCACTCAGCTAGCTTAAGCAGTAAAGGAGAGAGATGGCCAGGGGTCAGGGGAAATGCCCACATGGAGGGCAGACACTGGCTCTCTGCTCTGTGATTTCCTGGAATCTGCCATCCTCTGAGTGGGCTTCAGCTTTAGGCTAGCTCCTCCAGTGGTCACAAGATGGTCATGAACGTGGGTCATGTGCCTGTGCCTGAACCAATTGTGGAATTATGCTGATTAGCTCAGGACTATTTGGCCCCACCCCCAGAGCTGGAACTGTGGTCTTACAGAGTGCAGGGCTGATAGCCAGGTAGCCAGTGAGGGACATGAAGGTTCTTTCTGAGTTGGACCAGCTGAGATGTGCCAGTGATGCATTGGAAGCTGCTGGCTCCTCCTAGACTGGGATCCCACAAAGATCAGCAGAGACACCTGGGGTGTCAGAACAAGTGGGGCACCTTGGGTCAGATGTTATTGATGCCAAATATAGGATCAGGGAGGTTGGCATTAGCGACTTGGTGAGCAGGGAGGTGAGATCAGTCTTCTGAAACCAGGGAATAGCGCTCGGTCTCCCTCAGGGCCAGTAGCCATTCTTGTCTGTGTGTACGTGTTTGTGTACATGCAGGCTCTGGAGATTGGCACTCCCGTGGTTCCTGAGGCTCCTAGGAGGCATTGACTGCCCAGGGCTGTGGGCTCTGGGGTGACAGGGTGCAGCCGGAACAAGTTGGGGCTGAAGACCTCCCTGCACTCCACATGCATCCCCAGAGGGAACCACGCTATGTGAGTGCAGACAGGCAGCCTTGCGGAGCGTGGAGAGATGGCTCATGTGGAAACCCCTCTGCTTTTAGCATCTGGAGGCTGGAACTGTCAGAATGTGGGGACAGCCAGGAACAGCATGGCCTCTGATTCTGTGCAGGTACTCTGCCCCAGAGTGTATGTGCACACCTGTGGTTCCCAGACACCTGACCGGGTGGGTTTTGGCGGCAGACTGTAGGTTGTTGGATTACATCCTGATCGTGTCACCCTTGGAAGAAGAGGATGAGTAAATACTGCAAGCATAGCACGCCTTCCGTCGTGCCTGAAAAGGAAAAAGCTCTAGACGAACTGTTCTGTCCTCCATTTGACCCTTAGGCTGCCGCGAGCAGGTAGAACAGAGACTAGATAGTGCAACTCGGTGTGAGGTGGGCAGACAGCCCTGATAGCCCTGATGTTGTAGCAGCTGAGGACTGCGTTCTCTGACTTATAAATAAATGGTAGTGTTGCCTAGCGGGCATAGTGGGGGGGGGGGCGGGGGGAGGAGAAGGGAAAACCTGACACACACACACACACACCCCCCACCCCCCGCCTGCAGCCAAGTTCAAGGAGTTTATTGAAGAGATGGAGAACCAGGATGCATTAAAAAAACAAAAAACAAAAGGACAACTAACAGTATAAGGAAACGGTGTCACTGCCAAGTGAGGGGTCAGCAACGTCAGTTCTTAGGGGCCCGGTCAGAGCACGTGCCAGGGAAAAGACAGCGTGAACTTTGGAGCCTGGGGAGGGGCGGGGTTTGAAAAGCAAATTCAGAGGTAAGCAGCTGGGGGAGCTGGGCTCCTGAGAAAGGCTTCAGACTGTGCAGGGCCGGAATGCCATGCTGGGGTTTGGTCCTGACCCAGCACATCCCATGCTCCATTTACTGTATTCGATGTGGCACTGTGAGAGGAATCTGCCTTTGGGGCCTCTTTGTTGGGTTATGTTTGGGGATCTGGGCTTGAGCGGGGAGGTTGTGACACGGTCACTGGGGACAGGGGACAGGGAAAAATGGTCAGCGACAAGATGAGAAGCTCTGTTGAGAAAGGGTCATTGGAGAGAGCAGGTTTAGGGGTAACTCTGACTTTTAGAGAGGATAGTAGAACTGCCCAGAGGGGGCCACCTGGGGTTTGGGCTGGCAACACACACGCTTGGGAGTCATCGGTGCAGGGTTACAGAGACTTAGCTGGGGTGGGATTGTAGGGGGACATAATTAGCGGGGAAGAGAAGGTTGGGTGTGAGTGCCAGGGGGCTCTGGTTGGGAGGGAAGAATGGTTGGAGGGCTTCAGGCTGAGGCAACAGGCTGGGGCTGCAGAGAGCTCTGGTGGCGGGCGACCCCTCTGCCCTCTGCGGGAGGGCAGGGAGTCAGGGCCCCTCTGCCACTGTGCCTGCATCTGCATTGCCTTTGTCCTAATCAGTGGTGCCTGGGGCTGCCTTCAGGCGGGCCTGTTTCCTCCCCTCTGGTGTTGTGGGCAGGATGGCAGGATGAGACTCAGACCCACTGCACTTTCCTTCTTGTTCTTTCTAGTGGGCAGTCAGGCCAGGGCGGCTGGGAATGGAGGAGGCATGTTTCTGCCCAACATGGAGCTGTCTGGGGCTCCAGAGGGGCCAATCCCAGGAAGGCTGGCTGAGCCTGGGAATTTCCTCTCGGATGACAGCATTTTACCCCCATTCCCAGGGTAGCTATGCACATTGGAGTCTGACCTTGACCCTGTGCTTTGGGTTGTGGTGATTTCTTTTTTTATTGTGCTGTGGGCCAGCTCTAGTGGTCCCCGGCTACTTGGGACCTGCTGCCTGCCTCTCTGCTAAGGCCAGGTCTCCACATTCTCATCCGAATCCTTTCCTAATCCACCAGAGGTGAGGTGGAGTGAGAGGGTCCCTAGAGAACCGCCACTGAGGCAGCAGGAGGAGGCCTCAGAGTCATGATGCCTTGGAGACTGGCTCTGAGATCCAGTGGAGTGTTTGAGTGAGCACCAGCCCCTTTAGCAGGGCCCATTGGGCGTGTGAGGAACAAGGGGTGTCCATAGAAGTCCTTCCATGGAGCTTGAGAGAGGGTTAGAGCCAGACCTGCCTCTGCTTGAGTCCTACTTGAGTAGGAGAGTCTAGAAGCTCTGGGAGGGGACCCCAAGAACATAATACTCTTCAGTCTTGGCCTCTTAAAATCTTTATTTAGGATTCAGGGATCTCTTGGGGTCTCCTTCTGGGAAGAAGAAGGCTGAGCCCTCAGAGGTAGTAGCTAGGAGATGCCCCAGGCCCTAGCATCCCTTGCCAGCCCAGGTGGAGCAGAGCCCTGGGTTTAAGGGTCTTTTCTGAGATGGATTCAGGGGCCTTGAGGCCCATTGGGCTACCTCTGTGGGGATTTGGCCTGCAATCGGAGCTCTGGTGTTGTGTCCTGAGATTTGCTGAGAATTCAGATGGGGGTTTCACTCAGGTGTATCCTCTCCCAACTCGTCCGGCTTCCCCAGTGGGCTCACTGCCTCGCTCTGTTTCTCTCTAAGCAGAACGCCGAGCCAGAGCCCCGGAGCCTCTCCCTGGGCGGCCATGTGGGCTTCGATAGTCTCCCGGACCAGCTGGTCAGCAAGTCGGTCACTCAGGGCTTCAGCTTCAACATCCTCTGTGTGGGTAAGTACGTCATGGCCTGGCCAGGGGCACCTCAGACAGAAGACGGACGAGGGCCTTCTGGGAGACGGGCACTGCTGCCCTGGCCACCTGTTGAGCTGCGAAGGGACCTCCCGGGCAGAGGCACACTTTGGGGGTTCACAATGAGGTTGGTGCCTCTGCCAGAATCAAGGACAGAGTTGGAGCCCAGGCCTGACTCAGAGTTGCCTTGAAGAGTAAACAGGATGGGGCATGTGAAGGCGCTTTGTAAACGGAGTATTTATCATGGAAATTTAGGTGGTTTGTTTACTTAAAACACGTCAGCTGTTGTTCCTACTGTGTGTCTAGGCCTCTATGGCGAACAAGACTCTCCCCGATCCTAGCATCCTTTACTAAGAGCTCCCACACACATCTGAACCAGGACAGCCCCGAAGTAGGAGGCTGTGGGAGAGACCACACACCTCAGGGCCTGGGCCTCCCAGAGGCACCAAGAGCTGGGCCAGATCCTCCGCAGGTGCCTAAGCCCTAGCATCTGCTGGGCTGTGGGGGCCAATTGGGAAGCAGCTTCCCTCACCCCCACTTAAAGCCAGCGGCTGGACCAAGTCTCCTTTGGCTTCAGACCCAGGTCCTGCTGACCCCAGGACCAGCCTGGCTCTGGAAGGGATGGCGTGCAGAGCAGGTGATTGGATCCCTTCGAGGCAGCAGAGGTCAATGTCTATCGACCTCACAGCTCCCTGGCTCTGCCTCTTCCCCCTCCCTGAGGAAACATCTCACACATTCCGCAGAGCCACATCTCATGTCCTAGTCAGCCTTATGGCTCTTTCTTCCACACATTATTGCTGAGGCCACTGAGAAGGGAGGGCTCCTGGGGACAGGGACAGTGAGGGATGCCATGGGAGGCCAGCCCCTGTCTCTTCTGTGGAAGCTGAGGAGGCCTAGCCAAGAGCCAGAGACAGCCCCATTTCCGTCCTCTGACCTCCCTTCCTCGCCACTGCCCACTCCCAGGGGAGACCGGCATCGGTAAGTCCACGCTGATGAACACGCTCTTCAACACAACCTTCGAGACCGAGGAAGCCAGCCACCACGAGGAATGTGTGCGCCTGCGGCCCCAGACCTACGACCTCCAAGAGAGCAACGTGCACCTCAAGCTGACCATCGTGGATGCTGTGGGCTTTGGGGATCAGATCAATAAGGATGAGAGGCAAGAGGCGGGAAGGGCGGCTCCGCCCAACCTCATCCCCTGTCCCACCCTTGTTGGCCGTGGTTCTAACCCTCTGCCCGGGCTCTCCCTCACTGCCCCCTGTCCCCATATAAATAACCAAGCCCTCCACTCCACGGGGGCCAGGGGAGGGCCTGTCAGGGAATCGCTGAAGTCCTGAGGACCCTTTAAGCATCAGGAGAAGGGGTCCAGACAGAGACCTAAGGCCCCCCCCGGTGAGGCTCAGCTGCCTGCCTCCTAGGTGACGGAGCTGTCTGTAGTTACAGGCCCATCGTCGACTACATCGATGCGCAGTTTGAAAATTATCTGCAGGAAGAGCTGAAGATCCGCCGCTCGCTCTTCGACTACCATGACACGAGGATCCATGTCTGCCTCTACTTCATCACGCCCACCGGCCACTCCCTCAAGTCCCTGGATCTGGTGACCATGAAGAAACTGGACAGCAAGGTGTGCTTCGCCCCTGGCCCCCGCCCACCTCCTCAGTTTGTTCCATGGGTCCCACAGTCCTCCACCGGGGTTGGGTGTGCTGGCTGCAGTGTGACTGCCCATTACAGTCCCCAGGGGCTCTGCTGTTGGAAGGCTTGCAGAAGACAGCCCTCTTGACTTGGTCCTCTCTCTTTTTTCTCTGTCCCTGTCCTCCGGTGGGCTCACCCTGCTTTGGGTTTTTTCTCTAGAGCTCTGTCCCCCTGAGTCTGGCCTTCAGTCCCTTCCTTCAAGCTCAATTCCTTTAAAAAAAAAATTAAATGATTTATTGTTGAAAGTATTACCTATGTCTCCTTCCCCCTCCACTGACCTCTCCCCATCTGCTCCTGCCCCCCAGCACAGGTCCTTATCCCCCTACTGTTTGTGTCCATTGGTTATGCTTATATGCTGGCTGAATTCTTATTTTCAGCCTGCTGGCTCCTGGCCTCCTCTGACCCCAGAGCATCCCAATTCTCTGCTCATTTTCTCTCTCTCTCAGTTGCTAGTTCCTCTGTTCCCTTCACTTCCCCTGTCTTTCCTGCCATGGATTTCCCTTGGGTCTCCTGAGCCCACTTGGGAGAGGAGAGTGAAGGCCCAGAATTGAGGACTCAGAGGGCAGCTTCATGGGGGGTGATGGGAAGGGCTTGGGGCCCCAGAAGGCGTGCACTGTCAGCAACATGACTGCCCTCCCCATCTCAGGAGTTCATTTTTACTGTGAAAATGTGGTAACTCCAGCCTGGGAGGTTTTGAGGTCTTCCTGTGGCTACTGCTGATGGGTCATCTTACCTACTGAGGTGGGAGCTCAGCCCTCCACCGCTGCTTGTATCATGTCCCAGGCCCATTAAGGCCTTCAGAGAACTCTGGGTCAAAGCTGAATATGCCCAGGAGACTAACTTGGGGGTGGGTTTTGGGGAAGAGGGGCTCTAAGAAGGGCTGCTACAACCCATCAGTATGACCCCAGATGGCTGGGTGCAGGCCGGGCCTTCCCATGGAGTAACTCTCTCTCTCTTGCTTCCTGCCCTTTGCCCAGGGTTGTGGCCTGGGCAGGGCTGTCCACAGTCGGGGAATAACTAACCTGCTGCCCCTTCTCCCCTGATCCTGGCAGGTTAACATTATTCCCATCATTGCCAAGGCTGACACCATCTCCAAGAGTGAGCTCCACAAGTTCAAGATCAAGATCATGGGCGAGTTGGTCAGCAATGGGGTCCAGATCTACCAGTTTCCCACTGATGATGAGGCTGTGGCAGAGATTAATGCAGTCATGAATGTGAGTGTTGGGCAAGGGCCCCGGGTCTGTGGGGCCAGAGGGCTTGCAGGCAGCACAGATCTCTGACACAGCCCTGGGGGACTTAATCCCCAGGATTTCAGCCTTTCCTTCTCTAGGAGAGATGGGTGGGCTTCTGGGAGCTGGCTACGTTCTATGTCCTATGGACAAGGGACGGGAGGAATTGGGTATTGGGCTGGTACTGGGGCTTCCCCAGAGTTGAGTTTCACAAGATCTGGAGTCAGGGTGGGGACCTAAAACCTGTACGAGTGAGCAGGCAGGATGCCAGGGCTGGGAACTTAAGGAAGAGCAAGGCCCACAGGTCCTCTGAGGGAGCGTCTAATGGCCCCTGGGGAGTCCCAGGGCTGAAAGAACACCTTAGAACACGAGGAAGGAGGTTTGTGGGTTTAGCCCATCCCCTTGTTTGGAGGTCCCAGGATATTTATAAAAAACGGTAGCCGGAAAGTGAGCATCTGACCAGACCTTGTCCAGCCCTGTGCTCACATGTCCTCGGGTCCCTTTCCAGGCACACCTGCCCTTCGCTGTGGTGGGCAGCACCGAGGAGGTGAAGGTGGGGAACAAGCTGGTCCGAGCACGGCAGTACCCGTGGGGAGTGGTGCAGGGTGAGTGTGGGCGGGCAGAGCGCATCTCCAGCTGGGGGACCCAGCTTAGTCCCCTGTCCTGCTTGCTGCCTGTAGCCCCCGACCGTGCCCTCTCTGTGATCCCCTGTTGCCTGTCCTGCCTCCGGAGTCTGTTGCTGTCCTCTGCCCTGTCCTCCTGTGCCCATCCGGGTGCCAGCCTGACACCCGGGTGCCCTCTGCTTGCAGTGGAGAACGAGAATCACTGCGACTTTGTGAAGCTGCGGGAGATGCTGATCCGGGTGAACATGGAGGACCTCCGCGAGCAGACCCACAGTCGGCACTATGAGCTCTACCGGCGCTGCAAGCTGGAGGAGATGGGCTTCCAGGACAGCGATGGGGACAGCCAGCCCTTCAGGTGACGTCCTGGGCCCAGAGCGAGCCTGTCTTCCCAGCCTCAGCCACAGTGGCCAGGCTGGCATCTGCTTCTGGGGTCCTGTGAGCCAGGGAGTGAGGCTGTCGGGAGCCAGCATCCTCTTGCCCCCAGTGCTCACATGCTTCGGCTTCTCGGGCTCTGCCGACCCCACCCCGCTATAATCCCACCCTTGGTCTCTTTTCTCTGGGTCTACCACAGCCTGCAGGAAACATACGAGGCCAAAAGGAAGGAGTTCCTGAGTGAGCTGCAGAGGAAGGAGGAGGAGATGAGGCAGATGTTTGTCAACAAAGTGAAGGAGACAGAGCTGGAGCTGAAGGAAAAGGAAAGGGAGGTGAGTGCCGGGCTGGGGCTCTGGGGTGAGGTCCCCGCCTGGCTGGGGGGCCCGAGGGCCTGGCACCTTCCCGGCCCACCTGGAAGCCTGACTCCCCGCTTCTTTCTGCTCCAGCTCCACGAGAAGTTTGAGCACCTCAAGCGGATCCACCAGGAGGAGAAGCGCAAGGTGGAGGAAAAGCGCCGGGAGCTGGAGGAGGAGACCAACGCCTTCAACCGCAGGAAAGCTGCCGTGGAGGCCCTGCAGTCTCAGGCCCTGCACACCACCTTGCAGCAGCCTCTGAGGAAGGACAAGGACAAGAAGAAGTAGGTGTGGGCCCCCTGCGCTGCGTGGCTTTCTCTCTCCTGGGCTCTCGCTCCCTCCCTCCCTTAGCTCCTTCACGCTGACTTTCATTCTCACTTACTCTGGCTGGTTTTACCGTTTTTCTCTCATTTTCCTTTGCCCTTTCACCTCCTTCTTGCTCACCTTTCTTGCTCACTAGTGATCTTGACATCTCAAGATATCAAGTATTTGCGCACTTTTGCACCAATGTCTCTCTCCCTCTCTCCCTCTCTCCCTCACACCCTCTCTCCCTCTCTCGCTCCCTCCTCTCATTTTCCTGCAGCCTCCACAGAGCTGGGGTGGGGAGGCTGGGCCACACAGGCAGGGAGGGGCCCCAGAGAGTGTGTAGCGGTCTCAGGGCAGGTCTTTCAGGCCAGAAGACAGGGCCTGGGAAGGTCAGCATTTCCTGAAAGATCCAAAAGCTCCTGTGGTTTCTGCTTGGACAGCTGTGGTGCTTTCCCCTTCCCCCACCCCTGTCCCTAAAGGCAGTGGATGTGGGGTCCCTGTTGGCTGACAGGTGGTGACTGAGAACAGCGGAGACTTGATCCCAGCCAGCACCGACCCCCTGAACCAGATGATCGCTTCCTGGCTGAAGGAAGGACAGCAGCTCCTGGGTGGGGAAGGGACCCCACCCCTCGAGTAGAGGCTGGAGGTATTTCTCCTGAGAGTAGACTCAGGCGAGAGAAGAATGGGGGATGGCGAGGAGACTTTTTCCTAGCCTTCAGGAGTCAGCCAACAAGTTAGCCAATGGAGGCCACGCAGAGTCCCTTTTCCTTGGTATTTTTTTTTTTAATATATTTTATTGATTTTTTACAGAGAGGAAGAGAGAGGGATAGATAGTTAGAAACATCAATGAGAGAGAAGCATTGATCAGCTGCCTTCTGCATGCTCCCCACTGGGGATGTGCCCGCAACCAGGGTACATGCCCTTGACCGGAATCGAACCTGGGACCTTTCAGTCCGCAGGCCGACGCTCTATCCACTGAGCCACACCGGTCAGGGCTTGTTTTCATAGCCTGTTTACCCCCTTTCAGCTGGAGTCTAGATGCTCTGGCTCCTGGGAATCTCCCTCCCCGACTCACTTCACTCAGGGCCCCCTCCCTGTCACACTGTGGGGACCTTGCCTATCCCTGCATCTCCCAGCCCCCGGCCTGTCAGATGCCTTCCTTCCTTGTCAACCTAGGAACTAAGCGGGTACCCGTTTCCCCCTGAAATGTCTGGGAATGTGTAGACCAGGCCCTTCCTTTCTCGGTGGCAGTGGAGCCCCATGATGAAGGCCATGCAGTGCATAGCTATATTACATTCCCCAAAACACACACACCCATGAACACACGTGTACACTGTCTTTCTCTCCTGCCCCAG
This sequence comes from Lasiurus cinereus, assembly GCA_011751065.1. Taxonomy (NCBI): domain Eukaryota; kingdom Metazoa; phylum Chordata; class Mammalia; order Chiroptera; family Vespertilionidae; genus Lasiurus; species Lasiurus cinereus. Next base: position 6,795,376 of record JAAGEH010000293.1, read on the forward strand.
CACCAACACATACACAGACTCAGGCACATTCCTACCAGCACACCCTGTCCCTAGACACACACACACACACACACACACACACACACACACACACACACAGAAGCACAGACACGTCTAAGGAAAGGAAACTGGAAGAGCTTCTCCCTGGGGAGACAAGGGGGACAAAGCCAGGCATGGAGGAACGGGGTGCTTGTTCTCATTACGAAGGCCTGCTCCCTGCACCGGAACGGACCCTCTTCTGTTCCGTCGTCTCCCCCATCCTGCTGGCTGGTGGTCCCATCCCAACTGCCGGGACTCTTGAGCCCCTGCCTGGCCCCACCCTTCCCTCAGCCAAGTGGAGCTCCCCTCTGCTTTGCTTTTGCTTCCAGCCCTCATTCCCTGTCCGGCACTTGGCTTGGTGAGTGTGGGGGCTCTGCTTATTGGAATCTGTGTGGATTATAAGCTAGTGGCTCAGAAGTCTGTTTTTTTTTTCCTGGAAGGGGGGTGCACAAGTCTATGACTCAGGTACTGACACCCAAAGCCAGCGGGGCCCAGGCCATAAAGAAAAGTCAGGCAGAGTCCCCCTAGAAAATAAGCAAGAGAGAAACCCCTCGGAAACAAAGATCGGGACCTGTGGCCAGGTCAGGGTCTGAGGACCAGTGAGTGGGGTACAGGCTGCCTACAGGGGCGCCAGCACAGCCCTCAGGGTGGGGGCTGGACACTGGTGCCAGGTCTCCTGCTTATCCTGTGTGGCCTGGGCCTGAAAAACAGGTCTTTTCTGTTTACTGGACATGCCAGAAAGCTTCAGTCAGTTTGGCCTCTGAGAGAGAGCCCTCTCCTCCCAGGCTGGCCTGGTGGAGGCCAGGAGCGGTATAGGTGGGGTGGCCGGGAGCACCCTTCCCTCCTGCCCTGGTCAGGGGATCGGGGTCAGTCGGGAGTGCCTTTGTGAGGGAGGAAGGAGGCAGTTATGACCATTTTAGTTAAATGGCTTTGATTGGTTGTATATCATTCTTTAAATTTTAATCCACATTTTGCAAAATTATTTCCCAATCAGATCTTGACCCTCAGCCTGGGACTACACAAACTGAAGCGAATTCTCTGCTTTACGCGTGACAAATGCCAAACTGACTGCCCTTTCCCAGTGTCCACCTTGCTGTCTTTTGCTTCTGTTTGATTTGGTCGTCTGCGTATCTTTTAATGTGCCTGTTTTTGTTCTGTTTTGTTTTATTTTTATTTTTCAGTTAACGCACGCACAGACTTACATGTCAAGAGCGGACTTTAGCCTTTCATGTGTTAAGTTGCTTGAGTTACACCTTGTGACCCTTCTCCCATAACGTGGTGTGAGGACGGACTGGGAGCCGGTACAGACTCCAGTGTTTACAGCCTTGCTCTGTCCCCACCCCCGCCCTGGGCTGTGCTGGGCCTGGCAGGCCACCCCTCTCTATGCAAACATGACAAAGCCATACGAATGCTGGAATCCCAAACTGATGAGGTTTGTTTTTTTCAGAGCCAGTGGCTGGTCTTCCATTTACAGTGTCACTATTCCTTGACGGAGCAGTTACGTGCCGCTCTCGTGAAGGCCCCGCCGGCGATGCTCGGCCTAATGGTTCAGCGTCAAGATGGCAACTCACGAGGTGCCTTAGGTGTGGCCGTGGGGTGTGGTATACACATGCTGCCAAATTTGCCCGATCTACTTTGTTTTAATTTTCCTAACCCAGAGCTTAATTTCAGTAACAACTTTTAAAAACACTTCTAAATTTTTATTTTGTCACAAGCGTAAAGACAAATATACTCTCCCATTATTTTCTGACATAACACAGACACCCCGATTTTTTAAAAACTAAAACTATCTCAGCCTTTTTAAATGTAAACGTAATCCCCATAATAGATCGGGAGAGGTGGTAATAAACATCCTGTCGTGACAGTGTTTGGAATTTCTTTACCGAGGCAAGTGGAACAGGAGCAAGACCACGTCCAGAGTTTTCACTGTGAATGTAAATGGAACAGCAGCCCCAAGCCCTTGTCTGTGCCCCTGTGGTGCTACCTGTAAACAGGGACCAACTCCGTGTGTGTTACGTGTTTTTTATTCGGACTGAGACTCCCAAACCAGCCCCGCGTGTTCCTGATGCACAAAATGCTCGGCCGGGAAGAGGTTTTTACCTCCAGGTCCTTCTTTTCTTTTTCCCTGGCTGAGTCACAGGGCAAAAGATGAAGGTGTCTGGTGTCTGTAGACCATTTAAGAAAAAACGACCAGCAAAGAGCTTTTTCCTTTTTCAGCTGCCTTCTTAAGGGCGTTGTTTTAAGAAAGTACGAGCATCGTTGATTCTTCTATGTTCCTGTTGGCTGGCAAGCCAGCCAGAGGATCGGGGTTGACAATATGGCCTGATAAAAAGGGAGACAAGAAATGAATGAGTGGAGGGGAGGGTTTCATTTAATGTTGAGGAAGCACTGTGCTGGGCACAGGCTCCAGAGTAACACGCGGCCACCTCTCGAGGACATCACAGCCTAGTGCACGCCCTGGCGGGAAGCTTGGGCAGCCGTGCTGATGGATTTGGGGTTGATAGTTTGTTTTTCATGTCCTCTTCCTCCTCCCTGCACCCCACTCCTCCCCATTGCCGCTTTATTGATTTGCAGGACCATGTCTTGGCTTCCTCCTGCCCTTCTGAGATGGTGCTCCATTCAGGTGGGGAGGAGGGGTGAGCCACCTGTGTCCACTGAGGCACGGCCAGAAAAAGGCAGCCTTTGCACCTGAGGGGCTCCACGTCCCAGGAGCAGAGCAGGTGTTGTTGATGCTCAGAGTGAAAATCCTCCCAGTGTTATGCCATGAGCCCGGTGGAGGCAGACTTTGGGGGTAGGAACTTGAACTATTTGAGAAGCCTTCTTCAAGAACATGGATACACAGTTAGGTACGGGGCCTTGAAGACTTGAGCTTCATTAGCCTCCCAGGACGCCCACCTCTGGTTGTGATCATGTGGGTATCCGAACAGGCAAAGTTAGCATACCTAAGGCAGAGGTGGCTTGTCTTGAGAGTAATTATGTGAACGGATATAAACTTGGGCAGAAGTATCACCTGAAGATACAGCCTCTGCCAGCTAATGTATTTCTGAGGATGAGGCTTGATGACCCAGTGGGTTCACTGGTTTTATAAGAAATGAGGACTCCTGGTTCATGAGCCAATGTGGGGACTCGAGGGGGGCATATTCTGCCACCCATCCACCATAGCCTGCGGGCCACTCCCAGGGCATATTGGCAGGCCAGAATGGTGGCTGGTTCCAGTTGCATTTTCTGGGGTCTGAGCTGCCTCCACAGGTTTCATTAGCATTGGTGGACTTCACTGCACTTCTTTCCCTGCGCTGTTTGTGTTTGGAATTTTGTCATCATCAGCTGAGACCAAATTAATCCTTGGTGCCAAGGGGAGCTTAACACTTGCCTTGATTTAACTAGCTACCCTCCATGGAATGAATGTGGCCCCTGCCCGCAGAGACTGTTTTCCCCCTCCTTTTGTTTCTCAGTATCATCGATTGCCATTATTTGGGCCAACCGTGGGATCATACTGGCATTTGCTATCATGTCTTTCACGAATCGAGTTGATTTGGGGTAGAATCACCATATAATTTATTGTCCAAGCTGAGAGGTTTCAGAGTGAAAGGAGATGCTGTTAATTATTCCAGCTCAACAGGCATAAGCCAGAACTGTCTCAGGCAAACCAGGAAGTATGGTCACCCCCGTTAAAGGGAACTGGAGCCTAGGTGGTTTGCAATGGTGCAGACTGACTGCGTAGATGTTTTTATGTCTCTGTGTGCGTTCCCTGTTAAGTGGGGGCTCATATTACTGGACAAGAGGCCTGAGGGAAAGTGTGGCTTGCTAGTCTGTTACGTTAACATGCTTTTCTAAAACTGCTCCCCTTGTTAATTCATTTACTCCTTCATCATTGACTGTTTTTGTTCCTTTCCATTCACGTTGTACTTGTTTTCCCCCCCATTAAATTTTGCATTTATTTTGAGTTTTTTTTTGGTGGTGTCTTTTTTGGGCAGTAGCTTTTCTGATTTAACAAGTTTTCTAGCCTATTAATCTGCTACATCTGTGGTAAAATACAGCTTGTCTTTCCTGTGAACTTTGTGGGGTGAATCAGCTTCTGTAGGAATTGTAGGGATTATGCAGGACACGAAGGTGGCAAACCCTGCCCTTGAAGAGTTTACATCCTTGTGGAAGAGGCTTGACACGGGACAGCTAACACCTATGTTCTCATTGTGGGCCAGGCACTGCTCTAAAGCACATTACATGCATTGGTCCCTCTCTAGTAAACTTCATACTAATTTCATGATTAAGTACCATTTCCCCCATTTCATACCTAAGCACACGGAGGTTAATTAATTACCCAAGGTCACACAGCTAGTAACTTGGAGGTATTGGGATTTGACTCTTGGTAACCTATACCCTTAATCGGTGAGCTGTAGCTGCTCATTGGCAGCCTTATGAACACTGGGAGAACAGTGGAAAGGCAGCCAGTATGAAAGTGCTCAGTCTGCGTGTGGGTTGATGGGCCTGAGATGGTTTTGTAGAGGTGGGATGCCATGGTAGGCAGGCAAATATTTGGGTAAGGAAGGTAGCCTTGTTGTTGAAGGAAGTGATGACAAGCTCATGGGTCCATTTGTTGAGTTTTCTCCGTTGGGCACTAGACCAATCTCTGTGAAGACCAAAATGAGGAGATTGGGACTAACATCCGGGAGCTGACAGTCCAGCAGGGAGACTGAGATGCAGACACCCCTAACGAAGGTACAGCTCACCTCTACCCACGGGGAGGCAAGGAACAGGGAGGAAAGTCTTCACAAAGATTTGAATGACAGATTCTCCTGCAAGCCAGGGGAGAAGGGCTATGTTGGTAAAGGGAACAACAGCATTGTACAACTTGGCTCACCCATTCGAGGGAAGAAATAATTGGACAAGTTTAAGAAAGGTACATGCTGCTCACCAACCCTGTACTTCCTTTAGCCCATCAGAGCCTTCTCCCAGCTCCATTTTCTGTAGCCACAGTCCTTCTGTGGTGGGGACAAAAGGAGGATGGATTGTATTCCTATTTCTCCCATCACAGTGATCCCAATCTCTGATCTGAGGTGGGATAGGAGTTCCTAATCTCAAAAAGAAAGAAAAAAAAGAAAAGAAGGAAATGTTAGAGAAGAGTAGGATGGGACTCAAACTCAATATTGAATAGCGTCAAAAAACCTTTTTTTTTTAGCTTTCAAGTGGTACTTAGGCTATACAGAAGTTTGCTTCCCCAAAGAGGAATTTTTTTTTTTTAAATATATTGATTTTTCACAGAGAGGAAGGGAAAGGGACAGAAAGCCAGAAACATCGATGAGAGACATAGATCAGCCGCCTCCTGCACACCCCCTACTGGGGATGTGCCTGCAACCAATGTACATGCCTTTGACCGGAATGGAACCTGGGACCTTTCAGTCCCCAGGCCGACGCTCTATCCACTGAGCCAAACCGGTTTCGGCTTTTTTTTTTTTTTAACCAAAGAGGAATTTTATTTATAGAAAGATGGAGTCACAAGACTGTCCCTTAGCCCAATACTGGGCTTCACGGATCTACCTTCTCTTTGGAAATTCAGAGTTGGATTCCCTCTGGGGACTCAGCTTACATCCAGAGCCACCTACCTAAGAGGTCCAGATACCTCCCTCCAGCTCCCCAAAGTCAAAGACAGCCTGAGCCGGTGTGAGCCCTCAGGATGAGCCCCACCCTGCCCACGACAGTGCCCCCTGGCAATGGAGGGAAGGAGGCAGAGGACAGTCCTGGCTACTGACTGATGAGAGCCATGGCAGGAGCTACATGCTGCTCTTGGCCTCTCCATCTATGCAGAGGACAATTGTTGATGGGGCCCAGGAGATGGTAGTCCAACTGGGTCTGACTCCCCAAGTCTAAGTGCAGGGTATCCACCACATGTAAAATATTCAGACAGGGTTGCAAGGACTTAAAGTTTATTTTACCAAAAGCTCCAACAAGCAAAATCTGTTTCAAGAAAAGGTCAGGTTTGGTACTGGCTACAGTGCCGACAACTATTATAGACTATCTGGGCCGTGACCACTTTGCACCCAGTAGCAGGTCAGACTCCCCACGGCTTTGCACATTTACAAAAACTGCTCACACTGGAAAGACTTCACAAATCGCCTCTAAATGTGTGGTGCAGTCATTCACATCCTGACACTACTTACAGCTCCAGCTGGCATCTCTGCCCGCTGGACTCCACTGCTTAAAAATGGCTCTACAGTGTCCCAGCTTCAGAGAGGCAGCTGGCATCTCCCTCACAGCCATGCTAATCACCTCCTCCCCCCCTCCCCCCCTCCCCGGCAGCTCTGTGGTTGGAGAAGGCTCCATCTCAGAACCCGCTCACCTCAACAAAAGCTCCTGGAGCTCCCCCTCCCCATCACGGGGGTCACACCTTGAAATATCATTCTTTAGCATAAAAGTTTCTCTTGTTATGCCGATCAACGACTTTGCTGAAGAGTAACAAAGGGAAAAAAAATTCTTAAAGCTTGATCAAATTATCGAACATGAAACAAAGCGTACTTTATAATACAGTCCTTGTAAAGAGAAGACATAAGTCATGGCCAAGTCAGGGTGATTGTATCTGGAGGGACTGTCCTATTTTTGCAGTGGCAGGCAGGCGGGCTGGGGCTTGAGGTGCTGCACATGTGCTTGCTATCGGCCTGGGAAGCTGGAAGCACCTGGACAGCTCTGGGGCATAGGGCAGCAAAACCTGGTCAGTCAAAACCAGTCTGGCCCCTAAAAAAAACAAACAACAAAAAAACAAAACAAAACAAAAAACCCCCCACAAAACCGGCCCAGCCCTTCAGCCCTGAGCAAGGTCTTCTTCCTCTGGCTTCATACTTCAGCTCGCTTGGGAGTGGAGACCAGCCCTTGCTGGGGAAGGAAAAGCCAGCTGCAGCATAAGCGTTCCTTCATTCTCCCTGGGGAAAGAAGGGAGCAGGGCCAGGATCTGCCCTTATCTCTAGTGACCACAACCTTTTTTTCCCCTTTATTCTAAGGACCCAGGAATTTTTTCTCAGCTGTTCTTCTAGGGCTTTTTTCCTTTCTTGTTACAAAATCCATAGAGCCTAGCATTTAGAAGAGGCCAACCAAGGAAAGGTTGCCATTACGCTCTGAAGGGCACTGGGGCAGGAGTGCAGGCTGGCAGGTGAACGAGAGCGTGGTCTGTGCAGGAGGAGGACTAAACGCTTCTTAGCTGCTGCTTTACCAACATCCTGCAGTGGACAAACTGCTCAATACGGACCTGTAATTAAAACCCAGTGGTCATCTTGGTGCAGAACCACTTCGCATTCTAAGGAATGAGCAGTGAGCGTCCAAATGTTAGCATGGCGCAATTTCAGAAAGGGGTCCAATCACAAAACTTAAGCACATTAACCTTACCACCCCAGGGACATCCATCTCCAACCCCAGTAAAACCGTAATGAGTCTAACTATGCATTCCACCCTACTCAGTCCATCCGGAGAGATTCTGACACCCCCTCATTCCCACCCCCACCAATGCCTGGTATCATGGACTCATATAGATGGTGAGAGGTCTGAAATTTAGACTCCTCAATATTAAGCACTCTGGGTTGCTTCCTTTTGAACTGGACACGCCAAATCCCCCCCCCCCCCCCGGCCCCATAACCCCCTTCTCTTGGCTATAAGGGCTGCCACTGAGATAAAGCTTTTCTCACTGTCAGAGAAGTCCACCCAACTGGCCCAGTGAGGGGAACATGTACCCCACACTTGAGTCCAGAGGGCATGCCAAGTGTGGAAAGCCTAGCCCTTCGGCAGACTCTTCACCGAGTCGCCACGGCCAGAGCATCGTGCGCCAAGGGCCAAGAAGGGCCATGGGTCCCCTGTTGGAGACAGCGTGGCAGCTCAGGGAACAAAATGGAGAGCTTGGTCTGGGGGCAACGTTGATGTCTACCTGTGCTTTCTTTAGCAGATCAGATATAGGAGCACACCAGTCGGGCATGAGCCTCTCCAACTCTAAGGTGATGATGACCAAGGCCAGTGTGGAGCCCTTGAACTGCAGCAGTTGGTGGCCCGCCATACAGTGCTGCAGCTGCTTGGTCAGGGACGCGACGTGGAGGGAAGGATTCCTCTGAGGCAGCAGCTCCACCACGTGGGGCCAGCCCACGACCACCAGGGCGTGGAACTGGAGATTGTGGTTTTTAATGTTAGAACAGAAAACCCCATACTTTTCATATCTCAATGACCAAAAGTGCAAGCAACTTAAATCTTCATCAGGGAACATCAAATGTTGCCCAATCACTTTCACTTCCACTCATGGCCCCACCAGGGGCTTGAGGCTTCATGCCCAATTTGTGGTCAAGCTGAGTTCCAACCTTGCAGAGAAAAGGCAGTCTGCTTTCTAACATGGCCTTCAGAGGCCCGAAGTACCTAGATAACAACGTTTCAATGTGAAAAACAGCAGGAAAGTTACTTGTATCTGCTTGATACGGGAAGAAACTGCAACTTGGCAACAGTGGCCAGTTTTCATAACGAAACAGCCCTTGGTGATTATACTCCTCATGCTTCATAACAGACCAAAACCCCATGACATTCCCACACTGCATAATTTTGCCTTACTAACAGAATCACATCCTTAAAGATGACCATCATTCCCTAACAAAAACAAATACCGACTAATAGGATATTTTTAAGTGCCAGATCAACATGGTCTAAAGCCTCAATAAGGATTGTGTGTAGGTGAATCAAGACAGCTAAGTGAATGTGTGTAAAGTGTTTAACAAGAGCAGACAGCTTTTTATGTACAGTATTCATAGAATGGAAAGTTTAAATATTTTTGCAATGTGTATTTAAGAGAAACCATAATAGTGCCGTCTAAAACTCTTTGTAAAGTTACTTTTCTGTCCTTTGGAAGTGGAAGTCTGGTGGAACTGTGTTGGATTTAAGGTACATTTTCACTGCTCCCTATGTCATGAGCCTTGTGGGTCACCTTTCTGTGGTGCATGAGCAAGGACGTGTGCACGCTTGTGCTTGGCCCTCCTCTGTTGTGAGCTGTTCCAAAGGCACAAATGAGTCCGGGGTAGACTCTGCAGACTCCTTGTACTCACTATGTGCAAGAAGTCCAGCGGCGTCCCAATACAGAGATCCCAGTGCAGTTTGTCCAAAATAGCCAGCTCCATTCTTAGCAACTCACTGGGGGTATAGTCAGAGCCGCAGTGCTCTATGAAGTCCTTTATGCGTGGAATTAACTGTACAAAGAAAATAAAGAGGCCAAAGCCCTGTATCATGTCATGGTAGCTTTTGTTTTCTTACCCATGAGGCTGGACATCCAGGAGCCTAATGGAATTGTCTTCAAGTGACCTGACAGAAAATACTTCCGAAAGAAAACCCGACCCAGATCTAGATGGTCAAGTCCCTAGGCCCCTGGTCGGCAAACTGCGGCTTGCGAGCCACATACAGCTCTTTGGCCCCTTGAGTGTGGCTCCTCCACAAAATACCACACCGCCTGGGTGAGTCTATTTTGAAGAAGTGGCCTTAGAAGAAGTTTAAGTTTAAAAAATTGGGCTCTCAAAAGAAATTTCAATCATTGTACTGTGGATATTTGGCTCTGCTGACTAATGAGTTTGCCGACCACCGCCCTAGGCAGTTGTTACAGTATGTAGCAACTATCACAGGGTCACCCTCTGCAAACAGCTTTTGATTCCCAGCTGCATTTCAGTTCCTACCTAGAGGTGTTTGGAGAGAGGGCCTATGCCATCTTCTCTGTTCAGCGGCAGGAACTCACCTAAAGCTCTCTAGGACCTGTTCCTGAGTCCTACCATGACTATTTGTGGTGGAGAGAAAAGGTAGGCTTTTGAGGTTCGTGGTCTGCACCAGACAGCCTCAGTTTTGGCAACACCATCGCTGCAAACACATTCCCTTTAGCCTTGTTTTAAGGCAGTTCAGTTTTGGAAAAACTTTTGACACCCCCGCCCCCCCAGGGACTAATAAGGCTTGTCTCTAAGTAAACATTCAAATACCAAGTGCATTAAAAACTTGGTTCTGCTTTTTTAGATAAACTATTACTGTAACCTTTGGAAACATTTCTTTCAAAGGTCATCGACTTGATTTTTAGTTGGGCAAAGCAATTTTGGGGGACATAAATTATATTAAAAATTAAAAGTTTTTTCATTGAAGGTTTGGAACTGGACACAAGTGTCTTCTTCTGTCCCCTCAGATCCTGAGATCAGCTAAGGGAGACCCTGTGGGAGTGGAGAGGTTCCAGAATACCCAGAGGGGAGAGAGGAGGTCTGGGAAGGGTATTGGGAGAGAATCTTCGCAGCAGAACCACAGTGACACTTAAAAGTGCAGCAAGCCTGATGCTCTTGTGGAGGCTTCTCCTCCACCCCTGCCCCTCTCCCAAACGGGACCAAGAGTCCCTGAGGACTGGTTTAATGGACACAGTCACATCTTATAGTCTCAAGCACCTTTCTTAGATGTAATGTCCAGAATTGGACATTAGGCCACATGGTTTGGGAGGCCATTTTCTTAGCTCAACCGCTGATGCCTCTGCTTAATGGGAAGTGGCATCTGGCATCAACCAATGAGGCAAGGTCTGTTTGCCAGGAGCTCAGGTTTGCTGGGCCAGGAGATGCAGCTGTTCTAATTCTCCATTGGTGGGCCCCCAGAGTCCGACAAGTCTCAGAACAGACAGCAGAGCCCTGGCCAGTGTGGCTCAGTTCATTGAGCATCATTCTGTGTGTCCAAAGGTCACCAGTTCCATTCCCGTTGAGGGCACCTAAAAATAAATATTTTTTAAAAAGAAAGGACAGCGATCTCGTGGGAAGTTAATAACTTTTTTCAAAATGCCCATCATTTGCCAGCTGGTGTGGCTCAGTGGTTGAGCATCGACCTACTACTGTATGAACCAGGAGGTCACGGTTCTATTCCTGGTCTGGGCATATGTCTGGGTTGCAGCTCCATCCGCAGTATGGGGCTTGCAGGAGGCAGCTGATCGACAAGTCTCTCTCATCACTGACTTTTTTCTGTCTCCCTCTCTGAAATCAATGAAAGTATCTAAAACAAAAACAAAATGCCCACCATTCCCAAGTACACAGGAAACTCGAGTGCTCCCTTGTATCTCCAAAAAGCAGTCCAGAGTGGACTTCCAGAGGGGCATACCTCCTCCTCTTCATTGACCTTTGCAGCAAGTCTCAAGCAAGTGATTGTGACAATGTGGAGCAAGCTCTCTCTTACCTGCAGTACAGAACAAGTGAGGAGACGATGAATGTCAGAAACAAGCGGTGAAGCACTCGTGATTTTTTTCTTTAAGAAAGTACACTCCCCCCCACCCCCCACCCCCACACTTTTTAAAAGACTGTATTCCTCCATAAATAAGTTAGTGGCAGCTTTAGATCTGACCAGTGGAACTACTCCTGGTACCAGTAGCAGCCCTCTCTTCACTGGGGGACTGACTGGAAGGGGGAATGTGGCCCCTTCTCAGGGAGCCCGTAGTCCCCTCCTGGAGAGGACCCTACCTTTCCACACAGGAGGTCCTTTCTCAGCCAGGTCCTCTCTACCCCAAGCCCACCCCTGACAACCACACACCACTAAGCCGCAGGCACAGGGGTGGGGGGTGGAGAGGGTCCGATTCCAGGTCTCCCTCTTCCAGCGAGGCCCTTCGTGCTGAGCATGGAGAGGGCTCATCCCTCAAGCAGCCTTGGGGAGCGGAGGTCGGCTCCCTCTCCCACCACCCCTCACCGTCCCTGCGCCCTGCGCGGCCTCCCTACCGTTCCCGAGGCCAGGAGGCGGTGGCAGGTGGTGAGAGCCAGGTTGAAGGTGGTGTTCGAGAAGAGGAAGACGTTCTCCAGCCTCCGGAGCTGCAGCGCGACCTCCTGCAAAGGGCCTCGGAGCTCCACCTGCTCAGGAGGGGGGTCGGGGTGGCAGGGAAGGTGGTGGGGGGCTGGCCCTGGCTCCCCAGTGGCAGAGCCGCCTGCTTAGGGTGAGCAGCCCCTTTGCCTCAATGGGGGATAAGGACACAGACGCAATACCGTAGTCAATAAAGGAAACATTTTAAAGATCGCGGCGTGGGGAGCGCCTCCCCGCGCCCCTTCCCGTCCCAAGCTGAGCGCCCCGACCCACAGGCCCTTCCCAAGGACCTACTCGCGGGGCCACCCCCCCCAGGGAGAGAACCGGGGGGTCCCGCCTCGTGCCTCGTGCCTCGTACCTCATGCGGGGACGCACCTGGGCTGTGGGCCGGCCCCGGGTGCGGCTCACCTGAGCGCGGGTGCAGGTGGGGCCCGGCCGCGTCCCGAGCGCGCGTGAAGGGGGGGGTGCGGGGGCTCCGGGGGTGGGGGGGCCGTCGCGGGGGCCGGTACCTGCGGGTGGCCGCCCCGCCACAGGCGCGCCTCGCGGCCCAGCGCCACGCGGAGGTGGGCGGCCAGCCGGCGCTCGTCCAGGGGGCGCGCCGGGGCGCGCGGGGCCGGCGGCGGGGCGGGGGCGGGGCCGGCGGCTCGGGGGGTCCGCGCAGCCCGGCCCCCGGGCTCGTCCCCGGACGGCGCGGGGGACCTTCTCCGAGGCGGCGGCAGATGGAGCCTCCCGGCCAACGCGCCCCGACGCCCGTCCGGCGGCTCCTCCGAGGGCGGCGGCCGCGCGCCCGAAGCCATGGCGAGCGCCGGGCGCTGGGTCGGAGCGGCCGCGGGCTTTTTATGACCCGGCTCTGGGCTGCCGGGGCGGCGGGCTCGCGGCCAACCCGGCTCACCTGGAGCGGCGGCGGCGCGGTCCGCCCCGCCTGGCACCGGCTCCTGCGCTGCGGGACCCCGACCCGGGCCGCGGCCGCCGGGCGCGCAGGTGGGCGAGGGACCCTCCCGCCCGAAGCCCCCGCCGCCCCCCTACTGTCTCCAGCCCGGATGGGGCAGCTGTGACCCCGCGGCCCGGGGGAAGGACGCCGGCCGCATTCCCTGCTCCTTCCCTTGGGCAGGTTTGAGGGGAGCTCCCGACTCCTAGTGTGATCTCCTGCAGCCACTTGACCTCCTAGAGCAGCGGTTCTCAACCTGTGGGTCGCGATGAGCCTAAGACCATTGGAAAACACAGATATTTACATTACGATTCATAACAGTAGCAAAATTACAGTTATGAAGTAGCAATGAAAATAATTTTATGGTTGGGGGTCGCCACAACATGAACTGTATTAAAGGGTTGCAGCATTAGAAAGGTTGAGAACCACTGTCCTAGAGTCTCCACACACACACACTTCTCTCTCTCTCTCTCTCTCTCTCTCTCTCTCTCTCAAAAAAAAAAAAGCGATGATCTCCCTTTCAAAAGCGTTCATCCCTGCAGGCCATTTTCCCACGCCTACCATATCTTAGGCGCTGGGACATAACAATGAATAAAATAGGTATGCATTTAGATTGGAATTCACAAATACAGGAGAATACGTGGGAGCCCCACAATTTCACTCCGAGGTATATGCCCAACAGAGAGGCATGTGTGTGCACAAAAGTCACCTACTAACGTTCAGAGCAGCACTATTTGTAATAGCCCCAAGCTGGATACCGCCCAAAGGCTCATCAATAGTTGAATGAGATATACACAACGGTATATCCATACGATGGAATATTATTCAGCCATAAAAAAGAATGATTGATACATGCTACAACAGGATGGAGCTTGAAAACATTCTCAGTGGAAGAAGCCATTCACAAAAGACCACAACCTCTATAATATCACTTATATGAAATGTCCAGAAGAGGCAAATTGATAGAGACAGAAAGTAGATTGGTATTTGCCTAGGGCTTGGATGTTGGTGATGGGGGCAGGGCAAGTGAGGGTGACTGCTATGAGTACAGAACTTTTTTTTTTAAATATATTTTATTGATTTTTCAGAGAGGAAGGGAGAGAGATAGAAAGTTAGAAACATCGATGAGAGACATCGATCAGCCGCCTCCTGCACACCTCCTACTGGTGATGTGCCTGCAACCAATGTACATGCCCTTGACCGGAATCGAACCTGGGACCTTTCAGTCCGCAGGCTGACGCTCTATCCACTGAGCCAAACCGGTTTTGGCTAGAGCGTCTTTTTAGGGTGATGGCAATGTTTAAAGTTGATTGTGGCTATGGTTGCACAGCTCTCTATATAGCATAAATGATGGAGGTGTACAATTTAAATTGGTGAATGATATGTGATTTGTTTTCAATCAAGCTGGGTATATATATCATACATATGGTAGGTCAGGTGATGTAAGTTCTGTGGAAAGAGTAGGAAGGGAGATAAGACTGGAGTTAAAGATTGGAATTTTAAAATACACTGAGTGGCCAGATTATGATGATCTCTGAATGCATAATAATCTGGCCACTCAGTGTATATCCTATATAATAAAAGGCTAATATGCAAATTCTCCCCTCCACCAGGAGTCTGACCAGCAGGCAGGCCGGCCAACCACCCATGTCCCCTCCCCCTGGCCAGGCTGGCTGGACCTCACCTATGCACGAATTCATGCACTGGACCTCTAACACATACAGAGTGGCCAGATTATTATGCCTTCAGAGATCATCATAATCTGGCCACTCAGTGTAGATGGCAGCAGGGCTCACTGAGAAGGTGATGTGTGAACAGATATTCTGAAGGAGGTGACGGGGTCAGGTAGATATATAGGGGGAGAGCTTTTCAGAGCCTCAGTTTGGATCTGAGCTTGGCCACTGCCCATATGTATAACCTGGGACAAATTACGAACTTGGTTCTGTGCCTCAGTTTCTTTATCTATAAAGTAGTTATTCCTATTTTCTTTTAAAATAACCAATATAACTATTTCAAAAAGTTAGTATGTGAAATTAATTTTTAAAAAGAAAGTAACATATTAGAACAGTACACTGGCATGAAATAAAATACTTTATAACTATTTTTATTAGTTCCCACTGCAAGTGCAAAAGCCTTTGCATTCTCAGGTAGAAGCATGCCTATGACGACAGGAATCAGGAGGCCAGGTGGAACTGGTGCAGAACACTGAGCAAGAGGGAAGATTGTAGGACACGGGGAAAAGGGTTGTAACATTTACACTGTGAGATAGAAAGTCACTGACAGATTTTGAACAGAGAAAAGACACTATCTGATTTATATTTTAACATTATCACTCTGGCTGGCTCCTGTGTTGAAAACAGATCAAGAGGGGATAAGAATGCATGCAAGGAAAGCAGTTTCTGAGCTGTTGTAGTAATATAGATGAGCAATGGTGGTAGTGGCAAAAAATGGTCAGATTTTGGTTCTATTTTTGAAGATACAGAGAACAAGCACTGGATATTGGTATGAGAGAAAGAGACTGGTTTTGACTCATACAATTGTCAATTCTGGTTACATCTGTGATGAGACAAGTTCTTTGACGTTTGGTGGGGGGCAGGTAGGAGCGATAGGGATGGATACTGGGGGAGGGATGGAAATCAACCTTTCAATTTTAGACACAATAAATTTGAAATGCCTATTACACATCCAAGTGGAGTGGTGTTCAGGGGAGTGGCTCCAATAAGAAAGACAGATCGTTCTTTCATAAAAAATGTATTGCAAACCTATCCTGTGCCATTCTCGGTTCCATTTTAAGTTTTGGAGATACTAGTGAGAATGTCAACAAAACACCTCACGGACCATCAATCAAGCGCAGTAATGTATCTAAAGTTTTTAGCTCTTCAGACCGGGGCACAATGTACAATTGCTATTGGAGTTTTTCTTTTTGTGTATTTTTTAAAAAAAAAATCCTCACCAGAGGATATTCCTTCCATTGATCTTGAGAGAGAGAGAGAAACATCCATGTAAATAGGAGGCCGGGAATTGCAAGGAGTGCTATTATTTTTTTAAATATTGGAGTATTGTAAGAAAGAGCCAGAAGATGGGGCTTGTGTTAGAAACGCCTCCTTTCCCCAACTAGTGACAGCCAGGCATCCCCTCCCTCCACGAGCCAGATGTGTAGCGCTGCGGCACGGCAGCGTTGCGCAGGCGCAGTCTGCCTGGCGTCCTAGGAGACGGACTTGAAAGCCTCTGCGCAGGCGTAGTTCAAGCGGCGGAGGAAGCCCGAGTCCCGGGAATGGGGCGGGGCGAGCCTGGAGTGCGCCTGCGCACAGCGTACTCTCGCCCGGGAGCCGCAGTCTCGGGAGCGCCCAGGCGGTTTTTCAGTTATCTTCGGCCCGCCGCTCCCGCGGACCCGGCGTCGTTGAATTGCCCCCCCCTGGGCGCGGACGTCCACCGGGCCCGGGAGAGAGCCACGATGCCGGTGAGGAGAGTGGCTCAGCCGCCGTGGTTCTCTTCATCTCCGCGGCCTGGCCCGGGGGCGCGGCCGTTGCCATGGAGGCGCGGAGCAGGCTGGCGGGCGGCCGGGGCGGGGCGGGGCAGGGCAGGGCCGGGCCCTGGGTCCCGGGCCGGAGGGGAGCCTGGTGGGTGGGCCTGGGGTGCGCGAGCCGCCACCCGGCCTTGGGAAGGAGCCGGGGCCAGCTCTGCCACCTGTGTCGCGGCGGCATCCCGCAGGGCCTGGCCGCGTGAACGGGGGCGCTGTGCCAGAGGATGCGCTCTGGCCTTCAGCTCTGCCCGCTGGGTTGGGCCGCTGGGAGCGGCCCCGGGAGTCGCTTTGGGATGCTCCGCACCCCATAGGCTCTCCACTGCGGAGCCAGGCTCCGGAAGGCAGCAGAGCGAGGGCCGCCGACTCGAGCTGTCATGTCTCTTGCGGCGCCTTAGCTTACAGGGCAGGCGTGTACCCCCTCGGTGTCTTTGTGTGTGAAGGGGGGAGGGGGGAGGTATGTTTGTCTTGTGCACTTGGTACAGGGGTGACCGTAGTCCAGTGTAGGATCACGGAGAACACCTGAGCCAGGGCCAGTTATTGGATTATTACGAGGCCTTCGACAATTATTTAATCTCTCGGAGCCCTAAGTTCTCACAGAATTGTACTTTTCCTCTTGGGGTTGTTGTTATTAGGATGCAATAAGATACTGCTCAGGAGAGATAAAGGGCAGTGCATGCCACTTAGCATTCAATACTCAGTATTTGTTCCTTGTCGTTGCTTTCCAATTGACATCAATTCATTCAATAAATGTTGGGCACCAACCAATGGCAGGCACTGGAGATACAACATGGAGCAAACAAAACCAGCCTGGTTCTTGACCTTGGGAAGAGAGAAGCTTGTCTTCTTGGACGGAGGTCAAAACCATACATGTTTACAGAGACAAGCCACTTAACATTAATGAAGTCAGTTGGTGGCATACAATATAGATAGAAGTAGGTTCTGATTAATTGTAAAGTGTTGCCAGGTAGGAATGCTGGCTTACAGATGTCAGATCATCTATTTTTTCCCCCCAAGAGAATCTGAAATTGTTGTTTTGTGAAAATTTTTCAATTTTTAACTTTTAGCAACTAAAAGGGCTTTTATTTTTTTATATATATTTTTATTGATTTCAGAGAGGAAAGGAAAGGGGGAGATAAAAACATCAGTGATGAGAGAGAATCATTGATCGGCTGCCTCCCACATGCTCCACAATGGACCTGGCATGGACTGGAAATTGAACCATGATCTCCTGCTTCATAGATTGACTCTCAACCACTAAGCCACACTGGCCGGGCCAAGAGATTTTTAAAGACTATGAGCCAAACAAAAGACTTTTGTGGGTTGAATTCAGCCCTTTGACTACCAGTTTGCAACCTTTGGTATAGACAGACAAAAACAGACATTAAATAATGAGCTATCAAAAGTGTAAATTGTACCAGATGTAAAAGAAGTGAGAAGTGCTCTCAGGCCCTATACATGCCTCATTTTATTGCTCTTTATTATGTTTCACAGATGTTTTGTGTTTTTACAAATTGAAGGCAAGACCTTCCACCAGCAAAAAGATTCTGACTCCATTACTCTATTATATTACTTGATTTATTGTTGTGGTTTGTAATTGAACCTGCAGTATCTCTGAGGTATGCCTGTACAAGGATTTGACCTACTCAGAGAAGTCTGGCCAGGTGAAGTGGATTTTTAAAAAAATATATATTTTATTGATTTTTTTTTTTCTACAGAGAGGAAGGGAGAGGGATAGAAAGTCAGAAACATCGATGAGAGAGAGACATCAATCAGCTGCCTCTTCAATGCCCCACACTGGAGATGTGCCCGCAACCAAGGTACATGCCCTCGACCGGAATCGAACCTGGGATCTTTCAGCAGGCTGATGCTCTATCCACTGAACCAAACCGGTTCTGGCAGGTGAAGTGGATTTTGAGTTGAGATCTGCAACATGAACGAAGAGGAGAGGGAGGAATGTTCTAGGCCAGTGGTTGGCAAACCGTGGCTCGCGAGCTGCATGCGGCTCTTTGGCCCCTTGAGTGTGGCTCTTCCACAAAATACCACGGCCTGGGCGAGTCTGTTTGGAAGAAGTGGCATTAGAAGTTTAAGTTTAAAAAAATTTGGCTCTCAAAAGAAATTTCAATCGTTGTACTGTTGATATTTGGCTCTGTTGACTAATGAGTTTGCCGACCACTGTTCTAGGCAGAAGGAACTACAAGTAAAGAGGTCTGTGGTGAGAAAGATAATGGTAACAATAAAAGGCTTAAAAAAAAGTTGCTGTGTCTGTGGCTAAGAAAGCCAAGCACGGTAACTTATGAACGAAGACAGGAGAAGTAGACATGGGTCAGGGCCAGATCTTACCTTAAGGATTTTTATTTTTATCCTAAGATCTGTGGGAAACCATTGAAGAATTTTAAGTAGGTTGTTTCTCTAATGAGTATCAAACAGTAGTCATACTAAAACATTTTTCTCTGCTGCCATTTTTTCCCTTTCTGTCTTCCATTTATTGTTGTCTTCTATAAAGAAAATAAATAGACTATATATGGATGTATGATATGATAAACATTTTACTAATTCATTATAAAAAGATAAAAGTCTCAGGAGAACAGAGGACCTACTACTTACTATATTCTTGATGGTTAAAGTTGTTAATTTTGTTCATATGTGTTTTCCTACAGGTAGGAAACTCAGGAAGTCCGGGACTTTTGTGCAGAATGACAATAATATACTGATCATTTCTGCTTGAGTAGCATTTACTATAAATGTAAATCATATTTTCCCTCCCCTCATTTGTACTGTAAAAGAAACTCACATTTTTAAATATACTTTTTCTATGTAGCTGTAGGATCTTTAATTGCATTTAACAGATATTTATGGAGTACTTACATGTGCAAGGCACTGAAATGGCAAAGTAACCTTTTTCAAATTTTAAACATAATCTGTTGAAGGTAAATGTAAACGTTCTTTTCATGACCTGTAAATATTTTCTCCACCAGATCAATAAATCAGAGAAGCCAGAAAGCTGTGATAATGTGAAGGTGGTTGTGAGGTGCCGACCCCTCAATGAGAGAGAGAAATCCATGTGCTACAAACAGGCTGTCAGTGTGGATGAGATGAGGGGAACTATCACTGTACATAAGACCGATTCTTCCAATGAACCTCCAAAGACATTTACTTTTGATACAGTTTTTGGGCCAGATAGTAAACAACTTGATGTTTATAACTTAACTGCAAGACCTATTATTGATTCTGTTCTTGAAGGCTACAATGGTGAGTACTTTATATAGTTCACTTTTTTAGAAAACAACTTTATTCTGGTATTCTTAGTACCCCATAAATTCACTTATTACAATTATAGTTTGATGAGTTATAGTAAATACATACAGTTGTGAAACTGTCACACAATTCAATTTATCACCCCTAAAACTTCCTTTATGTCTACTTACAATCCCACCCCCAGGTAGCAATCGACTAGCTTTCTGTTTATGGTTTCACCTTTACTCAGAATGTCATATAAATCAAATCATACACTATCTCATCTTAACTATTTTCTTTTACTTGGCAAAATGTTTTTTGAGGGGCATTTATGTTGTAGCATCTATCAGTAGTTTGGCTCCTTTTTATTGCTGAATATATCACCTTTTATGATCTTTGATGGAAATCTGGATTATTCCATTTTTTTTGACTATTATACAAAACTAGAGGCCTGGTGCAAAAATTCATGATGGGAGTGAGCAGGTGGTGTCTCTCAGCCCAGCCTGCACCCTCTCCAATCTGGGACCCCTCGAGGGATGTCCGACTGCCCATTTAGGCCCGATCCTACCTGGGCAGTCGGACATCTCTCTAACAATTTAGGACTGCTGGCTCCCAACTGCTCGCCTGCCTGCTTTCCTGATTCCCTGCCAGCCTGATCATCTCCTCACCACTCCCCTGCCAGCCTGATTGATGCCTAACTGCTCCCCTGCCAGCCTGTTTGCCCCTAACTGCCCTCCCATACAGGCCTGGTCACCCCTAACTGCCCTCCCCTGCAGGCCTGGTCACCCCTCACTGCCCTTCCCTGCAGGCCTGGTCCCCCCCAACTGCTCTCCCCTGCAGGCCTGGTCACCCCCAACTTCTTCCTCTGGTGGCCTGGTCACCCCCAACTGCCCTCACTTACAGGCCTAGTCCCTCCTAACTGCCCTCTCTTGCTGGCCTGATAGCCCACCACTGCCCTCCCTTGCAGGTTTGGTTCCTCCCAACTGCTCTCCCCTGCTGGCCATCTTGTGGTGGCCATCTTGTGTCCACATGGGGGCAGGATCTTTGACTACATAGTGGCAGCCATCTTGTGTGTTGGAGTGATGGTCAATCTGCTTATTACTCTTTTATTAAATAGGATAGAGGCCTGGTGCATGGGTGGGGGCCAGCTGGTTTGCCTTGAAGAGAGCCCTGGATCAGGGTGGGGGTTTCCTTGGGGGGTGGGGTGGCCTGGGTGAGGGGCCTGTGGTGGTTTGCAGGCCGGCCATGCCCTCCAGCGACCCAAGTGGAGGCCCTGGTATCTGAGATTTATTTATCTTCTACAATTGAAACTTTGTAGCCTGGAGCAGAGTCAAGCCTGCTCTCTCCATGGCAGCAGCCATTTCTGTTGGGATTTATTTATCTTCTATAATTGAAACTTTGTAGCCTTGAGTGGAGGCCTCTGCCCGCCAGGGTGTGTGGAAAGCTTGGCTTCTTCCATTGCTGGGGAAACTCAAGCCTCCCTCCTTTTTGCTCTGTGGCTGCCACCATTTTGGTTGGGTTAATTTGCACACTTGCTCCTGATTGGCTGGTGGGCATGGCTTGTGGGTATAGTGGAGTGATGGTTAATTTGCATATTGCTCTTTTATTATATAGGGTGCTGCTATGCGCATTCTTTTAAAGGCTTTGTACAGATATATTTTAAGATTTTTCTGGATAGATACCTAGGAGTGGAATTTCTAGGTTGTATGGTTAATGTATATTTATTTTATTTTTATGAAGTGTGTATTATAATTAATTGGGAAAATAGATAACAACTTGTTTGGCCAATTTTTTTCCATGAAATTTATTTTTTTCTAATTACAGTTGACATACATTATTATGTTAGCTTCAGGTGTGCACCCCAGTGATTAGACAGTACATAATTTACTAAGTGACTATTCTATAACAACCAATTTATACTTCTTAATCCCTTTTTTTCACCTATTCCCTCAATACCCTGTCCATCTGGCAACAGTCAAAATGTTCTCTATGAATATGTTTAGTTCTCTATGAATATCTATGAGTCTGTTTCAGTTCTGCTTGTTTGTTTTTCAGATCAGTTAGTATATCATTGATGGGCTGCTTTCTGCATGCCAGACACTGGGGATTGAGCCTGAAACCCAGGCATGTGCCCTGATTGGGGATCAAACTATGACCTCCTGGTTCATAGGTTGATGCTCAACAAGTGCCATAAAAGCAGAGCCTGCAAAAAGTGAGGAATCTAGCCATGTGTTTGGCTGAGAGAAGCATATTCTAAGCAGAGGAACAAACAAGCACAAAGCCCCATAAGCAGAAATGTGCTTAGTGTGTTCCAGGAATGAGAAGAGGCAGAGGAGTTGACATCAAGTGAACAACTCCAAGTGTGTTAGACTAGGTCAGAGTGGTAAATGGGCAGAGCAGCTCATGTGGGTATTGTAGGCCAGAGAAAGGACCTTGGCCCTTCCTTCCCTGTGAGTAAGGTTCTCCTGTTTTTATCTAGAAGTTGTAAATATTTTAGGTCTTAAATTTAGGTCTGTCATCCATTTTGAGTTTTTATATGTGATGTGAAGTAAGAGTCTAGTTCCTTCCTTATTTTTTTCCTTCTTGTCTATGGATATCCAGTTGTTCCAACACCATTTGTTGAAAAGGCTATCCTTTCCTTTGGAATTAATTTGGTTCTTTTGATAAAAATTAATGGACCACAAATGTGTGGGCTTATTTTGGATTATCTATTCTATTGGTATTCCATGTATATGCTATTTTGATTACTGCAGCTTTATAATATGTTTTGAAATTAGGTAGTATATGATCTCTAATTTTATTTTTCAAAAAATTTTTTTTTTTTGGTCTCTATGTCATTTATCTCCGCTCTGATCTTCATTATTTCCATACTTCTGCTTACACTGGGCTTTTCTTGTTGCTATCTTTGTAATTCTTTGTGTTGTAGGGTTAGGTAATTTATTATCATTGTTTTTTGTATTTTGCATTAGGCTTGTAGAGCTATTAACTTCCCTCTCAAGACTGCTTTCGCTGTGTCCCGTAGATTTTGGATTGTTGTAATTTCATTGTCATTTGTTGCCATAATGTTTTTTATTTCTTCTTTGATCTCTCTGATAACCCAGTTATTGTTTAATAGCATGCTATTTAGTCTCCATGTATTTGATTTTTTTGGATTGTTTTTATTGTAGTTGATTTCCGGTTTTATGCCACTGTGATCTGAGAAGACACTTGATATGATTTCTATCTTGAATTGGAAGTGACTTTGCCTGTGACCCAACATATGGTCTGTCTTTGAAAATGACCCATGTGCACTTGAGAAGAATGTATATTCTGTGGCTTTGGGGTGAAATATTCTGAAGATGTCAATTAATTCCATCTGCTCATTTAGGATTGATGTTTCTTTGCTGATTTTTTGTTTAGAGGATTTGTCTATTGGTGATAGTGGGGTATGAAAGTCTCCTACTATGATTGTATTGCTGTCAATCTCTGCCTTGATATCTTCCAGGAGGTTTTTTTTTTATGTATTTGGGTGCTTCTGTGTATTGGTTGCATATATGTTTACCAGAGTTATTTTTTTTTGTTGGATTGCTCCATTTATTTATTTATTTATTTATTTATTTATTTATACAGAGAGGAAGGGATAGAGATAGAGTTAGAAACATTGATGAGAGACAAACATTGATCAGCTGCCTTCTGCACACTCCCTACTAGGGATGTACCTGCAACCAAGGAACATGCCCTTGACTGGAATAAACCTGGGACTCTTCAGTCCGCAGGCTGACACTCTACTCACTGAGCCAAACCAGTCAGGGCGGATTGCTCCCTTTAATATTATGTCCTTCACTCTGAGATCTAATATGTTAGATAAAAGTATTGCTAACCCTCCCCCCCATTTTTTTCATTTCCATTCACCTGAAAACTTTTTTCCATCCCTTCATTGTCAGTCTCTGTGTGTGTTTTTGTGTGTGTGTGTGTGTGTGTGTGTTTTTTTTTTAGGTAAGTTTCTTGTAGACAACAGATATATGGGTCATGTTTTCTTATCCAGTCTGTTAACCTATGTCTTTTGATTGGGCCATTTAATCCTTTTACATTTGAAGTTATTATTGATAGGTACTTGTTTGTCACTATTTTTATTCTTTACCCCTGTGTTCCTTTTTGCTTCCTATTTCTTTCTTTCTTTCTTTTTTTTTTACAGCAGACACTTTATTTTATATATATATATATATATATATATATATATATATATATTTATTTATTTTTATTGATTTTTTTTTTACAGAGAGGAAGGGAAAGGGATAGATAGTTAGAAACATCAATAAGCTGCCTCCTGCACACCCCCTACTGGGGATAGTGCTGCAACCAAAGTACATGCCCTTGACTGGAATTGAACTTCGGACCCTTTAGTCTGCAGGCTGATGCTCTATCCACTGAGCCAAACTGGTCAGGGCTACAGCAGACCCTTTATCATTTCTTGCATTGCTGGTTTGGTGGTAATAAACTCCTTTAGTCCTTTTTTGTCTGTGAAGCTCCTGATTTCACCTTCAATTTTGATTGATTGCCTTGCTGGGTACAGTATTCTTGGATTCAGACCCTTCCTTTGCATGACTTTGTATATTTAATTCCACTCCTTTCTGACCTGATGTATTTCTGTTAAGAAATCAGTCATTAATCTGATGAAGGATCCTTGGTAGGTAATTTTCTGTCTCTCTCTGGCCACTTTTAAGATTCTTACTTTGTCATTGGTATTTGCCAATTTAATTATAATGTGCCATTGGTCTTTTAGGGTTCATTTTGCTTGGGACTCTGTGAGCGTCTTGGATTTGTGTGGTTTTTTTCTTCTCTATATCAGGGAAGT
Source organism: Lasiurus cinereus (assembly GCA_011751065.1). Lineage (NCBI taxonomy): Eukaryota > Metazoa > Chordata > Mammalia > Chiroptera > Vespertilionidae > Lasiurus > Lasiurus cinereus. The sequence goes on from JAAGEH010000293.1 coordinate 6,819,730, forward strand.
TTTCTGTCATTATTTCTTCAAACTGGTTTTCTATTCCTTGCTCAGTTTCCTCTCCTCCTGGCAACACTATTATGTGGATGTTGTTTTGTTTCATGTTGTCCCAAAGTTCCCTTAGACTCTCCTTCTGCTTTTTAATTTTTTTTTTCTAGAAGCTGCTCTACTTGGGTATTTTTTTCTACTTTGTCTTCTAGCTCACTGATGCAGTCCTCTGCTTCCTCTAGTCTACTTTTGATGTTTTCTATTGAGTTCTTTACAGTAGCAATGTCATTTTTTTATTTCTTCTTGATTCTTCTTGATTTCCTCTTGGTTCTTATACATATTGTTGAATTTGTGTTACATTCTTTTTATCCACCTTATGACCATTTCTCTGAATTCTTTCTCTGGCAGGTTGCTTGCCTCCATTTCATTTACTTTTTTTTCTGGTGATGCCTGCTTTCCTTTCATATGTGGGCTGTTTCTTTGTCTCCACATGTTCTTTCTTCTCTGTGTGTCTGGTTATATAGTTCTCTCTCCTTTCTGTGGTGAAGTGTAGAGCTCATCTGAATCTGTGTGCATGTGCCATTGGGGAACCGGTGATCTTGGGTTCGCAGCTGTTTGGTGGGTTCCGTAGTTATAGATTCCCTGGGATTTCAGGCTCCTGATAACATCCACTTTTCCTTCAAGATGGTGTGATCTCCATGTCTGAGCTGGTTGCTCTGGGAGGGAACCCTGCAGCACTGGGAGCTGCCCAGTCAGGGGAGCCCTTTCCAACAGTCCTCCACAGTCTTCTGGCGTATAACTGTCCCTCAACTCACCAACCAACACTCCCCGTGCGACCACACACTCTCCCTTTGTTTTCTAACTCACATACTATCTTGCAGTCTGCCTTCCCTTCGGTAGCCATTTTCTGCAGTCACCAGAAGGCATTCCCATTGCTGTCTTGGTAACGAGGTCTGAGAGAATATTCTATTGCTCATTAGTCAAATTTCTTTTGTAGGTGGGAGGAAGGTCCCTGTCTTCCTAGATCTTTGAATATTTTGCCTGCCTTCTTTTTTCTGTTTCAATAGCAAAGATTATGAGACCTGGGTTGTGGGCTCAGTCCCCTGTAGGGGGCATTCAGGAAGTAGAGGATCGATGATTCTTTCTCACCATTGACGTTTATCTCTCTCCCTTTTTCTCTCTGGCTGGGAGTTACACATGGCACCTGGGAGCTCCTGTCTTCATTATAGCCATGCTAATATTATGAAGTGGTATCTCTTTGTATTTTGCAGTTGGTTTTTGAAAAACTGTTGTATACTGCTGCTACCTTGCTAAACTTATTATTTCTAGTAGGCTGTCATTATTATTATTATTATTATTATTATTATTATATTTTTGTAAATTCCTTAGGATATTGTTCAGATATAAGAGCATGTTGTTAGCAAATAAAGATAGTTCAGCCAATTACTTTCTTTCCTATTCTTTTATTACCTGAATTGCACTGGCTAGAACCTACAGTACAGTGGACATTTTTGTCTTGTTCCTGAACTTAGAGAGTAAATATGATGTTATTTGTAGATTTCTTTCTTTTTTTTTTATTGTCTAAAGTTTTACATATATCTCCTTTTTCCCCAATTGATGACTCCTCATTCCTCCTCCCTCCCCCTTCCTTACCCCCCACAGCCATTCCCACCCCGGGCAAGCCCCCACTGCCCCAGTGTCTGTGTTTATTGGTTATCCTAATATGCATGCATACAAGTCCTTTGGTGCTCTCTAACCAACCCCCCTCCCTTATCATTTGTCTCTGGATCTATTCTTGTTTATTAAATTATGTTGATCATTATATTTCACATATGAGTGAGATCTTATGATTTTATCTTTCTCCGACGGACTTATTTCTATTTGTAGATTTTTCATAGACATCCTTTATCAGATTGAGGATGTTTTCCTCTGTTTTTAGTTTCAGAGTTTTGTCAGGAATGTATATTTTGTCAAATGCATTTTTTTCTACACTTATTTAAATGATCTTTTAAACAAGTTTGTTAATATGGTCAATTGCATTGATTGATTTTTAAAATGTGAAACCAGCCATGCCACCTGGTCATAGTGTATTATCCTTTTGTATATTGTTAGATTTGGTTCCCTGAAACTTTTTAAAATATATTTTTCTTGATTTCAGGGAGGAAGAGAGAGATGGAAACATCAATGATGAAAGAGAATCACTGATTGGCTGCCTCCTGCATGCCCCCTACTGGGGATCAAGCTGCAACTACCATTTACTTGTACTCTACCAGACATCATGTTGATCACTTGAAGTGTTTCATTTGGTCCTTACTATTAATGTAGGGTAGCTAAATTTTTATTCCCATTTTACCTTTGACGAGACAATCTCTGGGTAGAAACTTGCTTAAGATAAAGTGGATAAAAAGTGGCAGATATATGATTCACACTGAGGTCGTTTTGATCTAGAATCTGTATTTTTTTGCTGTAATTACACCATCTTTTCCAACTTAATGTCCACATTAAATAATTAATATACACATTGCAAGAAATGTTTTTAAATGTAAGATTTTACATTTAGCGTTTGGAGTTCTTTTTATTAATAATTAGAAATATCTCATTGACTCTAGTAATTTAATTGTGCTTTGCTCATAAGGTACGAAGTACATACATATTGTAATTGTTGTCAATAAAGGTGAAATTTGTACAGGAATTCAGGGAAGAAATTGCATCACAGTGTCAAAGAAATTAATTTTAAGAGCTGTTGTTCTACAGACTTATACTCTAAAAAAACATTGATTTTCTTCATTTTCAGGGACTATTTTTGCATATGGACAAACTGGAACAGGCAAAACTTTTACTATGGAAGGTGTTCGAGCTGTTCCTGAACTTAGAGGAATCATTCCAAATTCATTTGCTCACATATTTGGTCATATTGCAAAAGCAGAGGGTGATACAAGGTAAAATAATTCTTTTATTTTTCCAGTATTGAGAAGTACAAACGTAAGAAAGGCATATAGGTACAAATTTTATAAACACACTTTAAAACTGTTCTTATAAATATTTCACTGTTTCATGTTTTTAAAATAATGTTTTATTTATAGATTTTTGGTTCGAGTGTCTTATTTGGAAATATATAATGAAGAAGTTCGTGACCTCTTGGGCAAGGATCAGACACAGAGGTTAGAGGTAAGGATAATTAAAATTGGAGTACTCCAAAGCAATAGAATGTTAAGACCAATTATAGTTTAATCTTATCTATGTCTACCTGTATAGCCAGATATCTTACACTCTTGCCATCCTATCCTACTCCCACCCCTCTTTCCAGCCTACTTTACTCCTATTTTAGAATCCTTACATTTATTCTTTTCTTCCTACTCCAACCCAGATTGGCTACTTTCTGTTTCTTTAAGTTTTAGCTTAAACATCATCTTAGGGAAACTTATCCTGTCCCTACTTCATCGTGTAAGTCTGTATAATGTATTCTTATACTGTCTTATATTTTTTAATTCATGGTATTATCAGTGGAAGTAAAATTATTTTTTGTGTGTAATTATTTGTTTATATGTTCTCCCTATAGATTTTCACTTCCACAAGTGTAGAGACTGTTTACCTTGTTTATCACTGTATACTCAGTATCTAGCAGTGTCTTACAGTAGGTGTTCAATAAATAGTTGTGTTAAGTAACACATTTATTTACACATTGTTTATATGTAGTGGATGTTCAGTATTCAATTAATAACACATAAATGTTCAGTGAATAGCTGTGAAAGAATTACAGGTATATGTATTAAGTCTTATGATTATTATTTTTTTTAGGTTAAAGAAAGACCTGATGTGGGAGTTTATATCAAAGATTTATCAGCTTATGTGGTAAATAATGCTGATGATATGGATAGAATTATGACACTAGGCCACAAAAATCGTAAGTGTAAATCATAATTTTGATTAAACATTTATGTGTTGAGTAAGCTGGTTTAGAAGCAAAAACTGGTGTGACATTTTGTTCCACAAAGTCTGGATTTTTAAGTTTCTTGAAAATCCTTTCTCTTTGATTATTTACTAGGTAAAGAGCACATATGGATGAAAGATATCACAGATTACTTTCTGTGCTGACAAAAGTTTTCTTTCTTAGTACTAATGCTATATCTTAGATAGCTGTTTATTTGTTAGCTACAGTAATATTTGGTAACATTTATTGAGCATTTACAATATGGCAAGTGCTTGTTCTAAGTGCTTTATAAGAATGGTCTCTTTTAAATATATATATTTTATTGATTTTTTACAGAGAGGAAGGGAGAGGGATAGAAAGTCAGAAACATCGATGAGAGAGAGACATTGATCAGCTGCCTTTTGCACGCCCCCTACTGGGGATGTGCTCGCAACCAAAGTACATGTCCTTGACCGGAATCGAACCTGGGACTTTTCAGTCCTCAGGCTGACATTCTATCCACTGAACCAAACCAGTTAGGGCAGAATGAATATCTTAATCTAGCCATGAATCAGTATAGCCAGGTACTATACTGCCACCCTTTTATTGATAGGAAAAGCAAATCAAAATTAAAGTGATATTTTTAAAAAATATGTTTTTATTGATTTCAGAGAGGAAGGGAGTGGGAGAGATAGATAGAAACATCAATGATGAGAGAGAATCATTGATCAGCTACCTCCTGCATGCCCCACACTGGCATATGCTCTCACTGGATATGGAACTGAAGTGTGTGTGTTTTTTTTAAGTAATTGTTTCAGGTTTTGTGTAAATAATAAAGAACTTAAGCAATATTTAATACACAGATGCCCCAGGCCTCCTACTAATGATGTTGCTAATAACAATTAGAGATTAGAGGTGAAAGGAAGTAAACATGTTTCATAGTTTTTTATGACTAGACTAAAAATCAAGCAAACTCAAGGAAATTAAACAAAAAATATTTTAAAAATCAATTGCAGCCCAGCTAGCTTGGCTCAATGATTGAATGTCAACCAATGAACCAGGAGGTCATGGTTGATTCCCGCTCAGGGCACATGCCTGGATTGCCGGCTCAATTCCCAGTGTGGGATGTACAGGGGACAGCCAATCAATGATTCTCTCTCATCATTGATGTTTCTTTTCTTTTTTAAAAAAATATATTTTATTGATTCTTTACAGAGAGAAAGGGAGAGGGATAGAGAGTTAGAAACATCGATCAGTTGCCTCTTGCACACCTCCCACTTGATGCTCTATCCACTGAGCCAAATCAGTTAGGGCCATTGATGTTTCTATTACTTTCTCTCTCTCCCTTCTTCTCTGAAATCAATAAAAACATTAAAAAAATGAAATGCATTCTTAAAAACCAAGTTGTAGAAAAAGACCAAATTTTAAAAGGAAAATGAGCAAAAGGTATGTACAAATAGATTATTTATAGACTGTACACAGCAATAAGCATGTGAAAGGATGTTAACTGCAATAATATTTGGTAACATTTATTGAGCACTTTGTAGCAACTTCAAAAATAATTAGGAAAATGCATATTAAAACAACAGTGGGAGATATTTTACTCATTGGTTTGGATGAAGGGATATATAGTTTGGTAAGGGTGTACTAGTGATGAGATTATAAAAATAGTGTGGTTTTTTGAAGGGCAGTATAAGAGTAATTGTTGAAATTTTAAAAATGGATTTCTTTTGACAGTGTTTCTAATTTTAGATATATATTCTAGAAAAATATATTTGTAAGTATAACCAATTGCTTTATATATATTTTATTGATTTTTTTACAGAGAGGAAGGGAGAGGGATAGAAAGTCAGAAACATCGATGAGAGAGAGACATCGATCAGCCGCCTCCTGCACGCCCCACTGTGGAGATGTGCCTGCAAGCAAGGTACATGCCCCTGACCGGAATCGAACCTGGGACCTTTCAGTCTGCAAGCCGACGCTCTATCCACTGAGCCAAACCGGTCTCGGCTGTATAACCAATTTCTATTGAAACATTTGTAATGAAAAGTTTGACACAATCTAAATAACTAAACAAAACATTGGTTATATAAATTATGGTACAAAAATAATGTGAACTATAATCAAGCTCTGAAAAAAATTACAATTAGTTTAATCTGCATGTAGAGACCTGGAATATTTTAAAGATATATGTATTATTAAGTGAAAAGCAAATTTCAGAATAGTATTACTACATCATCCCATTAACATATTTGTAAAAAAGCTAAATTATTCAACCAAGTTTGGATATTGTGTGTGTGTGTCTGTGTGCTCACATGTGTGCATGTGAAATAGGAATGAAAGGATATTTAATAGTGGTTACCTTTAGGAAAGGGGAAGTAAGATTGGAGAAAAGGGATGTCAGGAGCTTTCATTGTTTTTTTAAAATATACTTACACATTTTTTTATCCAGGAATATGTTCATGTACTGCTTATTTAATCTTTAAAAATTTTAACTTAAGATTTCATTTACAGTAGTGACTAAAAGCTCCCATTATCTACCTGAGAATTAATTTAACATGGTATGTGAAATTTGTTCAAGGAAAATTAAAAAATTCTCATGAGAAAAATGAAATAAAGGTAAAGGGATTTGAAAATCTAAGATAGTTGAGAGAAAAATACTCTTAATAATTAGAGTCCCAGGATTGAATATTTAGCAATATTGAATATAGAAATAGTTAACGTTATACTTAAGAAAATAAGTCAGTCATCTCACAAACAACTAGCAACTGAAATGCAAATTTAAATTATTCCAGTACATTTACATGTGGGCATCCTTGTAAATTGGTTAATATTTTTGTAGAGCAGTGTTTTTAGCCTTTACACCAAATTTCTTTTCTTTTTTAATATGTATTTTATTGATTTTTTTACAGAGAGGAAGGGAGAGGGGTAGAGAGTTAAAAACATCGATGAGAGAGAAACATTGATCAGCTGCTTTCTGCACACACCCTCCTGGGATGTGCCTGCAACCAAGGTACATGCCCTTGACCGGAATCGAACCTGGGACCCTTCAGTCCGCAGGCTGATGCTCTATTCACTGAATTAAACTGGTTAGGGCAAATTTCTTTTCTTTAAAAATTATATTTTTGAATAGGTAATTCATACACGTAATGTAAAATTCAAAAGGCACAAAAGTATCCATTGAAAAAACAAGTCTCTCTCCTGACCCTTGTGTCTCAGTCACCTGGTTCCCATTCCTGGTGGCAACTTCTGTTAGTTTCTAATGTACCCTTTCTGATGTATTTGGTGTGTTTTTAAAGAGTGCTTGTCCTCTTACTTTATTCACTTAATATTATCTTAGAGATCATTTCACATTAACACAGACTTACCCTATATAATAAAAGGCTAATATGCAAATTGTCCCCTCGACCAGGAGTTTGACCAGGGGGTAGTGCTGGACCGACCTGCCGTCCTCGGCCCCTCTCCCAGCTAGCCCAGCCCAATTGGCTTCGTGCTCTAGTACATATATAAGCATTTTAAAAGAATGATGTAGTGTTTCATTGCATGAATCTACATAATTTATCCATACTTTTAATGATGGACTTTTGGGTTGTTTTCAATCTTTTGTTCTGAGCACTACTGCATTAAATATTATTACATATATAGGAGTTTATACACGTGCAGGCATATTTATAGGATACATTTTTCCATATCCTCTTGAAAAGCTTAAAAACATTTATCTTTTATTCCAAAATAAATATTTGACAAAAATTAAAGCTATGGAAATGTTTTCTGCTTTATTTCCATTGTGACATGTCAATGTTTGGAGCAGTGAGTCTACTTCATTGCTGCAAGTTCTCTCCCAGGGATTATAAAGCTCAACATAGGTTACTTTTAACAGAATGTCTGTTAAAATTTCTTGGTTTTTCTTACCAGATATGCAAAAAAGTTACAATCATAAATAGTTTGTTTTGCTTATATAGCAAAAACAATAAGTATTAATAAGATTTTTTCAAATTACATGTTCTCATCCAAATTGGAAAACACTGCTACAGTGTGATTTGATATCACATAGCTATAAAACAATTTCTACTCTTTGACCTGGTAATTCCAGTTTAGAAAATACATCCCATGGAAATAATACTAAAGAGAAAGACCAAATGCTCAGAGACGCTCATTTTGTGTTCCTTCTGAGGACCTGAAGTGGGAAACCATCCCAAATACTAGTATCTCTCAGTAAGGAAACAGCAAAACCAGGGCTTAATAGTTCTCTATATTTTTTGAAAAAATTCATAATTTGATTCAAAAGAAAATAGAAAAACACAGTATGAAGTCACAAGTCCTTGCATTTTTTTTTACTAATTTTTTCCTTTATCTTCTTTTGACAGGCTTTACTTTTTCTTTTTCAATTACAGTTTACTGTCAATATTATATATTGGTTTCCAGTTGTATAGCATAGTGGTTAGACAATCATATACTTTACGTAGTTCTTCCCTTTGCCCATATTTCCAGTACCCAACTACATAGTTATTGCAATATTATTGAATATATTCCCTATGTTGTACATCCCCGTGACTATTTTGTAACTAGCAATTTGTATTTAATTTCTTCACATCTTTCTCTCAGTCTCTTACTCCCCTCCCTTCTGGCAGCCACCAGTCTGCTCTCTGTATCTGAGAGTATTTAAATTTTGTTGGTTCATTTATTTTGTTCTTTAGATTCCATATATCAGTGAAATCATATGATATTTGTCATTCGCTGACTTACTTAGGCTTTACTTTTCTTTCTTTTTTTAAAAAATACATTTTTATTGATTTCAGAGAGGGAAGGGAGAGGGAAAGACACACAGAGAGAAACACTAATGATGAGAGAGAACCATTGATGGGCTGCCTCTTGCATACTCCACAGTGGGGATCGAACGTGCAATCCAAGCATGTGTCCTGACCTTGAATCCAACCATGACATCCTGGTTCATAGGTTGAACCACTGATCCATGCAGGCTGGGTTAGGCTTTCCTTTTTTGTATTAGTGCAATTTACATTCCAGTTATCTGACTTCAGTACAGCCATGTTAATAAAATGTTTATATTTTAATGTCTAAATTGTAAAATCAAATCTTGTGTGAAGAAGTTCTGCATGAATATATAGTAGGAAGGTAATTTTGATGTTGGGTAAAATTAACCTAATTCTTTTAAAATACTTTGGAATTTAAGGAAAAAAATAATGTATATTGCAAAAAACAAAACACCTTTTTCTTTGTTTATTTTAGCTTTATTCATGTAAAATATTTATACCCACACAATACTTTGAACGATGCTTTTGTTTTATAGAAGAGGGATTGTACTATATATTCCTCTCTTTTTGTTTCTCAGACATATGTTATGGGTATCTATCCATGTCATACCTTTATTTTTTTAAAATATATTTTTGTTGATTGCAGAGAGGAAGGGAAAGGGAAGAAATAGAAACATCAATGATGAGAGAGAATCATTGATTGGCTGCTTCCTACATGCCCCCTACTAAGAATCAAACCCACAATCTAGGAATGTGCCCTTGACCAGAATCGAAAATAGGACCCTTCAGTCCTCAGGCTGATGCTCTATCCACTGAGCTAAACCAGCTAGGGCTACCTTATTTTTTTAACTCCATATTATGACTAGTTTATAATTGATTAACCACTGTCCTGTGACTGTTTCTAATCTCTTGCTGTTGTGAATATGCTGCACTGAATATCCTGGCATCATCTAATGCATGTATACAAGTATTTCTGTGATTTAGATTCGCAGAACATGTTTTTTTAGAGATAGTTGAAACAGCAATATTTTTTTGAATTATTTACCATGTATTTTTATGTAAATTAGTTATTTTTTTAGCCAGTAATACTTCTGGTTAAAATTAATTACTTTGTCCTAAAATTACCTCTTTAGTATAAGAAACATTACAAGTTATTTTGTTATCAACATAAATTGTCAGAAACTGCTAATAATGGGGCTAAACACATCTATGCTTTTATGGTTGAGCCAGGCTGTTTGATTTTTGGCTCTGATAAAATTAAGTATTATAAACCATTCTGGATAGTTAATAATTTTTAAAGGTACTCCCTGTTATTATACTTTTTAAGAATTTCCTTCCTTTATTCAAGGTTCTGTTGGTGCAACTAATATGAATGAGCATAGTTCCCGTTCCCATGCCATCTTTACAATTACCATAGAATGTAGTGAAAAAGGCGTTGATGGTAACATGCATGTCAGGATGGGGAAGCTCCATCTTGTAGATCTTGCTGTAAGTAATAGCCTACTACTTTAAAGAATAACTCTTGTAATTTTTTTATTTTATAAATGAATAAAAATTCAAGTGAAAAGGTGTGATTTATATATGATTTTTAAGTTGTTAACTTGTGTATATGGAATATTTTGAATCTGTTCAAAAGTAGATAGAATACAGTATAATGATCTTCCATGTAACCATCACCCACTTCAACAATTACTGGTTCATGACCAGTCCTGTTTCATCTCTACCATTCCCCACTTCTCTTCTTGTATTATTCTGATGTGAATTCCAGGTACTATATCAGATTCCTTTTCTGTTAAATTACTTTTTATTAAGCTTTAGAAACAATATTCTGTATCTTTTATTTTAGCTTTATTTCTGTGTCTGTTTATTGCTAGGGTTCAGAAAGACAGGCAAAAACTGGAGCTACTGGACAGCGCCTCAAGGAAGCTACAAAAATCAATCTTTCTCTTTCCACCCTTGGTAATGTAATTTCTGCCTTGGTTGATGGAAAAAGCACTCATGTGCCTTATCGTAATTCTAAATTGACTCGTCTTCTTCAGGATTCCTTAGGAGGAAATTCAAAGACCATGATGGTAAGACTTAATTGGTGATATTATAGTTATCATCAGGCAACTTTTAGATTCCTGTTTATCCCTATAACTGATGCTTAACATTTTAAAAACTATTGATTATTTTACTTTATTTGATTTTGTGGTTATTCTTTTTCTAGTATACCATGTATACAAGCCCATACTGTGTTATTTGGAAATACGCATGATTATACTTACTTTTTCTTTTTAAAAATATATCTTTATTGATTTCAGAGAGGAAGGGATAGGGAAAGAGAGAGAGAAACAACAATGATGAGAGAGAATCATTGATTGGCTGCCTCTTGCATGTCCCCTACTGGGGATCAAGCCTGCAACCCAGGCATGTGCCCTTGACCAGAATCGAACCTAGGACCCTTCAGTCCACAGGCTGATGTTCTGTCCACTGAGCCAAACCAGCTAGGGTCTTATTCTCTTTCAAGAAGATGAGAATGGAAGTATGTTTTAGAAATTATTTTAGTTATCTTTGTAATGGTAGTATTAATTTTAACTGTGTCAGGTGTTACAATGTTTTGTTTTGTATTCCTAATTCAACAGTGTGCAAATATTGGACCAGCAGATTACAATTATGATGAAACTATCAGTACATTACGGTATGCTAACCGTGCTAAGAATATTAAAAATAAAGCTAGAATTAATGAAGATCCAAAGGATGCTTTGCTTCGTCAATTTCAGAAAGAAATAGAAGAACTGAAAAAAAAACTTGAGGAAGGTAACTTTTCCCCAAAATGTTGATCTTAATGTTGGCTAAAAATATGTTGCTTTACCACTAAACCACCTATTAAAAATTCTTTGCACCTATAACATTGAAATTTAAAGGAATATTTCTGCTTGGTAACTTGATACATACATATTAAGTAAGCGCAAGTAAATGTATATAATGTTTGTATATTTGATTTAAACCTCTATCTTAATACCAATGATCTTTTGTAGATTTTATATGACACTTATTAAATAATTAATTACTTGTCTCTGTATAAGAGCAAATTCTACCATATATTTAGATGGCTATGACCAGAGTTCCCTGTGTTAGACATCAGTTACTGTTGTTTGAAGTAAAGACAGCTATCATAGAGTCAGAGTACACCAAGTTTACTATAAGTAAAATTCATTGCATAGTCTTCAAATATGCTCTCATACTTAAATTTGAACATGAGGTTCTCTTTTGGAAATTCTTTTCTATCAAGATAATATTAGAAGTTAGTTAGTTTGAAGACTTTATTCATGCGGTTGAGAAATTTACCATCACTATGTGCCCAGTGACTTCTGGTACCTTCATGCTAAGAACTGATTGGCATAGGGCTCCTTTGCATACCAGGTAAACCAGAGGGCTTTGAAACTGCCTCTTTTCAGTCTATGGGAAAACTGGTTAGATCAGATGTGAAATCAAGAGATGCCAACATCACAAATGTTTGCAGAAGGTGCTGATTCAATACACTTGAGTAAGATTATTGAGGAAAAGTAGTTGTAATTGACCTGCCTTTTCAATAATGAAATTGGTGTTTTAAGTGTGACCACTAGGTGGTATTTATAGTCAGTATATTTAAAAAAATTTTAATTCTAGATTTTTTAATATTGAATATACCTTTATTTTGCTAACTTATGTTTTTTACATTTATTGTGGTAAAATATACATAACATAAAATTTACCATTTTAACTATTTTTAAGTGTATTAAATAAGTTCACATTGTTCTGCAACATTACCATCATCCATCTCCAACTTTGTAGTCATCCCAAAATGAAACTCTTTACCCATTAAACACTAACTCTCCATTGCCCTTTCTCCTTCAACACTTTTTAATATTTTTAAATATTTTTAATAGGTGGTTTAGTGGTAAAGCCACTATTTTACTTTCTATCTCTGAATTGACTATTCTAGGTACCTCATATAAGTAAAATCATGTAATATTTGTCCTTTTGTGTCTGACTTATTATATTTAGCATGATATCCTCAAGGTTCATCCATATTGTAGCATATGTCAGAATTTTCTTTTTAAGGCTGAATAATATTCTGTTGAATGTATATAGCAAATTTTTTAAAAAAATGTTCACTGTTTTTTTTTAAAGAGAGAGAGAGAGAGGGAGGGAGGAAGGGAAGAGAGAGAGAGAAAGAGAGAGAGAAAGAAACATGGATATGAGAGAAACATTGATCAGTTGCCTAGTGTATGCACCCCATTATGGGATCAAACCTGAAACCTGGGCATGTGCTCTGCCTGGGAATCAAAATGGAGACCTTAGGTACATGAAAAGATGCTCAACCATCTGAGCCTCACCTGCTAGGGCTATTCCGCATTTTGTTTATTCATTCATCTGTCGATGGGCACTGGGTGGCTTCTGCCTTTGACTGTTGTGGATAATGCTGCTATGAATGTGGGTATACAAATACCGTTGAAGTCCTGATTTCAATTTTTGGGGGCATATACAGTGGTACTTCGAGATACGAGTGCCCTAACATACGAGTTTTTTGAGATACGAGCCATCGAGAGAGCAATTTTTGCTTTGAAATATGAGCAACATTTGAGATAGGAGTAATCGCGCGGATCGGCCAGCTGCACACGACCTACCAGTTTACCGCGACTCGAGTGTCTCATAGTTTCCCATGCCTCAAGGTTACGGAACGAATTAAACTCATATATCGAGGTACCACTGTACCTAGAATTGGAATTGGTAGATTGTATATAAATGCTAATTTTATTTTTAACACACTTCATTTTATTTATGCTCCTAGGACATTTGTTTTTGTAGCATAGTTGACAGAGTTTTATAATCTGGTTAATAGTATTGATCATAAGAACAATAAAAGCAAAAATATTTAAAAATTTCGTTTAATTTTTTATTTTGAAATAATTTTAGACTTGTGGAAAACTTGCAAATATAGTGAGAGTTCCTATATACCCATCACCCAGCTTCCCCTGATGTTAAGCCTAATATGCTAAGTGTCTAACTGTTCATTCAACCAGCCACTATGACACACACTGACCACCAGGGGGAAGATGCTTTAACTGGTAGTTAAGCTTGCTGCACATGCCCTGAAGCCCTTTCTGGGTTCCTCCCAGACTGGCCAATCTCCCAGTCCCTCCCTGGCCCCTAAAATATTTCTTCTAATTAATTTCCTTTCAATGTGCACGTATCCATCCACTAGGCCTCTAATCTTACATAATCATAGAACAGTTAATGAACCCAGGTAATTTACATTGATACAAATTTAACTAATCTACAAATCTTACTTAAAATTTTTTAGGTCATACCAGTAAAATAGTTTTATTTCATTTTAAATTGTCATCTATATGAAGATCCTACTTAAAGTTTGACAGTTTTCCCTCTCATGCCCTTTTTCTCTAGTATCTAATGTAGGATCACACTGTGCATTTAGATGTCTTTTTTTATTTCATCCAGTCTCCAGTTCCTCAGTCCCTTTTTGTCTTTCATGCTATTAACACTTTAGAACAGTACTGGTCATATATTTGTAAAATGTTCCTCAATTTGGGTTTGTTAATAGTTCTCTCATAATTATTCTGGAAGGTTTTATAATATAAATCTACTACTTATTTTATTTTCTCCTTTATAACTAATATGCATCTTGTGGGGAGCCACTTTGAGACTATACAAAGGTCCTGATTCTTATACTTTCTCCCACTGATTTTAGCATCCATCAAGGGTTCTTGCCTGAAACATTAACTCTGTGGCATTTAGTCCTTGGTGATTCTCTTTCCATCATTTCTTCTGATGTTTAGTGTTTGAAATTCTGTTGTATGGAAGAGCACTCCCTTCTCCTTCACTATTTATTTATTCTGTTATTTACATATGTTGGTATAGACTCATGGATATTTGTGGTTTATTATACAGTAATCTATACTAATTAAAGCATAATATGCTAATTAGACTGGACATCCTTACGAACATCTAGAAGAAGCCATGCTTTGAGGGAAGTTCGGGTCTGGGTGCCTGCCGGCGGCTGGAGGGAGGCCCAGGTCCCAGGTGTCAGGGAAGCCAGTGCTGGCAGCAGCCAGGGGAAGGAAGGCCTACTCTTGCACAAATTTCATGCATCAGGCCTCTAGTAATATATATTTTATTGCTCAAATTGTTCCAGCTTTGGATATGTTCCTGTATCCTTTCAGTATGCTTCCATAAGTTTTTTATTTACTTAGCATTTTCTTATTTTCTGGCACCACAGGTGTTTTGGGCTCATTTTGTATTTTCTCTATCCCAGCCTTAAAATCGGCTATTTCTCCCTGGCTCCTTTAATTGGAGAATGGTATTTAGAAACCATATTTTCAGCATTAGGTGTGCTCATTGCTACTGAGGTGTCATTGTTTCTGGACCTAAAGAACAAAATATTTTTTAATGAATTCCTTCTCCCAAGACTGATTTCTTTCCATTCTTCATTTATAGGTTCAAGTATTATATTGCTGTGATTAGTGTAGATTTTATATTTTCTTCCATTACTTTTGTTTTCTTAGACATTTCATATATGGACAGTGGTATTTTTAAGTAACTATTTTGATAGCAACATAGTACTGACCTTCATTAATATTAGTTTAAGTATTCCCTTTTATTTGTTTATTTGTTTTTTTTTAAGTTAACAAAATCTTTGTACTAATAAGTCCTTTTGAAATATTTCTTGTGATATAGTTCT
This sequence comes from Lasiurus cinereus, assembly GCA_011751065.1. Taxonomy (NCBI): domain Eukaryota; kingdom Metazoa; phylum Chordata; class Mammalia; order Chiroptera; family Vespertilionidae; genus Lasiurus; species Lasiurus cinereus. The sequence goes on from JAAGEH010000293.1 coordinate 6,835,115, forward strand.
AAAAGTGTAATCACTATGTTAGATGACAGTTTATGGCTCTTAACAAATAGAAGAGTGAAATTATTGTAACATGTAATGTTATATATATTTAGAACTTTATTATTTGATATGTTATATGGATAAGAATTTAACTTCTCTTTAGGAAATTTTAAAATAAAGCCTGTGTGTACATCATATCTATTTCTGAGGTTAGCATATCTGATACACCTTTTAGGAATTTTAACATAAGATTTGTTTAGCAACAAAAACTTAATGGAATAAATGATGTAAACATTTTCTATATAACCAATGATCTGGAGCGGAATAAAAAACATTGTAATAAATTTCTATTTAAGGGGAAGAAATATCAGGCTCTGATATCAGTGGGTCAGAAGAGGATGATGATGAAGAAGGTGAGGTTGGAGAAGATGGAGAGAAAAGGAAAAAAAGAAGGGGTAAGTTCTTTTTAGTTCTAGAAATTATCTTACATTGCTACTTAATGATGGTTTAACATTCCCACGGAAGTTGAGTGCATGCCTTTTATTTTGCCATTTTTAATTATGATAGCAAGTCAGACAGAAGTATGATATATCATATATCTGGTTAACTTTTTATTTTCTGTATTATTTTTTCTTCTGTACGTCTCTGTTTATAGCTTGAATTAGAATACCAATGCTCTGTTTTTATTTTAGAATTTAGAATTGTAAGTCAGTGATAGTGGATATACTATTTTAAAATTTCATGTAGGGTTTCAATTTTATTGGGGACTTTATGTATGTTATGAACCTAAACATTTTAGGAACTTAGGATAATGTGGAGGTTTTCTCAAGCATAATTAGGCTTTTGAAGTCATTGAATTTTTAAATAAATTTGTATAAGGATTCTAATTATTCAATTTTATTTTTTCTTTATAAAATGTACTTTCATTCTCACCCTGTTATGTGCCATTTATTGCCCAAGTACAAATTAACACTGTTTATTGTAATAAAGATATGGATAACATGCAGAAGAGAGAGATGTGTTAAATGGCCTACATTAAAATTTTTTTACCCTAACTATTTATTTATTTTGGAACTCTCTTCCGTTAACATGGATCATTATTTTCAAGCTAGTGCATATTTTGCTTGTCTTATTAAAATTATCGTTATCAGGGCAAGATGTTCAAGTGCACATCTTTTGCCATTGCCTAGCTGCCTGCACCCACCCTTTAGGGAGATGGGGGTCATTAAGGAAACTTAACATTGAAAAAAAAATGATCTTGCTGGAAATAAATTTTGATCAGGACTCCAAAATTTACAAATGATTAAGATTTTATAACTTCAAAAGACAGGAAAAGCATGATTTAGAGCAGGAGTTGGCAAAATATAGTCTGCTGGCCAAATTCAGCCTACCACATATTTTTGTAAATGAAATTTTATTAAATAGCCATGCTTATTTGTTTATATGTGGTCTATGGCTGGCTGCTTTCATATGAGATTATATGGTTTTCAAAACCTAAACACTTATTATCTGTACCTTTACAGAAAATGTTTGCCTAACCCTGACTTAGAGAATAACTTTTGTGTGCATAACTATTTCTTATTTATTGATTTGAAAGAGAGAGAGAGAAACATCTATGTGAGAAAGAAATGTGAATCTATTGCCTTCCGAACATCTCCCGACCAGTAATTGAACCTGGAACCTGGGCATGCACCCTGACAGGGAATTGAAATGGGGACCTTTTGGTGCACAAGACAGTGCTCAAATACCTGAGCCCCACTGACCAGGCCACACCTGTTTTTCACAAAGTAAATATTTAAAGATAAAGCAGATAATAGATTTGTTAAAAATAAAATTTTAAATAGCAAAATATATTTAATAGTAAAATACCTTCCTTTCAGGCTTAGAAATTTTAAAATGTTCAGTGAGCTTTTCAAAATTTGACCATGAAACCTTAAAACATACATAATTATATCTGATAGTGTGTTGTTTTAAAGGAGAATGAGTGAAATTGGAGACAAACCAGCCTGTCTATAATGTAAGGCAATTTATCATTTTATAAGTTTAATTATGCATGATTTCAAATCTTAAAACTCAGTTCCTTTAACTTATCAACCTAAATAGTTTAAATAAACTGAAATGTCACCAAATGACTTACTGATTTTTTTTATTCTTGTCATTCCAACCCTCTGAATTACTGTGTTTTAGGTGAATAGTGGGGTTTGCCCACAGTAGATGCTTAAAGGAATACAGTTTCTAATTCTGCATGGCTTTAATAGTAAAGCATATTGGCTAGACTATCAAGACTGGTTTTGAGGGAAAGTAAGTTTTGGTTCTTTAATACAAAGCTTGATTGTCTTTTAAAATTCTCTCTCTGGAACTGAATTTTTCTGTGTATGTATTCCTTTTCTTGTTGCCTTTTTCTTTGGTTCCCGTCGGGCTCATTTCTTTGTCTTCCAGGCAGTAGCAGCAGCAGTAGTTCAGACTCCACATGTTCTGTCATAGAGAAACCTCTGGATAAGTTCTTGCCTAGTGAGTGGTAGCTCTTAAGTTCTCTAACAGAGCTTTGGCTTTTTCATAACCCGTGGGCTTCATTTGAGGAATGCTGCACTGCTCCCTGTCATGACTTAAAGAATACATGTTGGACGTCTCAGTAGAACACAGCATGTGATGACCCTCCCCTTCATTGCTTCCAGTAACCTATAATTGTTAAAACATATACTTAAATTTGTGTTTGAGACAATGGAAGAGAGATTCATGCTTTTGCAATTGAGATAATGTAAAGAGAGCTAGTAAGCTGTATAAAAGAATACTTCTTATGGTTCCTTTTCATGTTTCATGACAAATTTCTAATCCTTGTCAGTATAAGGGATATGTAGTAACAAATCCTGAATTTCTAAAACTCCAAATTGTATTTGGAAATACAGTGCCCATTATAACATGTCTTACAGTTATAAAGGTTTTAGACTTTGGTGCCCTAATCTTAGGGTAGCGTAAGAGTGAAAGCACCCAAATAAATAAATAAAAAGTAAAATTTGAAGCAAGTGAAGATGAATTGAATAGTACTAGTATTTTATATCAAATGGCCATTTATCTCTATTTCTAAATTACCTGGTTGATTTTAAGAAATTTTCTAATGTATGGTTAGAGAAATCAGATCCACAAGAAATTGTTTATGCATTATCTGTTGACTTATTTCAAAACTAAAGACTTTTTCTTAAACCTTAATTAAATTGAAAAGTATTACGAATTTTACTCATATTTCATTTTCAGAAGAAAAGGGAATTTGTGCTTTCTTGTACTAGCTTTCAGCTTACTGTCTTTTAAAGCATTATCCATATACTTATCTTTAGAAACCAATAGCAATAGATTATTATTCTTATGCCTTGAACTTTCTAGAGGAAGAATTCCAAGAATATTAGGAATTGTATTCTCTATTGACAGTTCTTAAATTTTACCAAAAACAGTTAATTTCAGAGGATAACATAAAATACATGACATAGCTTTAGAAACCATATAGAGGTATTATTTTGTATTATAAACTCTGAAATACAAGAAAAATCTTAGTGGGAGGCATTAATTTTCTGTTTTAAAATTTAACTTAATTCTTAAAGACTAGTTATATGAAAGGCTGTTATGAAATGAGTTGTACTTTGTTCAATTCAAGCAGTTTGTACACCTGGCACATAACATTAAGTTCTTTTTTTGTGATGTGGGTGTGCTGATGAAGTACAGAGATGGTTGTCCCAGCATGATTGCTGTGTGTAACTTGTATGTACTTTCCCTTTAAAAAATATGAATGGCCTTTTTTATTTAGGTGTTCTTTGCTTGAATCATCAATTGATTATTTACTTCTATAGAATCATTATTGTAATTATCCTTAACGAGCCACTAATAGATGGAATGCAATTTTGTTATTTATACAGGTGTACTTCACTTTATGTAATAAATGTTTGTATGCTTCTTTTCCTGAAAAAATTGCCCTTCAATCAAGTTGGAAAATCAAATGTATTGGGGGAGATCTTGCTTTTTAAAAAGATTCTTCATTAAATCCTTTTGTTAAATCATTATTGCAAATTGCTATAATCTAATTTGGGGTTGAGGTTTTGAGTTGGATTTTCTTAAAGGGAGGCACACCTGTAACCGTTACTTACCTTGGAAGAACATTGAATTGGGAAATTTTGAATATGGACAGTGTGAATTTTGCTGCTTTTAACTTATTAAATTGGCTTAATTTTCTGTTTTGCTCTTTTAGAATACTTCTCAGGTCTTAGCAGTTTCCCAATTCCATGTCTGCTGTTATTATACCCACGTGGTGCTGAACTGTTATATTTGCAGGAGTTTGGGAGTCTGTGTGAGCTCTTGAGATTGAATTGAATTGTAATATTAGACGAAGTTAATCTTCCTATTATCTTTGCATAAATTAAATCTCTGTGTTGAATATGCTTTTTTTTTACATAAAACTGCTCTTTCAGTTTTGATAATGATTTGATTTTTATACATTTTTCTTTGTTTTACATAAGAAATAATGTTTTTCTTTTTTTCCTCTTCATCTCTGTGCATATGCTTCCTGTCTACGATTTGCTTACTACTTCTTATTGAAAGATCAAGCAGGTTGGTGTGATTGATTTGCACTCCCCGTGGTACAATTATTTAAACCATAAAGAACTTTGTCATCTAACTATATTACATTAAAAAAAATTTAATGATTTTTTTACAAGGTAAGTATCCACCTTTTGTATTTAAAAAAAATCTTTAAACTTTAGCTTTAAAAAAACTTCCATTTTTTCCTAAATTATTTTTTTAAAATTTATTTCCATTTTTACTGACTTAAGTATTAGGAACATTTTTTTTATTTCCAAAAGATCTTTTTAGCAGAACAATTCAGAAGTATTAGATTGACACTGACAGATACACAGGATGTGTTAGGTCTAATTAACAGCAGAGACAGAAATAATGAATCACCAGATATAGATGGAATAATCTTTTTTCCTAAAATTTTAAAAGACCCATTAAGCCAAACTATGGAAATATAAATATAAATGATTTCACATTCAGGCAATTTTTCCTTGTTTGTTTTTTTAAGTGAGGAATCAGATGCTTGGTTACTTATGCCCTGGGTGTTCATATAGTGAAAATGAAATTAATTCAATTAACACTTCCATGAGATTCTTCTCTTTAACTATACCTTGCCAGTGTCCCCCTTCACAGTTTTGGATAGAGCACATGACACAGGGCAATTAAAAATATATTTATCTGAAAGGTTGTGCTGAGTTCTATTATGAGTATTAGGGCATTTTTTTAATTTTTATTTTTTGGTTTGGTTGGTTTTGTTGAATGGAATTTTAAAAAATTAATGTAAAAGTGACTTTTAGTGATTTCATGTTTTCAAGTGCCTGGTTAGAAGAGTTGGCACATATCTACATTTAGCTTTAAATATTATTTGAAGAGAAATATAAGGATTTATAGGAGTAATTCTGGCAATTATATATTACAAAATATTAGATTTTTGAAACATGGTTATTTTTCTGAAAATATTACAAGAGCACAATAAGATCTTTGTTGCTAAAACATCAGTTTGAAAATATTACCTGAATGGTTTTGAATAACTAATGCAATTTAATTATAGTAGTAATTCATCAATAGGCATGTGCTTTTGTATTTCTAAATATAAATCTTTTTATTCTATTGCCTCTTAATGGGCTTGGAAACTATATGGTGTTTGTTTTGTGTGTGTGTGTGTGTGTGTGTGTGTGTGTGTTTTAACTTATTATTGATTTCAGAGAGGAAAAGGAGAGAAACATCAATGATGAGGGAGAATCATTGATCAGCTGCCTCCTGTATGCCCCCTACTGGGGATTGGCCTAAAACCCAGGCATGTGCCCTTGACCAGAATCGTACCCGGACCCTTAGTCCACAAGCTGACGCTGTATCCACTGAACCAAACCTGCAAGGGCAGAAACTATATGTTTTTAATTGTTGACAATTAGAAGCCTGGAAACCTAATAAAATTAATGTATATAGACTGACCAGATAATTTCCTTTATACCATTAATATCCATGTCTTCACACATACAGGGTTGTTGTTTTCTCCCCTTGTCATATTTGCTCTTTTTTTCTTTAAATATTTGAAATTCTGAGGTAGAAAGGAATGTATAATTTATTATGCATGACATTTACATTATACCTGAACTTACACTTTCTCCCTCAAATTTCTAAAAAATAGTATTACCAATGGGAAATTCTTTGGGAATAGGGATTAGATTATTTTTCTAAGTTATTTTTTAATAGTGTTATTCAGAACATTCAGTACTATTCAGAACATTCAGTACAGGTGACTGTGCCAAAGAAGCCAATAGAATCAGGTCTACATCCTGACATTTGGAATGCAATGAATCACACCACACCAGAGCATGAATTTGGATCAGTGCTTTTATTTATTCTTTTATTTAACTTATTTGTTTCATGGCTTAAGTTTGCTTCAGACATATATTTATTTAGAAATGAAGGGTAATATATTTTAAACCCTTGGGTTTTTTACTATAATTTTATCCTAAAGAATTGAAGCCTGTGCATGATTCTTTGTCTCATGGTTTCGAAAGAATATATTCAGATAATATATATCTCCATCATTTTTTCAGTTCTTTTTCCTTCTTAGCAGGAGGGGTTAGCTTTTGGGTGGAGACATTAACAATTCATAAAGTCTTCTGGTTTATACTCTTCTGAGGTCCTTTGGGAAGGAAGTTAAGAATACAGAAAGTTCTCAGGAGGGCCTCAGACCAATTCTATGAAAAGTTTGATCATATTTCTGAAGGAAAGTATATTTCAAAGAAAGTATATTACCAGAAATGAATGATCTTTGGTTCAGTTTCATAACCAGTTTAAAATGCTAGTTTTATTTTCTCTTTTTGATTTTGCATTTTAACTTCATGATTTTGGAATTCATTCAATAAACTTTTGTTGTTGTTGTTAATCCTCATCTGAGGATATTTTTCCATTGATTTTTAGATACAGTGGAAGGGAGGGGGAGAGAAAAAGAGATAAACATTGATGTGAGAGAGACACATCAATTGATTGCCTCCTGCATGGCCCCAATCAGAGCCGGGTAGAACCTGCAAATGAGGTATGTTCCCTTGACAAATCGAACTGGGAAACCCTTCAGTCCAAGAGACAACACTCTATTCACTGAGCTAAACAGGCTAAGGTTCATTCAATAAACTTATATTGAATATTTACAACACTTAATTTAGCACTTTTACTCATACTATTATTTGTATATTAAGCAATCTACTTACTAGACATTATAATCAAAGTAATCGATTGGAAACTGTGTTTCCAGCTTGATTATTTTGTAATATTTCTACTTATATTTAATACTTGTACATAATGTGACAGATTTAGTGTCCTGTGTTTGATACAAAGAGTTATTTTAGTTTTTCATTTAAAATATGACATCATGACAGCTCAGCAACTATAAAATGCCTGGTTAATTACTATGTAACTATTATATAATTAGTATAGATTTTTTTCCTTTAAAGGCATACCATGAAAGAAAATACTTTCCAGTAAATTTATTAAACAAAATTTTTAAAAATATATATATTTTATTGATTTTTTACAGAGAGGAAGGGGAAGGGATAGAGAGTTAGAAACATTGATGAGAGAGAAACATTGATAGATCTATCAGCTGCCTCCTGCACGCTCCCCACTGGGGATGTGCCCGAAACCAAGGTACATGCCCTTGACCTGAATCGAACCCAGGACCTTTTAGTCTGCAGACCGATGCTCCATCCACTGAGCCAAACCGGTTTTGGCTTATTAAACAAAATTTTATAAATACTTTGAAGATATGTTTTAAACACTACTTGCTGTAAGTTCTGACTGATACTTTTAATCTGTTCATTTTATACATATATGTGACTTTTACTTATTCATTTATTTTAATAAATTATAGGGAAAATATTGGGAAGCCACTTTATTTTGTATCTGGTTATCAGAAAAAAGTAACTAAATAATCATATTGCTTTTTCCACCACAGATTTGGGACACACAAATCTGTGTTTGTTTGTTTGCTTGCTTTGGCTTTCCTGTTCATCTTTCTCTTTTTTTTTTCCTGCTCATCTGTTTTGCTCCTCTTTTACTTACTTTTGTCCTAATCATTGCACAATAGGAAAACAGTTTGAATTTAGCAATTAGTTTCAAAGTTCTAAGAATGTAAAATAAACTATTCATTTGATTTCTTAAAATGTTAATATTTGATTTCATATTACTGAGGAATGTACCTTTTATAAAAATGAGGAGAATCTACTAGTATACTGTTCTGAAACATTGACTCTAAAGTGATTGCTGTAATTGAATGACTCAAACAGGTAAAAAGAAAGTTTCCCCTGATAAGATGGTTGAAATGCAAGCAAAAATTGATGAAGAGAGAAAAGCACTTGAAACAAAGCTTGACATGGAAGAAGAAGAAAGAAACAAGGCTAGGGCTGAATTAGAGAAACGGGAAAAGGATCTTCTTAAGGCCCAGTGAGTATTACTGAATTGATGTTGATTTGTGTTTTAAATTTCTGGTATTTTTCTGAGGACTTATGTATAAGGAAAAAAAGTTGAATAATAATTAGAAACTTGATTTTTATCTCCAGAATAGCTATTTTTAGATAGAAGGTTTCATTGTGTATGTTGTATTTCTGAAATTTATATGTTTTGATTATTTCCTCTCTTCATGGGAGGAAAAAATTTTAAGTGAATTTGAATGAGTTGTAGATCAACTCATACAGAAATGAATTATCCAGTGGTATAATCTGATAGAGATGTTGTATAACCATATTCCTATTTTGAAATTTTGTATCCAAACTCATTAAATTTTGGTAATTGACATTGGTACAATAGTAGATAATCGGAGTATTCTTTTAATCAACAGACAAGAGCATCAGTCTTTGCTAGAGAAATTATCTGCACTGGAGAAGAAGGTAATTGTTGGTGGTGTTGACTTGTTGGCGAAAGCTGAGGAACAAGAGAAACTTCTTGAAGAATCTAATATGGAACTGGAAGAAAGGAGGAAAAGAGCAGAGCAACTTCGCAGAGAATTGGAGGAAAAAGAGGTATCGTTTTGGTTCTAGTTGACACTTTTTTTCTAGTGAAAAGCTAAATATAATTTTAATAATATTGTAAAGAAAATCTGTGGGTTGCTTTGAAGATGACTGCTAAACATATTATTTGTTAAATAAATTTGTGATTTAAAGAATAAATTATTAAGTTTATCAATTTTTCTCATAGCAAGAACGCTTAGATATTGAAGAAAAATATACCAGTTTGCAAGAAGAAGCACAAGGAAAGACCAAAAAGTTAAAGAAAGTTTGGACTATGCTGATGGCTGCAAAGTCAGAGGTTGGTCTCTTAGAAATTACCTACTAAAGTAGTTCTGAATTTAAAAAAATTTTTTTTTAAAATTAAGTATTATTAAGAATCTGAAAGGAATCATGAGTGCTTACAATTTTAAAGAAATGAAAATTTCTCCTTGATGTGCAGTTTTTAATTTTAGCTCTTAAATTTCTAACCTTAACTAATAATGTGAAAAAGACATTGTGAGGCCCTGGCCAATGTGGCTCAGTTGGTTGGAGCATCATCCTGTATATCAAAAGGTGGTGGGTTCGATTCCCCGTCAGGGTGATGTTTCTCTCTCACATCGATGTTTTTCTCTCTCTCTCTTTAAAATAAAATAAATAAAACAAGACATTGATAGTGTCATTCTGTCCATTGTTTTAGTGAAAGAACTGGGTAATCTCTTACAGGGTTTCTATGTCAAATTGATCTATTTTGTATTTAAAATCTTGTTTGTCCTTAATATTTTCATTGATTTTCTCATAGATGGCTGATCTCCAACAAGAACATCAGAGGGAAATTGAAGGCCTATTGGAGAACATTCGACAACTTAGCCGGGAGCTTCGGCTTCAGATGCTTGTTATTGATAACTTTATACCTCAGGATTATCAGGTAAGAGGGAATTCTCTGACCTAGATATTAGGTCACTTGGTTGGGGTTAAGAAATAAGGAAATATAATTTGTCACTTAATTGGTGGTAAATATGTACATTTCAGTTGTTAATGATACAATCTTCAACTAATGCCATAACATTTCACTTTAGCTGTTAACTTTTCTTAGTACATGATTCTCTGTCTGTGTATCTAGGTTTCTAAATAAGAATTTCTCAGCCCTTTAGAGAAATCCTGATTCATTTATAGAAGGTCCTTAAATAACATTTTTTTCAATCATCATCGTTATATCTTTGATGAGAAAAAAAAAGATTGATTCCCAGCCAGAGCCACTGTCTGAATGGAGTTGGCATGTTTACCTTATGTTTGCATAAGTTTTCTCTGGGTCTTCAGGTTTTCTCCCACATCCCAACGATGTGCACATGAAGTGAGTGGCGTGTCTACGTTGCCCCAGTCTGAGTGTGTGTATGCGTGTGTGATGTGCCCTGTGAGGGCAGGGCGTCCTCTCCAGGCTGGCTTCCACCTTGTCTCTCAGCTGCTTGGACAAGCTCCAACATCCCATGAATATTCTTCCCTGAACTGGATAAGCTAATTGGAAAATTACTACCTTAATCTTTCATATATATATATATATATATATATATATATATATATCACATTTATTTCAGTGTTTAATATTAGTAGTTTTGGGTCTTTATTTAGAAGTTTGGTGATGTTTTTCTGACTAGAAATATAGACACTTAACTCTTGTTTATATCAATTAGCCTAAAATAAAATTAGTTTTATTATACATCATTTCCCTTAATATCACAGCTTCCAAAAACCGAACAAAATCTTAATGAGGACTTAATGTAATTGCAATCAGAATCAAGATATAGCTGCTGTTTATTCATTCAGTGTTCTTTGTCCTATGAATAGAATAAGCAGTACTCCTGTTGGAAATTTTTCTCCCTGCTTACGGATGCTAATTCTGTGTGTGTGTGTGTGTGTGTGTGTGTGTGTTGGGTGGGTGGGGGTAAAACATACATAACATGAAATGTACCATTTTAAGTATTTTTAGGAGTACAATTCACTGACATTAAGTATATTCATAATGTACAACTATCATTATTTTCCATTTCCAGACAGATGCTAATCCTTAATACTAATATAATTTATGAATCTCAGCCTCTATTTTTCTTTACTCAAAATATTCATCTTTCTAGTACATTTTAGTAAACTTTCACATATTGATTTTTTAAGAATTTACTTTGAATCTCTATACAGTTATAAACAGTTTGTCTAAAATTAAGCCGTCGTATTTTTTCCTTTGAACATCAGGTGTATAGAATTAACCTTTGGTTCTTGTTACACTCTCCTTATTGGCCCTGGAAGGCCTCCCTTGATTTAATTTATTATTTTGTAGTGAACTCATCACCCCAAACAAAAGCTAGGACCATTATAGTAATCTACTTCCAATTAAATGGTTCCCTCTCCCTCTTTTATCCCTTTGCCTCTTCCAACTCAAAGTAACTTTCATTCTGAATCATGTTCTCATTTCCTTGCTTTTTATTTTTATATAGTTTAATTGCATCTAAGTATATTTCTTAAAAACATATATTTTAAAATTTATAATAAGTGTATCATGCAGTATGTAATTGAGACAAAATTTCCCCCATAATTTATTAAGATTTTAGTTTCATGAATATTTTTCAATATTTTAAATGTTATTAAATATTAAAAGTAGACTATCTTTGACTCTTAAAAGGAAATGATTGAAAACTATGTCCACTGGAATGAAGACATAGGAGAATGGCAGCTAGTGAGTATTACCTTTATCTTTTCATGGAATACTTGTGGAGTACTACCTGTAGACTGGGAATTTTGCTGGCTCCAGTGGGGGGAGAGGTGGTCCATAGGATGAATCAGATGAGAATCCAGTAGGATGGAGATGTTTTTCTAATTAACTGGATTATAATACACAGAATATTCAGTGGAAATGACATGGGCAGGGCTACATAGTACTAAATGACTTCCAGGTCCCTTTCTGTTCCAGCATTCAAATCATGTTTCATGAATGTAACATCCATATATCTCACAATAATTTGCTAATTCACAATATTAATTGCTAATGAAAACAATTCTCTTTTTTTCCCCCCTCAAGAAATGTGTTGCCTACACAGGAAATAACATGAGGAAGCAAACTCCAATTCCTGATAAAAAAGAGAAAGATGTAAGAGTGCTTTTTTTTTTTTAAGATTACAGTGTAAAATATTTATAGGGCTGTGGTCACTAAATTATGTGATCAACATGAAATCAATCAGCTGTGCTATAAAAAAAGCAGGTTGATCTTTTGGGAATAGAGGGTGTTGGATGGGGCGATTGTTAGGACAGTTCGGCTCACCTGCCGTGTGATGGCAGGCTGAGTCCACCACCAAAGAGTGGCATGGAATCTTCTTCTCACCACCTTGCTGGGTCATGGAAATGTCCTTTTCAAAGTTAGTCTTAGTCTTAGGTCCACAAGAGGAGATACCGGCTTTAGGGAAAGCAGCAATAGTTCTGCTTTCCTGCTAAGGAGTGTGTGGTGTGTCAGGGCTCGCTCACCAGCCCCTGGCTGAGTGCATTTGAGATAAATGGAGTTAAAGAAGGTATCTTTAGATATTTGTTTCGTCTTGTGTTCTGGGCTTTTTTCTAGAGTTTATTCAGTGTTTTAAATCTTTCCCTAAATCTGATTTGTCTGGTGTCGGTTTCCTTTACTAAGCCCTTTGAAGTGGACCTTTCCCACGTATATCTTGCCTATACGGAGGAGAGCCTGCGGCAGTCCTTGATGAAATTGGAGAGGCCACGGACTTCAAAGGGGAAAGCAAGGCCAAAGACAGGGAGAAGGTAAGACTGTCTTAGAATCCCACAAAATCAAGGCAGTGAGATGCTAATTAGATATATTTAAAGGAAATTTAGTTAAGAAGATAAATATTTTGGCTGATACATTTAAATATCACAATTCTTGCCTTGTCTTGCATTGCTCAGTGGTTAGAGTGTCCACCCATGCACTGAAGGGTCTCAGGTTCTATTCCTGGTCAAAGGCACATACCTCAGTTTTGCGTTCAATTCCGAGCCCCGGTTGGCTGTGTGCAGGAGGCAACCTGTTGATATGTCTCTCTCTCTCATCAATGTCTCTCCCTGCCTCCCTTTTTCTCCTCTTTCTTCTCTCTCTTTGTCTCTGCCCTCCTCCCTGCCTTCCACTCTCTGAAAATCAATGGGAAGAATATCCTCTGGTGAGGATAGACACACACAAATGTTCTTACATAGTTATGATTTGAGTAAATAATATCTTGCTGAAGAATTAAAGTCTTCCAATGTCTTTATCTGTACATATTAATAGATTTTATTTTTAATGTATTTTGTTCTCTCCAAGTCATCTACTATCTTAATTCCTTAATTCTTACACTAATTCTTTTAATGAGATGCTAATTAACTTGCCTGGTTAGACTCTTAAGTATTACATTCAGCTGATTTGTTTTTCTATAATAAACATTGTCCCAAGAACCTTGATGTCCTCATTCACCAGCTAAAGAAAACTCTGACCATCTTTTCTTCTCCTTTGGAGGCTGGTTTGACTGTTGAGTTGTCTGGATGTACCACCACATAAGCCCAGGGAACCAGGCCGTGAGAGGCTGGAGCTTATTCTTCTCCCTCTGCCCTCCATCAAGTGCTGTTGAGCTTATTTAAACTGATTGTAAGACTTTGGGGCTCCTGAAATGAGAGGGAATAATAAGCTTATTCCTCCCCCCACCCCCCCTGCTTTGAGCATTGGATTTTTGAGTTACGTGTAAGGTGAAATTGTATGGGTTTAATTTTTTATTGTTGCATGGTCTCATAGACATGACCTAATATTCATAAATTTGGGATAGTTGAACTCAAGGAGGAGGAATCAGTACCATATTAAAAGTGCACAAATTCTTCATTCTTTAGCATTTATGTGGTAGGGTTAAAAACTCTTCATCTGCCAGCAGAAGCCATGCATTAATAAATGAAGCATAGCAGTTCAAAGAAACAGGAATCTCTTTAGACCTTTCACTTTTCCACTTTTAATAGAGATATTTTCATCTTAACTTTGAAGTTATTAAGAAACTAACAATGCAAGTGTGATGATAAATGGTAAGACAGTTGGCTTCAGTGTAGGTGAAAAATAGGCAGCAGTGGGGATGGGGACAAAATGGAGAGTCGTCTGTCTGGAGTGAATGGCTGCTACCTTGCCCCTAGTTAGTTTTGGGACTAGAGGGCCCATTGTTTCCAACTCTTGTTTCAAAGAAGAAACCAGCCCTAACAGGTTTGGCTCAGTGGATAGAGCGCAAGGGTCCCAGGTTCGATGTCCCAAGGGCATGTACCTTGGTTGCGGTACCTTGGTTTCGGGCACATCCCCAGTGGGGAGTGTGTAGGATGCAGCTGATCGATGCTTCCTCTCATCGATGTTTCTAACTCTCTATCCCTCTCCCTTCCTCTCTGTAAAAAATCAATAAAATATATATTTTTTACAAAACAAGCCAGAAATCAAATTATTTAAATGAGATCGATCTCCATTTTCAGTCACTTTTTAAAAAATGATGTGGACCTAAAGCAAACAAATAATTTAATATTTGGATACAGTTTTCAGAATATTCATTTAAAAATATGTACCTTTTGATTAAACAAAACAAAACAAACATGTGAGCCAACATTAGATTAGCCAAACCCACCATCTCTGTGCACCAGAATTTGCCTGCTGTATTATGAAAACAGTAAGTAGCCTTAACCACAGACAAATATACACATTAAATGATTTATTGATATCACATTACATGATAATGTTCAGTGTATGTTTCTCATTAGAAATGCATAGTTCAATGTGCTAAATAAGCAAATTGCAATAAACATGGTACATTAATGTAGCATTTACATCAGCCCCTGCATGTGCATCTGTACTGTATTGCCTCAGGTGATGTGGTCTTTGAATAATCCCGCACCCTTAGCCTGTCCCGGAAGAGGTCATCAGCAGTTAAATCTGGCAAGCATGCAGCCCACTGGCCTGGCTGCGTGGTCTAGTCCAGTTTTGGAAATTATCATCCACTCAGTTTCGCACCGCCAGGTGGAGGGTGGAGTGCCGTGATCTTGCACCTAGTCTCAGTGACCTTTCCCTAGCCTGAGAAAGTGGGCGTGAATTGATCTCTTAACATGGTCAAACATGTCAAACCTTGCCTGGTTCTAGACTCTATGGCCCCTTTGTATCTTCTACATAAAGTGTTTGCATTTCAGCCTTTTAGGAAAGTCTTCATGTTTTCTTTTTCTCTTCTCCAAACAGAAAGCGTTCTGCAAAGCCTGAAACTGTAATTGACTCTTTACTTCAGTAAATGTTACAGACTTAAAGTCTCAATAAAAAGTAATGATATCCAGACTTGGACAAAGTATTTAATTAAACACTGAAGACTTTTGTGTAATTTCAAGGAATGAAAGCTGTAAGTCATGGTGTAAGACTGGAACTAGTAATCTGTTTAATAATTTTTAGTCTGTATATGTCAGGATAACTTTGAAATTGCACAGCTGGTAACTGTTCAAATAGTCATATTACTCTTCATTTTACACTATGCAGGGAAGTTGCGGGAGCAGCTCCTACTATAGAGAGTTGCTGTTCAAATGTATTCATAAATCTGCTAGTAATTTGCTTAACTACTGTATATTTACGTAACTGGATATTCAAAATAGAATAAAATGTAGGCCCTGTCTTGCACATAGACAGCAGTTCTAATTGTCCTATGTTTTGCTGTTCTATATGAATGTATGGACTGCATATCTAAGAAATGATGCAATCCTAATGCTCGCCCGGTCTGTTTAAATATGTTCTCATTTTTGTGTTATCTTAATTGCATTTTAAATATTAGATGACCTGTAGAAAATTTATAATTTGACAGTCAATCTTTAGAAGTACACATTTAAAAAACAAAAGTTGAAATATGTTTCAACTGTACCTCTCTTGACTATTTTTGCCATTTAGAGTTCAAATCAAATATACTTTTGTTCTGATTTCATGTTCTCATAAAGCATTGAATATGTACCTAAATATAAAGGAGTCACAGATGCAGAAAATTAAGCTAAATACTGGTCACTAGTCTTTGCTGTATGTGTATATTTTTAAAAATTCATTTTGAAGTGTAATTAATGGATACTTTCCTTTGAGTTCTAAATTGTGATGAAAATTGAGTCTCCATTTTCCAGAAAGTATAGCTAAAGCAAGAAAAATAGCATTTAATCCTTTGCCATTAAAATACTTCGTTTTGTTTTTTTCCTTATACTTTATTAAATGAATTTCTTCCATTGACAAATCCAGTTAGACCATCTTCCTCTAAAAATGAAAATATTTATTTTATAGTAAAATAATCTGTGTTTTCCTTGTTGGCTGCTTACAGAACTTTTGTTTTTATTTTTTTAACGTTATGTTACACCTACACCACTTAATATATCTTTTGTGAATTTTAAAATAAATTAGTATTAAGTTAACATTAGTTTAAGAAGTTTGGTTAAATGGTTTATAATTACAAAGCCATTTATAGAGTGGGGTTGAGTGAAGGTAGTGCACTTGTGAGGTGGTAGTAAAATGTGACTATAAATTTAAAGTAATTCCAAAGGGGTATACTGAATGTCCTGTGTATGGTGCATATTTTCTAGGTAATAAGAATTGCATTTAACTGGTAGCGTTTTCTTTATAGTATGTAAGATAGAAGCTTATAATTTTATTCTGTGAGGCAACTGTTTAAGTACTGTGAAGACTTGAGGTGAATACGTGTCTTGTAAGAGTTTTGTGTGAGCGGAGTATTTTGGCAATTGTAGATGCACATTTAACTGTTAGTAATTACTGTAGGGAAATCTTAATTTTACCAATAGAAAGAAAAGGTGAATACTTTTTCCTTTAGAAGTTCATGTTTATCACCTTTAATCATCTAGTTAATAAGGAATAGTGTTCACATTAAACTCTAAAATAACACAGAAAACTTAAGCCAGTATGTTAGATTGTTTTCTATTCCACTCCACTGTTGTAACAAAAAAAAAAAAACCTATAAAAAGTCAAAGCGTTAAAAAAAAATTTTTTTTTTAAATAGGCTACTTTAGCAGTTTTTTTTTTTAAGCATTTACATTAGAACTGATTATACCATGGACAATAACTGCTCATCCTACGAAATACCAAAATTATATATTTAGGCAGGCCTTAGAAATCTATATGAAAACATGGGACACTGACTTGACAGTGATTCACTTAGGTCCAATCATAGCAGTTCTGTGGTTTCTTCACACTTACTGTGTCTTTGTGCACAAATAAAATATTTTGTAACTTCAGTGTTAATTTCAGATAAGGATACAGATAAACAAACTTGCTCATTATATGAAATAGACTTAAAATGAGTGGCACATATAAATAGATTTTTGAATGGGTCTTTTCTCTTTAATTTTAAAAAGTATTATTTATTTATTAAAAGGGGCCTTGGTAGAATGTTATTTGTTGTAGTATATTCTTTAATAAACCCTGTAATTATAATATACTGATAGTTAGGATATTAAAGTATCATAGTAATCCTCATTTTTGTTTAGGTGCTTGTAAAGTATAAGATTACTCAAAGAGGGAGGTCTGAATCCGTGTGTTTATCCCACAAATAGAATCCATTTGATAAGCTGTCTCATCTACTTTCTAGGAAAAGGAGACCTTTCTTTTTGTAGCAAGAGATTTAAGGTCACTTGGGATTGGAGCGAGGGGTGGAGGGTAATGATTCATCTATAAGATTTTTTAAAAAAATTTAATTATGATTTTTGGGTTTTGTTTCTTCATAGTCTTTTAAAAATGTCTTTCCCCTTAACTCTTAAGGAATGTCCTTCTCTTTCCTACAGGGCTGTGAATTAAGGAATTGGTAGGGTGTACATTTAAGCACTCCAGGATCTGCCCAATCACTTAATACATGAATTTGTTTTCCTTTTTAGCTATTTTTAATTTAAAATACTAGAACAAAACATAGATCTTCCTAGTGCCTTTGAACTTACACTGTAGTCTGACTAGTTTAAATCATTAATAACTTCAGTAGCATTACTATAATACTGTATACTGGCCTAAATTACAAATTGTACAATAAATTTGTTGCATTAATTTCAAAAGCCACACTTCATTGTATTTTATGTATACATTGTATTTGTTCAAGTTGTACATATTGATATTGTATATACATGTGCAGCATGGTTAAATAAGAAATAAAAATGTTTACATAATGCCTGTAGTAGCGATCTGCTTCTTTATTGAACTATTTTATGTTTATGTCCATCCTGATATTAATAGGCAGTTTTTTGTAGTTGGCATCTGTTTCATGTCATTAAGAGAGGCCTGTTTAGCCCTAGCCAGTTTAGCTCCGTGGTTAGAGCATCGGCCTGTAGACTAAAGGGTCCCAGGTTTGATTCTGGTTAAGAGCAGGGACCTGTTTAATTTCGAACCCAGAAACTCGTGCTGGTGTGAGTCTTTAACAGAAACTGGGAAAGAGAGATTTTTAAATGTGCTTCTCATTGATAAAATTAGTTTTCACCAAAAATATTTTTAACCAAGTTTTGTTATTCTTTTCATTAGTGTTTGAGAACAGAAACATAAAGAAGTATGTGTGCAGAATGTATCTCACTAAAAGGTTAAAAGGAGACATTTTTGAGTGGTGGCAATATCATGATCTCTTCACAATTTTAATTAGATTAAAATATCTCCAAAACAATGGTATTGCTTGGGTTAGTGTTAATCATGGGTTCTTTTGATAACTGCTTAATGATTACCAAGCACGATGCTAGAGCCTTTTGGTCACAAAAGGGTCCAGAAGTTCTGATTTGCTGGCAAGTTTCAAAGAATTTACATGTACTTTTTGCAGAGGAGAGGAGATATTTCAGGGCTTGCTCTCTTCCTTGTCCCGACTGCTAACTTATGTAAACTCTATTATGTGTGTAGAACATGAAGATAAAATTAAAGACCTGCCCTGGCATCAGCAACATGTTTGTTGTCCATCCCAGCTTCTCATGAGAACTCCCAGAAATCAAAGCAAAAACCCCAGTGTCAGCCTAAGGGACCTCAGTAGCCTGTGCCTGGGGCGGGGGGAGCGGTGACAGGGCTCTGAAGCCACAACTTACCTGAATGTCACATTCTTCAGCCGTTACATTTGCAAAGCAAATCAGATACTCAGTCCTCCTTCGGAAGTTGAACCAATGTGTGGGAAAATGATTATGAAGGAGGCTACTTCAAAAAGAACCAGTTTCCTTTCAGCATTTATCTTGGGCTTCCTGTGACCCAATCTTCAAGCTACTTTTATCAGCGTTATCAGAACATCACTTTGTCTTACCCAAACACGTTTATGGCTCTGACTCAAGAATTTGACAGATCAGACATCCTTCCACACCTGCTCCCCTCCCCCATCCCTGTTTTGAGGGCGGGGGAAATTTTAGTTTTTAATCTAAGGCTTTATTATGTCTCCAATTGTACAAAGGAATTTAACTGGGACTTTACAACTAAATACAACATGTCTCAGAGTTGATACCAATCTTAGCAAGAGGATATTGCCTAACTCAACCTAAAAGAGTCATTACAGAAATACTATGCTGACCTTGATTTCTCCTCGGTCCTGAGTTATGCCGCTCAGTCACCAGCTGTCTTCTGGATTCACCGTGTACCCACCCCGCTCTGTGGCCATGTAAATGGAGAATGCCAGCGCATGTTGCGGGCTCTCCTAGAGGAGGGTGAAGGGCAAGCTGCCAGCAGCTAACACGGTGCCCAGCACACATCTACCTGGCCACGAGGCCAAAAAAGGCTGCTCCCCCAGGGAACTGCCATGGGAGGTGGGAGGCAGGCCAAAAGGTGGGGAAAGTCAGTCCAGGCCTGAATCCTGATGCCCTGTACCTTTTTTTTTTTAACTTAATATATATATATATTACTTTTTATTGATTTTTTACAGAGAGGAAGAGAGAGGGATAGAGAGTTAGAAACACCGATGAGAGAGAAACATCGATCAGCTGCCTCCTGCACGCCCCCTACTAGGGATGTGCCCACTACCAGGATACATGCCCTTGACCGGAATCGAACCTGGGACCCTTCAGTCCGCAGGCCGACGCTCTATCCACTGAGCCAAACCGGTCTTGGCCTGATGCCCTGTACCTGGGCGAAAGGGGTGGGGACAATGGAGCCTGAACAGGAAAGAGAGGCCTGGCTCCTGTGAGTTTTCTGTAAGCAGCAGGAAGCCACGGACGGGTTTTTAAGAGGTCTCACATTGTGTTGTGAAGAAAATACTGCTGGAAAGATGGTGAAGGATTAGATGGGGCGCTGGGAGACCAGATGAGGTCACACTGTGTGCTGGAGCCCGCACTGGCTGTGAGCCAGAGGAACCGACCTCCTTTCCTCCGCTGGCGCTCTTGCTCTGGGCCGGTGCCTCCATGGCGAACACCTGTGCCTTCACTTCTCTTTACTCACGTTGCCTAGCAGTTACCGGTGTGCGGTCAGCACACGGACATCAGCACATGCTTGTGTTTGGTTTTACACTTGCTATTGGGAACAAGAAAGGGACAGACTGCTTGGAGACTGGAAGTCGAACTAGGAAGAAGTGGCCAGGAAGGATGCTTTAGAAGAGAAACACTTCAGAGAGCTGAAGAGAGAAGAGAATGTCTGAGTGCTTGGGGCAGCGACCCATTCAGGAAATACTAGGATGACAGGACCTGGGAACGGGAGCTCCGATGAGCTGATAAGTTGAACCAAGAATCAGCTCCGAGAGTAGAGTAAGTGATCGCCTCACCTCTGGGGAAGCTGGTAGGCACTGAGAAGCTCACCTTCATGCTCAGAGGCCCACTGCGCCCTGCTCCCTGAGAAAGCTGTGCACGCGCTCTGCCCCAGGATTCCTCAGTCTCAGATGGTCCGGGCACCCTAAGAGGCCGGCAGATAGGATGTGGGGAAAGGTGGGGGAAAACAGGGCCAGGTGACCGGATGGACACATCAATCAATAGCAGCAGCAAGAGAGCCCCTGATGCATTTTATCAGAGGCCAACATTTCTAATTGGGCCAAGAATGTTTCAGTAAAAGTCAGTCAGCCATAGACTGAGTGAAACGTGTTTTTTCTTTTATTAGGTTGCCTGTTTTTGTTTTTAATTACAGTTTATATTCAGTATTATTTTTTGTTAGTTTCAGGGGTACAGTATAGTGGTTAGACAATCATTTACTTTACAAAGTGATCCCCCTGATATTTCCAGGACCCACGTGGCAACATACATAGTTACTACAATATTATTGACTGTACATCCCCGTGACTGTTTTGTAACTACCAATTTGTACTTCTGAATCCCTTCACCTTTTTCACCCAGAGCCCCACTTACCTCCCCTCTGGCAACCATCAGTTTGTTCTCTGTATCTGCGAGTCTGTTTCAATTTTGTTCATTTATTTTATTCTTTAGATTCTACATATGAGTGGAATAGAAACATTTTTTTCTTTCATTTATTTGTTCAATAGGTATTTATTACCTACTAATGCCAGTTAGGGATATAATAGATTGACAGGTAAAAGGCAGGAGGTAGTTGCTAGCGGGAGGAAGGGGTTCAGCCTTCCTCCCGCTAGCAGCTACCTCCCACCTTCGCCATCAACGTCACCCATTCCATGCACAGGCAGGAGGCGCGTTGCATGAAGCAGGCCTGGGTTGTGGCTAAGTTTCCTAAGTGAATGTGCTTAAGTGACAAGCATCTCAACTTTCACTGAATTCTAAAGTTTCTTCACTCATAACTTTTGATGTGTGGCCTCAATTCATGTTGTCTCACTCCCTTGGTAAACAAGGGCTTATTGTTGGGTGTTTCCACTCAGAGCCCAGCATCACCTGTCAGGAAGTAAGTAGAGTTAGTTGCATCTTAACCACTGAAGCTTATCTTATGACAGACCTGCCTGGAGCCTGCCTCTGTCCTTCCTATGGCCCATTCTAAAATACCTCTTCCCCACAGCCCTTCTTTTACCACCCTGGCCTTGTACATCAACTGCAGCCCACAACTCATATCCTGTGGCTGACTACAGCTCACATTAGCCATTAAATGCAAATGTGCCTCAATCAAAGAAGGGAAACTAACATTTCAGTGGGGCCTTCAAGGCTCCATGACTCTGAGTTACTGGTTGCCCTTGGCATTGCTGGTATTTTATGTGGGCAGGGTGAAACTGGCTGTGGTCAGGGTGAGACTTTAAGCTTTTGATTTGTTCCCTTATTTTGAAAGAGTTAAAAAGATGTTACATGTGTTGGTATAATTTTAGTACTAGTATTAATTTTTGTCATGTGTATGCAAAGATGAAAAGAGTGCTCATTCACTGTTTTAGATCCACATTCTTGCAGGGAACATGCCTTCAAAAGGAAAGTTTCAATGACTTGACACTTAATTTCTTCCCCTTTAACTTTTTAAAATAACAGTTTTATTGAGATACTAGAAGCCTGTTGCACGAGCTTGGCCCAATTAGAAATGTAGGCTTTCCTTCCCCTGGCTGCCGGCACCAGTTTTCCTCCGGCATCCAGGACCCAGGGCTTCGCTCCAGCCACAGCAAGGCTAGGCTTCTCTGCTTGCTCGCTTGCTCACTCACTCGCTCAGCCACAGTGAGGTTTGGCTTCTCCCCTCAGCTGCACTGGAGAAGCCAAGCCTTAAGGCTTCTCCACTCCTGCCGCAGCAGAGAAGCCAAGCCTCTTCAGTCTTCAGTCTTGGCCATCTTTGTTGGGTTAATTTGCATACACACTCCTGATTGGCTGGTGGACATCATGGAGGTGTGGTCAATTTGCATATTTCTATTTTATTCATGTAGATAATTTACATACTAGCAACCAATATTCTACTTTTTGCCTCTATGGATTTGCCTTTTCTGGACATTTCATATAAGTGGGATCATATTATATGTGGCCTTTTGTGTCTAGCTTCTTCCACTTAAAAATAATGTTCCCAAGGTTCATCTGCATTGTAGCATGTGTAGTTCATTTTTTTTTTTTTTAAATACATTTTATTGATTTTTCACAGAGAGGAAGGGAGAGGGATAGAAAGTCAGAAACATCGATGAGAGAGAGACATCGATCAGCCGCCTCCTGCACACTGGAGATGTGCCCGCAAGCAAGGTACATGCCCCCGACCGGAATCGAACCTGGGACCTTTCAGTCCGCAGGCCGACGCTCTATCCACTGAGCCAAACCGGTCTCGGCTGTAGTTCATTTTTTATCACCAGGTAATATTTTGTGGTATGAATATATCGCATTTTGTCTATCCAGTCACCTGTTAATTGACAGTTGGGTTGTTTCTAATTTTTTGTTATGAGTAATGCTGCTGTGAACATTGGGTAGAGGTGTTTGTGTGGGCATGTGTTTTCCGTTCTTTTGGATAGAGACCTAGGGTTGGAACTGCTAGTCCTGCAGTAGTGAAGTTTAGCCTTTTGAGGAGCTGCTGAAGTTTCCCAAAGTGCCTGCACCATTTTCCAATCACACCAGCAATGCCTGAGAATTCTAATTTTTCCACATCCTTGCCAATGTTTGTGATCATCTGTCTTTAATTTTATTTTTTTAATGTTTAAAAATATGTTATTTGTGTACATGGTTACACACAGATTTAAAATAGAAAGCCAACCGCCTCCTCCCTTGCTTTCACCCATCCTTACCCAAGTCCCATTCCCAACAAACTCCTTCCCTTTTTTGTAGTGTTTAGTTTTTCTGATGGCTACCATGATAATACTAATGATCTCTTTATTCACTCACTATTGATTTTCTCCCCACTTTTTATTACAAGAACTTTCAAATATGTATAAAAGCAGGGTAGTACAATGAACCCCCATATACCCATCCCTTGCTACCATAATCAATTCATGACCACTCTTGCCAACTATTTTTTGATTTATAAATTTCAGATATGTGTTGGTTCTTTATTGGACAGTGAGGGTTTACCTTATTAATTTGCCATTCCAAATGTTTTATAGTAAACTAGAGATCTGGTGCACAGATTCATGCTGGGAGTGGGGGGAGGATCACCCTCAGCCTGGTCTGTACCCTCTCGCAATCCAGGATTCCTTGGGGATGTAGCAATGTGCCAAGTGGTAGGCGGCCCGGGAAGAGCCCAAGCTGGGGCCAGGCGCCTTGCCACTTGAGCTCATCCTGGCCCATTGTGCCTGCCCCCTCTCAGTAGCACTGCCGCTGAGTGGGGCGAGGCTCCCACCCCTGAGCTGTGCTAGCCAGCCAAGAGCCTGGCTTCTGGATGAGCGGCATTCCCCCTGTGGGAGCACACTGACCACCAGGGGGCAGCTCCTGTGTGGAAAGTCTGACTCCTGATGGTCAGTGACCAATTGTTCGGTCATTCATTTGTTGCTGAGGCTTATATATACATTGAAGATTATTTTTAGATCTTCTACTACCTTTGCAATTTTGAATAAATACTTAAATCTCTTGGGTCTCATTCCATCAACCTTAGACAGTATTGCTTAATGGACCTCGTCGCTAAGTGGGTGGGGATATTAGATCCCTACCTCTCATTCTTTCCCTCCTCTTTTACCTCTCAATCATATTCAGCTATACCTTTTATGGTGTCAGGTTAGTAGCACTTATATTCTGTTCTGTAACCATAATTCTTCTGTGCTTTGTTGATTCTATGACTTGAGAATCAAGATAATTTACATTATTAGGGCTTTAAACATGATTCACTGCAGAGCCATGTAGTGTTTCCCCTGTAGTCTCAATGTAACAACCCTGTGCCAACTGGAGAAGCATGTGCTAAGCACCCAGGGGACACCTTTTCCATTCAGGACTCATGGGCTCACTCTGCAGCCCTCTCTCATCATCTGGGTCTTATGTGGACATGTGTTCTTTATTCATTTTGTGCATTATGCCCGCAGCTAGAGAGAGGAAAGCAATCTTTCCTGTTTTACTTCCATACTAGCTTCTCAGCAAATTAAATTGGTTTTCCCAAAAGTTGTCAAGTAAGGTGCCATTGCGAGTAAAGAGAAACCTTGCTGTCAGATTCTACATATACTTTATTTTATGACAAATTATAAATATATAAATATCTTTAAAATAAGGCTATTAAAAACTCATAAATTAAAATATTCAGCTTCAACCCTTTGCATATTTTTCTTGCATGATGCTCTTTAACCTTTCCAAGAAGTTTGTCAGTGACGTCCTCTTGGCTTCGTTCACCGGACAGGAGATCTACAAAAGAAACATTGCATTAGCTTGCATTGCCAAATATTCGAGTCTTGCTGTCCCGCCTCTCTGCTCCAGTCAAGCCTCCTCTGGCACTTAGCACCAGAGCAGTGATGGAACCAGGCCTCCAGCCCAGATCTGACCAAGGGGAGTCCCACTCCACCACTAGGACAGCAGGGCTTGCCTGTTTCCAGTCTCTGCCTTCAGGTGCCACCGTGTCTGGAGACGTGTGTCACCACTGCTAGGTGCTGCTCAGGGCCCTACATGAAGGAAGAGGCTGAGACCTGTCCACTGCCGTCCTGGGCCAGGGCTGCTGAGAGAGGTCCAGGCCGTTGGCCTCCTGCCCATTAAATAGCAACAACACAGCGTGCAGCCTGCCAGGTGGGAAGGGCTCCAGGGACTTGCCACCAGGCCACGGCTTCAGTCTGGGTCTCAGCTCTCCCAGTTGGTTGATTATATCACTTAGGACAAACATTTCATTTATAGAACACTTCAGTTTCCTCTTTAGCAAAATGGGGAAAACAGTGCACATTTTATAAGATGATTAAAAGAGAATTGAGTGTAATGTCAGCTCCTAGTCTGTCTCCTTATCTTACAGATAAGGTAACCGGCCCAGAGAGGGGTGAATGACCCCAGTTCCTCTACTTGGCACAAGATCACGTCCACTCTTGGCTCTCCCTCTTTCCTGCACTGCTGGCTCTCCCCTCATTGGTACAGTCACACGCTGAGTATAGAGCCCACCTTCAAAGACCTTCCCTCACTCCACACCTGCCCTTCAGCTGTTGTTCCATTGCTCTGCAACCTTATAGCAAAACACCTCAGAAGACTTTTCTGTGCTCATCACCCCTTCCTTCTCAGCACTCCCTGCCCATTTTCTACGGATCCCACTTCAGTCAGCCTTTCATTCCCACGGCTCCATTTATATCAGCTTTGCCCACGCCCCTGCCGTGCCAAATCCGATGGCCATCTTCTGTCTTCATCTTACTTGACCTTCCAGTGATCTGACCCACTTGCTCACTCCCTCCTTCGCTTGCCTTCTGGGGCACCACACACTCTCCTTTCCTGCTGCTTCACTGCTCCCCCTCAGTCTCTCGCTGGAGCCTGTTCTACCTGAGCTCTGTATGTTCGTGCCTCGGGGCTCAGAACTTCCTTTCTCTCTGTCCGTCAGGTCCACCTTCCTGGGGACTTTACTTTATATAGCAAGTTCTAGCCTGTCCCCTAAGCTTCAGATTTTCCCAACTATCTTCTCCACACCTCTATTTGGCTGTCCAATAGGTTCCTCAAACTTACTATGTGGAAAGTTAAACTCCTGAACCTCTGCTCAACCTCTTGTCCTGCTTTGCCACCACTCTTCCGAATCTAAACACCAGCCATCCCCCCAGGGGCTCAGGCCACTGTTCACTCGCTCCCTCACACCCCTCCCAATGGATCTGCCAGCCAGTCCTGCTGGGTCTATTTTTAGTTACATCCCAAATCTAAGACCTCTGCTGCTCCCACCCTTTCTAAACCACCCTCGTCTTCAAGCTCCAACAGGCCTTCTGGTTCTCCACTCACCCCTATTCAGTCTACCGCGCAGCAGCCAGAGTGATGTTTTTAAGTCACAACGATCAGATCGTAGTCTCTGTCCTGCTCAAATCCAGGTGGGCATTTCCCACCATACTCGGGGCAGCGTCCACAGGCCCAGTGTGATCTGATCTCCTGCGAAAATCCCCCGGCTCACTCTGGTCCAGCCACCCTGGACCTCCTCCCGCTCCTTAAACACATGCGCTCATTTCTGCCGGAGGGCCTTGGCACAGCGGTCCCCCCTCAAACCCTCCCTCCCTCCCCCCCACGCCAGGAATGTTCTTTCTCCAGTTAGTTATGAGGCCTGCTCCCTCACGTAATTTAAATCCTTCTCAGGTGATGGCACCAACTTCTCTCCCTCCTAACTAACCCCTATGTTCTTTATTCCTATGTTCTTCCCAGCACAGCCCTGCTGGGCACCATGGGCATGTTAGTCTGATGCTCTGTCCCCGCCGCTAGAACTCTCTGAGGACAGGAACGCTTCCGCCGTCTCCCTAGTACTGTTTCCCCAGTGCCTAGCAGCACCTGGCACTCATAGAGCCTCCACAAATGCTTGTTGAAGGAATGGCGGGCTGACTAACGGGGCTACGGCTCATGAGGAACATGCGGACGTGAAGGTGCCGTGCGCCGGGAGCTGCTGCGGCCTCTGCAGTTTACCTTGTTGGCCATGCTGCTGAGGTTCCTGTCCAGTCTGCTCAACATTTTGGTCAAGCACGTGTGGTGCCTGTAGACCTGCCGGAGCACCGCCGCGGCCCTGCAGAAGGTTTCCTTCTCAGTTGTGTTCTAGAAAGAGAAATACCAGATAGTTGTACACCAGCTCCGTTCTGAACGTGGGGAGAGGTTTTTCCTTCTGCTTTCTGGTTTCTGGGAAGAAAGTGCTGGAGGCAGGTTAGCTCAGACATGGGCCAGGTGTGCAAGGGTTCTTGCGATGGGAATGGAGGCTGCTTCCCACCGCCATGAACCTCCACAAACAATTTCCCCCTCCCAGTTATCTGCGAATTCAGCAGCTTTTCCTTCAGACTCTCCCGGTTTCCTTTCTGTTAGAGGGTTTTGCTGAAAGGAAGCCTAATAAAGTCACTCAACTAAGGGGAGGACACAGTGGGATCTGAATGCAGATCCGTCTCTCTGGAGCCCAGGTCCGTTTCTTTCTGTGGAAGGTGCCTACATGAGCTCACAGTCATTCCTTTGGGGTTCGAAAGCCCAGGTCTCCCTGGAAGCCCTACATACGTGCTGAATAACGGGATGCCCATCCTTTGCCTGAACATGTAGCTGTCCCCATGGGAGACAGCCACGTGTGTATAAACTCAGGTCCAAGTGAGGATATAAGACATTTCCCCGCAGCGAGGTGAGGACCAGCATCCTGGTGAGCGATCTGGCCTTGGGGGACCAGGAAGCATCTGAGAGAGGGTGCGCCTGGGACGGGGCTCCAGGCAGGGGCTTTTGACCTTCCTGTACATGGTCAGAACCTCCTGGGAATGCCGGCAGCTCTGGCCACACGCCTCTTCCTGGGGACATTTGGGCTTTGGAGGAGGGACTGTACACGCAGGGAAACAGCTCTTGTATGTATCAGTCTGAAGCAGGCCTGTGTGCCCTCTTATTTCCCCTGAAAAACGAAGTCACAGAGTCTGATCCAGCTCAGATGATGGGCTCCAGGCCCCTCCCACCCAGCACATGGTCCGTGGGGCAGCAGCACAGGCATCCCCTGTGAGCTTGTTGGAAATAGGGAACCCCAGGTCCGACCCGGCCCCCCTGAACCACAGATGCGCATTGCAGGGGGTATTTATCTGAGAAGCCCTGTCCAGGCAGCTTTGTACGTTCTTACGGTTACACCCTTTTCCTGATTATCACGGTAATGTAAGCTTACTATAAGAATAGTATATATTCAACAAAAACAAATTCACTCGTTATCCTACCAGCCAGAGATAACTACTGTTACTATTTCGGTAAATATCTTCCCAGGTTTTAAAAAATACTTTAAAAATACTTTTTTTCAAAATAGGAACCAACTATTGGCACTGCTTTGTAACCTTTTTACACTTAGCATATAGTTCAAGTGTATTCTAAAGTCATTCAAAAGTGTTTGGAACGTGGGATTGAGAGCTTTGTAGGAACTCATGGCATATTTGTATCATAATTGATCAATCCCCTGTTATTGCAGGTTTTTTTGCTTTTGTAAATGAACACAATAGTGAGTCATCTGTGTACATATTTGTGTTCATCTCGTATCATTTAGGCAAAATTCTAGAAGCACCAGAAGTCCAAACTACAGAAGCCGCCTGGCACCTCCCCCTGGGGCAGGGGGAGAAGGGGTGAGTGATGGCCCACAGGCACACCCGTGGAAGAGCACCCACTTAATGAGCTGGTGGGAGCCCTCCTGGGCCCTGATTCCAGTGGGAGAGGTAAGAGCAGCACTGGTGTCTCTGGGCTCAGGGAGCCGGGAGACCTCCCCTCAGCACCCTGCCGCTGGGGCTGTGTGGGGAGCGGCGGCGGCAGCGAGGCCAGGGGCAGACGTCCGCCTGTGGACGCAGGCGAGGCAGATCCTGTGTGGCTGGGGAGAGGACAGTGAGGCGCAGGGGCCCAAAGGAGAAGAGCCCGTTGGCTTATTTTTCCATCGAAACCTCATGAGACATTTGAGAAACTCTGGCTTGGAGCCTAGAAATCCGGCCGCCTCTTGGTGTGGCCTAGATGGCCATATAATATAGGCAAAACCCTCTAACAGTATTTGTCAAAGGACTTCCTGAAGGTCATTAGGATTAAATAGGAATTGAAAAGAGTTTGAATCAAATGGGGAAAGGTCAAAACAACCTAATTTTTAAGGCCTTCTTAACCAAGGGCTAGAGTTTTAGTTTCATTGGTATCACAGCAGCGAGAAGCCAGCCCGTGCTGACTGCTTTCAGCGGCGTGTCCAGCTTTCGCTGCCCGCGGGTGCGCAGCCCAGCTCAGGGCACACTTCACAGCCTGGCGGACCTGGAGCTCAGAGCTGCTCAGCACAAGGGACTCACAGGGGAGGCCCCGGCCCAGGCCAGGGGAAGCTCCCACGGACGGCCTAGTGCCTCCTGGGAGATTGCTGTGGCAGGGGCTCCCGTGGAGCTCTCACTTGGTTCTTCACTAGCTTCGTTTAGGGCTATAAAAATTCAGTCCCGTTTGTGTCGTATCCATTAGCTACGCTTCTGCCCAGATTTGGTGAGCCAGTGCTGTGTACAAGAAAATCCTTCACTTTCTCCTTAAAAAAATAAAAATAAATCTGAGGGTCAACATAGAGCTTTCTGCAAATTATGAACTTGAGCTCCCTTTGGTGGGAAATACCTCCAAGGGTCCACCCAAGAAATCCTGCCTAGACCAGCAGCTTGCTTTGCACTTTGCTCTTCCTCAGACCACCTTAACGCCATGGCCCCCCGGCAGGCGTGGGAGCCCGGGACTTAGATCAGCACATTCCTGCCAGCAACTGCCCAGAGCAGGATGCTGTCCAGCAGGGACTGTCAGGAATCTTTGATTCCCAAAAGAAAGAAAATTAAGACACTGGATCTGGGAAAGCCATTTCTCTTCAGGAACACAAGAAAGGAATGTTCCCTCCCACGTAGGCGGGTTTTAAAAAGAACCGCCTTTCCTTGTTCTGAAATAGCCTCCTGGATAAGTAAGCACTGAGTCTTGAGGAAAAGAAAAGAAAGGAAAGTGAGGTAGTTAGTCGGGAGGGACAGAGCAGGCCAGGGAAGGCGGAGGCAGTAGGATGGAGGGCAGGAAATGTCTGCCTGTGGGATGCGGGAGGGATGTTCCAAGCAAACGCAGAGAGGGCCCAGGATGGGAGGAGAGCAGCGTGGCCAGGCCTGCACCTCAGTGAGCTGAGGAGTGGCTGCATCTTCGAGAGACACCTCAAAGAGGGGTCGGTCCCCCAGACTTGAAAGATTTGATCATTTCCAACCACCGCCCCTCCCTCCTAGAATTATTGCTTCTCTACAACCCTTTTTTTGTCTTTCATCAAGAGTTGAAGCATCTTACAATATCTCTTTCCACTAACTCAGGAGTTGGATTCCCACCAACTTTTAAAATCACTTTCATTTCTTCAGATGTGGAAACTGAGGCACAGAGAGGTGTGGAGACTTGCCGAAGGCCATACAACTAGTTAATAGCAGAACCAGGGCTGAAACCACAGGCCTCCTCACTTTCAGACCCGCTGCACGCCCTTCGGGGCCCTGCCCCTGGCTTTGGGGAGCTCTCTCAGCCACGGTGCTGCCCTCTGGGAGCCCAGAGCACACCGCTGTGGACTCGTGGCTATTTTATTTATTTATTTACTTACTTACTTACACACACACACACACACACACACACACACACACACACACACACATATATATCACATTAGCATACAGGGTGAGGCAAAAGTAGGTTTACAGTTGTTTGTATGGAAAATAGTACAATAATAAATAATAATACAAGGATAAACTCTGTGTTTCACGTACTCACAACTGTAAGCCTGCTTTTGCCCACCCTGCTTATAATTTTATAGGTATATAAAATCTCCAAGTCCTTTCATCCTACTGATAGAGTTTGATACCTAGTGAGATTCTGAAGGACCAAACTATATAATATATATGCTTATATACTATACACTTATTTTATATAATGTTATATATAATTCTATTATGATATATATTACTGTCTATCAGATTCCTGGAATAAGGAATAAAGACCCAAAGAGTAGTTTTTCTCATGAAATAGGACGGGCCTGTTGTACGGCCTCGGTCCTGGGACCCGGCCCTGCCCAGCCCGCCAGGCTTCACTCCTGGCCAGGCACCCCCAGCACACGTGGAAAGCAGGTGGTTAGGAGACCACTGGCAAAGTGAAGCTTCGGGTTTTTCACTCTCAGTCGTGTGTTTCCATGAAAACAGGAACTGATGTGCAGAAAGCTATTGATATGCCTGTAGTCATGTGTTTGTCAGAGAAAATGCACTATCAGCTGTCAAATCTATCTCCTCCCACTGCAGGGGGTGGGGGGCGGGGGTGAGCTGCACAGGAGGTGGAAAGGCCAGATGCCCAAGCAGCCAGAAGCAGGGATGAGCAGGACCTCACCTGGCAGGAGGGCTCCAGGCCAGGCCGGAGGGGAGCTGGTAGGACAGAGCAAGCCGAGGGTCCCTGGACAGCACCCGGAGCCAGGGGGCTGCGAGGTGACCAGGCTGCGGAAGACGAGGCTCTGGCAATACCTTCTTTGTTGCCATAGGAAGTCTCTTAGACAAAATGAAAGCTCCCTCAACCTGTAATCTCAATATCTGTGTTTGCGAGAGTATTTGGTTTTTCGGAAACGTATGGGCCGGAAAACGCTCTCCTTCCATAAGCATTTATTGAGGGCCTCCTGCGTTCCAGGAACTACGCCGGGGCTGGGTAAATCCTAAAGAGCTCTTCCATGACCAGGATCTCCGTGAGGATGACAGAACCCAAGCTCTCTATGAGACATCCTCTAAATCAAATGTAACCAGAAACACTTGAAAGTAAAGATCAGAATTCTGTCTTTGAAAACATTTAACACCTTATAGTTAATTTGGGCCTGTTCACTTTCTGTTAAAAAAACAAACAACAACTTCTTGTTCAAACACTTGTAGATGGCTCTCTTGTCCCAAGTCACCCATCTGCCAAGCACACCACCCCAGACAGTTCTTACCGTTGGGGCAGCCAAGATGTCTGCTACAGTCAGCTCCATGCACCGTGGGTCCCTGGCCTGGGCAGGAACAAGAGAGCAAGAGATACGGTTACTTCCAACTAAGCAGAGTGATCCTTGCCACGCAGCTCCCACTCCCTCAAACTGAGAAAACTTCCGACAGTCCCTCCTCCAAAAAGTGCCAGGGAGAGGTCTCCCATCCCCTCAACCAACCACTGACTGACTTCTCTGGAAGCTGTTACGTGCTCCTCATAGTCTAAGAAATACGCACGGCATCGCCACACATCTGGAGAGATGGTGCCAGATAGCTCACTCACCTTTTTCGCTGTGAGGCTGTTCAGCATTTTGATGGTCTCTCGTAAGGTGAGGCTGTGCCTGTGTCCCTGGGTGAAGCTGCTGGTGCATGCTAGTAAGCAGACCAGAGCTGGCATCAGCTGGGACATGAGACCCATTCACTGATCTCTCTTTGCGACGACAGAGTGAGACAATCGGTTGACCAGGAGAAGCGAGCAATGCTATTCTGACAATGATTTCTCTATATATAGATTTAAAATTGCTGAAACCGAGGGAAAATGAATTTACATGGGAAATTTTCATTACACCAGGTTGGGGCCAATCAGCGCCTCTCTTCCAAGGAGAAAAATATGCCTCACAGAAACAGGTAACATGTTCCTGTGAAATCAGACCAATAGGAAAATGAAACCCTTTTTCAAAATTAACTACAAAGTATCAGCATAGGAAATTACACCATAATTTGTTCTTTAGATTAATCTTATCAGCTTGGGGTTGTTGCTGGCTTTTTGCTTTGAAGAGAGAGGCCGCAGGTGTCCGAATTTGTTGTAGTGCAATGCTCCTGGGGAAAGATAGAGTAATATCAAGAAAGTTTGACTTGAATGGTGTTTGAACCTGGCTTTTTCCAAGTATGGGTGGTATCTTGGAAACTTTTCTTTTGTGGAAAAGCTGATGTGGGGTTCTTATCTGGGTAGAAGGAAAGTGACGAGCACAGATTATCTCCCGTTCTGGCCCTCGGGCGTCCCATTCTCCAGGTAAAGGACAGGTGACACCAGGGGGTGGGGCTTAGATGCATATCTTTATTTTAAAAATATATTTCTATTGATTTTAGAGAGGAAGGGAGAGGGGGAGGGAGATAAAAACATCAATGATGAGAGAGAATCACAAATCGACTGCCTCCCGGATGCCCCTTATTGGGTATTAAGCCCACAACCCAGGCATGTGCCCTTAACTGGAATTGAGCCTGGGACCCTTCCGGTTGAGCCAGCCTGGGTAGAGCTGCATAGTCTTTAGTAAGAAGGTGTGAGGCATGTTAGGTCTGTCAGGAATGACTGCTCTTTAATGGAACTTAAATGCATCTTCAGCTAATTGGACAAAACCTCCTGATTGACAAATAGAACGTCTTGTCCATGCCCCGCCACCCACTTGCTGCTTTAGTGCAACTCCCTGGACCGGTGAGGGGCTGAGCACCCCCGAGTTCACGATGCAGCAGGGTGGCTGTGCCCCGGCAAGCCATGCTCTTTCCTCCCTGAACTTTCCTGTTCGCTCCCCTCCCCTCCTCTCCCCTGCCCTTGGTTTCCCGCCTTCCTGGCTCATTGGCGTTCCTCCGGAGGATCACCTGGGACGGCTACTGCACAGGCTGTTCCTGTGCTGGGATCTCCTTGCTGTGCCCCACACTGTGAAGGAGGGGGCGTGGGTCCCGGTATCAGGACCGCCCTCGACCACATGTAGGGTGCTTCCCCTGGGATTGTGCAACACAGTGGTTCTCAACCTTCCTAATGCTGCGACCCTTTAATACACTTCCTCATGTTATGGTGACCCCAACCATAAAATTATCTTCATTGCTACTTCATAACTGTAATTTTGCTACTGTTATGAATCGTAATGTAAATATCTGTGTTTTCTGATAGTCTTAAGTGACCCTTGTGAAAAGGTTGTTCGACCCCTAAAGGGGTCGCGACCCACAGGTTGAGAACCGCTGGTGCAACACGTTTGCCAAACCCAAGGCCATAGCTTCTGATACCAACTACGTGGAGTTGGGCAGCAAGTGCCCCAGTGGGGGGCACAGCCGCTACAAGCCTGCCCTCGCTCAGCAGCTGCCAATCGGGGTTTCAGCCCACACTCACTGCAGGCCAACTGGCCACGTATTCCAGAGTTCCCATTATGTCCTCAGGTTCAACCATTTGCTAGAATGACCCACAGAACTCAGGAAAGTGCCATACATTTTTATTAGAGCAGAAGGATACCAATCAGACACAATCAGGCGGTGAGATCTAAAGGATTCCAAGCACAAAAACTCCTGCTGTGAGCAGGGCAGCCCACCAGCTTCTGTGCCCAGAGTTCTGGGGTGTATTCCGTAGACATGATTGATTGAATTGCTTGCCACTCGATTGACCTCATCCTCCACCCCTTCCCTGGAGGCTTGCTGACATCACAGTAGCTTAACAGTGCGGCTGCCCCTGACCTCGAGTTGCCTTATTAGCATAAACGACCAGAGCTCACTGCAAAGGCCACGACTCCCATCCCATGAGAAATTCCTAGGATTTAGGGGCTGCCTCTCAGGAACTAATGACAAAACACAGCCAAATCCTTTATTGCAGGGGGTTAGAGGTTATCTTCCAAGAGGGGAACAAAGGTCAGACGTCTTTGGGTATATTCTTTAAAAATGTAAAAAGGTATTTCTCTCTTTTCTTCCACTTTCATTGAGATATAACTACACACAGCACTGTTTAAGTTTGAAGTGTATAGACAGCATAATGATTTACATATATGTCATAAGATGATTAACGCAAGTTTAGTTAACATCTGTCATCTCATATAGAGACAGCCAAAAAAAGGAGAAGAAAAAAATGTGGTTTTATCGTGTGATGTGAAGTCTTGGGGTCTCCTCTCTTAGCCACTTTCAAATATCCCGTAAGCCGTGTTCTCAATAGTCAGGGTGACACCCCAGTATTTTATCTTGTAACTGAGAGCTCGTACCTTTTGGTCGCCTTCCTCTAAGGCCCCTCCTCCCACCCCACACACACCTCTGGAAACAGAAAGCTGATCTTCTTTTCTACGCGTTTGGTTTGTCTGTTTGCTTGTTTTTAGATTCCACCTATAAGTGAAGTCACATGGCATTTGCTTTCCTCTGACTTCTTTCACTCAGCATCATATCCTCTAGGACCTAGAGTACATATCCATGTTGCCACAAAAGGCTGGATTTCCTTCCTTTTTATGATTGATAACATATTCTAGCCTGTGTGTGTGTGGGTGGGGGGGCACATTTTCTTTATCCATTTATCCATAGATGGACACTTAGATTGTTCCCATGTCTGGCTATTGTAAGTAATGCTGCAGTGAACATGGGATGCAGATACTTTTACATACACACACACACACACACACACACACACACACACTAGAGGCCTGGTGCACAAAATTTGTGAATGGGTAGGATCCCTGGGCCTGGCCTGCGATCAGTGCCAATCTGTGGGACAATCAGTGGGGTGATTGTGTGGGCTGTGGGCAGCTCCTGTGTTGAGCTGCCCCCTGTTGGTCAGTACGCATCATGGTGACTGATTGTTTTGCCATTTGGTCGATTTGCATATTAGGCTTTTTTATATAGGATATGTGTATATATGTGTGTGTGTGTGTGTGTGTGTGTGTGTGTGTATTTATTTATTTATTTCAGGGAGAAAAGGAGAGGGAGAGAGAGATTGAAACATCAATGGTGAGAGAGGATCATTGATTGGCTTCTTCCTGCACACCTCCTGTTGGGGACTGAGCCCACAACCTGGGCATGTGCCCTTGACCGGAATTGAACCTGGAACCCTTAGTGTTTTTGTTTCCATTGGATAAACATGGAAGTGGAATTGTTGGATCATATAGCAGTTCTATTTTTGTTTTTTTTGAGGGGGAACCTCCATACTGTTTCCACGGTGGCTGCACCAATTTGAAATCCCACCAGCAGTGCACAAGGGTCCCCTCTTCCCCATGTTCTCTCCAGCATTTGTCATCTTGATTTTTAATGATGGTCGTTCTAGCAGGTGTGAGGTGCTATCTCACTGGGGTTTTGATTTGCATTTCTCTGATGATTAGCGACGTTGAGCACCTTTCCATGGCCCTCTTGGCCATCTGCATGTCTTCTGTGGAAAAATGTCTATTCAGGTTCTTTGCCCATTTTTAAATGGGATTATTTGTTTTTCTGCTGGAGTAAGTTAATCCGTCACTACACGGACAAGTGGAGTTAATGAGGCGGGCAGACAGTTCATTCCAGAACAGGTGGAGACTTCAAGATGAACTATTATTTGGAATAAAATGGTGCCTACTCCTTTACTGAGAACAGGTTCAGGTTAAATAGGAGCGAACTTGGGAGTGCAGATGCCCTGGAGGGGAGTCCAGGCAGTGTGCACCCGCAAAGACTTGGGGTCAGCGGGCTTTTGCTGAGGAGTGCACGAGAGGCACAGAAACTCCGTCGTGTGCTCAGCAACGGTTTTGTGAGTGCCCACCTCACTGAGGGCCAGACCCGGGCGTGGGCTCCGGGCACAAACGTGGATCGGAAAAGGAATAGAAATGGGAACCAGTCCCTCAGAAGCAGAGTGCAGCTTCATTTTTGGATTTCCACTGGTTGCATAAGGCCAGGGGGGAAGGCTTAACCTTCCAGAACAGGGGGAGTGACCAGAGGTCCCATAGCAGTGGCAGGAAGGCGGGGCCTGCGGGATGGGGACCGGGGCGGGCAGATTGAAGACCCTCTTCCCTTTCCCCTTTGTGAGAGCAGATGACAAGTTTCTCCCCCTCCCGCCTAGTGGTCTCAGAGCTTTCTTTTCAGGCCCTGGGGCCCTACCAGTTACAAGACCGGGCTTTAGAGTTTAGCAAACAGGCCACTTGTCTATCAGGTGATCTGGGCAGGCCTCTAGCTCTCTGGGGCTCAGCTCCCTCACGGGGACATGGGAATAATGTATCTCCTCGTGGGACTCCTGTGAGGAGCGGGCCCCGGCTGCTCTGCTTGCCGCCGTGTGACCTTGGCACGGGCAGCCCCTCGGTAGGTGAGGGTGACACCGCGCCTGCCTCGTGGGGTGGCTCCGAGGAGTAAACAAGGTGAAGTTTCAGAGTTGTCAGAGAAGTGCCTGGCACACAGACAGCGCTCTGTCCGTGACGGCACCGCGTCCTCGGTTGGTCCAAAGACTGTGGTGCTGAATGTGGTAGGCACACCCAGCCTGGACAGGCCAGTGGGTGTGTCCTCTTCCCACATGTGACCCCCTGGGTGTGTCCTCTTTTTAGTCTGTGAGGCCCCAGCCTTGTTCTGGGGAGTCAGTAGTTGCTACACTGCACCCTCATATCTACGAGTCTGGATTCTTTGCGGGAAACAGATGCTGCTGAGGTGCCTCGGGCAGAAAGCATTTGATGCAGGGAAGTAGGAGCGTGTAGAATGTTGGGAGGAGGGTACAGCTCCAGGGTCAGCCCACACTCTAAAGCAGTGGTTCTCAACCTGTGGGTCGCGACCCCTTTGGGGGTCGAACGACCCTTTCACAGGGGTCGCCTAAGACCATCAGAAAATGCAGTTATTTACATCACGATGCATCACAGTAGCAAAATTTCATGGTTGGGGGTCACCACCACATGAGGAACTGTATGCAAGGGTCGCGGCATGAGGAAGGTTGAGAACCGCTGCTCTAAAGGAACGACCCACAGGGAGGATGCTGCCCTGGAAGCTGCCACTGCAGGTGTGGAGTCTGAGAAACACCCCTGAAGCCCCAGTGAAGGGACCACAGAGCTGTGGCCTGGGCTTCTCCCAACACCCCGACACTCGAAACTCGGGAGGAAACCTATCGCCCCAGCCCCAGAGAACAGGAATATGGCCTCCTCCTCCCACAGCTCCCCGGAGAGCAGTTCGGATGCAGGCTTGAATTCAAGGGGGTCGGGAACCGAAGTGGCAGCGTTCAAGGGGAGAGGCATGGTGGTGGCGCCGAGCAGCCCAGCCGCCTGTGGCCCCGGGTGATGGTGTGTCCCAGCACCCGCTCGCCCCAGCCCTGCACACATCTCCC
Source organism: Lasiurus cinereus (assembly GCA_011751065.1). Classification (NCBI taxonomy): domain Eukaryota; kingdom Metazoa; phylum Chordata; class Mammalia; order Chiroptera; family Vespertilionidae; genus Lasiurus; species Lasiurus cinereus. Next base: position 6,873,511 of record JAAGEH010000293.1, read on the forward strand.
CCTGTGTCAGCTGCGCAGGACAGCACACCGGGAGCCCCTCCAGCTCCTCCATTCCGAAGACAAGTGCGAGTCCTGGGAGGGAGTGACTGGCATTGGCAGAGACTGGAGCAGGCCAGCGAGCTGACAGCGGGGCCGCGGGAAGGCCCTGGAGGAGCTGGAGGCAGTGGCCTGGAGGGGCAGCCAGTCAGAGCACTGCCGTCCCTGTCTGCATGATGGGGCGCGCGGCGGGAGGGGCTGTGGTGTGAGGGGCTCTGCGGCCCGGAGTGTGGATGTGATGGCGTGTGTCTGGAGCTCATGAGCCTGGCAGTTCTGCTGCCCAGCTCTGCCACTCACCTGTGCAGGCTTCTCTGCCAAACTGGCTATCAATAACAGAGGCGGCGGTGGGGGTGGGGTGGGGGTGTGGACGGGCCTGGCCAGTGATCAGTCGGTGGAAGAGCTGTCTGTACACTACAAGTTCGCCGGTTCGATCCTGGGTTGTGGCACGTATGGGAGGCAACCCGTCCATGTTTCTTACATCAATGATCCCCTCTCCCTTCCTCTAAAGTCAATTTAAAAAACAGCCCCGGGTGAGGACTGAAAACATAATAATGGGAATGTGGGAAGATTATAATGAGGTTATAACTATAAAGCGTTTTGTGTGGTGCCTGGCACGGAGAAAGCCTTCAATAAATGCCAACTATCATCACCAACATGATGATGATGGTTAGCACTTGGAGCGGCTGGATGTGGGGTGAGGAAGGCAAGAAGGCCAGAGGCCGCCTGGTTTCTGGCTTGGGGAGCGGCTGTTGATGGTGATGGCAGCTTAGCGGGGAGCGGTGGGCTGGAGGGACCAGGCACTGAGCGTGCAGCTCTGCACAGAGGAGGAGAGGGAGAGAGGGGCATGGGGCGCGGGTGCCTGCACCCTCAGCGGCTGGGTTGGGAAGAAGGCAGAGGAGGCGGGCAGCCTGGAGCCCGGAGCCTGCGAGGGACCCGACCTGGACAGTGCGGGGGCCAGGAGTGTTTGGCAGCGTCCGAGTCCCTCCGGGTCAGGAGGGGGACGGGCAGAGGCATTCGGCTGGACTTGGTGACAGGAGACTGTTGGTGAGTCACTGAGACCGCGTCCGGATGCCCTGCAGGACGGGATGAGGACAGCAGGGTGGACACTGTGAGTGTCCGCGCCGATGCCGGTGTAGCGGGCGGAGATGCCCTGGAGGAGGGTGCCGGCGGCGGCTACGCGTGATCAGTAGCCGGTCTTTAAAGGCACACACCTGAACACGGGCTTCCCCAGCTCCGTGAATGGCACCCCCTTCAGGCGCTCACGCCGTCCTTGGCCTTCACCCGGCCTCCAGAGCCCACGGCTGCCTGTTGGGATGGGTGGGCGGAGCCGGGGCAGAGTCCAATCGCACAGGCCACCAGTGCTTACCTGGATGGATAACGAGGAGCTGCTCTTGTCTGTGTTTGAAATTCCCTATCATAAAAGATTTCTTAAAGTTACGTAGATAGAAAACTTAAATGTATACCTACTATTTTTTAGATATACTATACCAGTATTTATGTATTTATACTTTTACATATAACATCACATGTATGTCCATGGTATACACATGTAAGTGTATATTTCATAGGTAACACACACACCTACACATCCCCAGAGTCTGACCCCGCCCCCCGCTCCACTGCCACACCCCCTGTCCTTTCCCGCCTGGGTTTCGGCAGGAGCCTCCCAACTAGCATCCTGCTCCGGCCCTGGTCCAGCTTCTCTTCTCCACACAAGGACGCCCGTTACATGGGAGCAAGTGGCATTGCATCATCCCACCCGGAGCAAAGCCCTTGGGACCTTTTGCCCGGCCACACATGCTGGAGGGCATCCAGCTTCCTCTCCCTCCAGGCTCTGTCCTCTCCCCCTGTCCTTGTTCCCACGTTAGGCTGAACGCCTTCTTCCTCCCTCACGTCATCACGCCCCATTCTGAATGATCTCACCTGGAGGACCTGTCTGACCACCCCTCACAGCCTGGCAGCCCCCCTGCCACTCTGCCCTTGGAGCCCCTTCCCCTCCCCCCTCCCCCCAGCAACCTGCACACTCGGTAATCTCTTGTTTGTGGATTCTGTGTCCCCACTGGAAGCAGCCTTGTTTAGTTCGCCATGGATCCCCAGAGTGCAGAACAGTGCCTGGCACCGGGTCAAGGTCTCGGTGGACCCTGCTGAAGGAGTGGGCAGAGCTCTCCTCCGCGGAGGGGCCGCTGACACTTGGCCTGTGCAACAAGAAGTCAGGGCGGGGACTGGAGGCCAGGGCTGTCTGGACCCTGGAGTCCTTGCCCCAAGGCCCTGGAGAAGGCAGTGGGGATGGGATTCTGAGGCAGGCAGGACCCCTCCCAGGGGACGAGGGACAAGGAGACCAGGGAAGGAGGGAGCCCAGGCAGGAGGGCCTTGGACTCCCGCCCCCCTGAGCGCAGGGTGGGCCTTGGCTTCTCTTTCCTTGAGGAGCAGGTGCAAAGTCTTCCTGAGAGAAGGGGAGGCTAGCCCAGGAGTCTGCAGGACCTCGCCGTGGGCCCCAGGGCGCCGATGTCACTTCGGCCACTTTCCCAGCTCCCCCTGGTCTCCCTGCCCCCGCCTGCTAGACCGGGGCTGGGTGAGGACCCCCAAAGACAAGATCTGATTGACCTGAGGACCCAGCCCTGGGAGGAGGGCAGCTTGCAAACGCCCAGCTCTTCTCCTGAGACCGCTGGGCCCCAGGGAGGGGCCGGAACGGAGCCAGGCCCACCCAGGGCTGCTGCTGGCCCCTTCCCCACCCTGGTTTTGATCTGCTCCCTCAGGACATCAATTTCATCTTCTTTTTGTTCTCCATTAATTGTGTCTTTGTCCCCCAGGGGGAAGTGAATGCACATTCAGGATAGACAATGTGGGCAAAGATTAGAAGAGATAACACATGAGAAATTGCTGTTCTAATGTGTTATCACCGGCTGGGCCGGGCCCCGGGCCCTCTGCCTGGCGCGCTCAGCAGGCCATGGGGCACTGGTCTCCGTGGGGCGCCCGTGAGCGTCAGGAGGAGCCGTGGGCCACAGGCTGGTCTGGGGGCTGCGGGAGCGGACCTGGTGAGCGTGGCTGTTTAATTCCGGTGTCTGGGTCACAGGGGCCACAGGGCAGGGCTGCCCAGGCGGTGCCGGGGCTGGAGCGGCTGTGAGAGACGCTCTGAGAGAACCACTTTCCATGAGAGAGGCACTGCGGGGGGAAGGCAGAGGGCGTCACAGAAAGTGAGGCTGTAAGTAGAAAACGGCTTCTGGGATCTCAGCAGCTTCGTCATGGGGCCCTCCCCGCCTGCCTGCCGGGAAATCAGTCAATCTGGGAAAGTTCGTTCGTGGCAGACCTTTTGCTCTGCTGCCTTTGGGTGGAGCCAAGAAATGAAGGGAGACAGTGGGCCGGTATGACTTTCCTTTTTCAGGGGAGGAGTGGGCCTCGTGTGTGGGCGGCCGGCCGTGGACGCAGCCACTGGGTCTGACACCGGCGCCGCCCTCTGGAAACGCCACCCGGCCGGCGTGGCCCAGGCCAGGGCACCCCTCCCCGGGAGCACCCTCAGCCTGGCCCCAGTGGGCCTTCCCCCACGGGAGCCCCAGGGACAGAGTGAGACTTTGCTCACACTGACCAGCTGAATTAAGATCAGAAGCAGAAGGCACCTCCCTGCTTCATCATAATGGAAAGTGATCCGTGATGGACTGATAAACCCCGGCCTCCCAGCTGCCGGGTCCCAGGGACACCGGAGGCAGGCCTGTCCTCCGAGGCCCGGAGCCGTTCGTGGGGGCCACCCTCGGAGAACCCCTGAGGTGAGCAGCAGACGGCAGTGTTTGGGGCCGACTTCACAGAAAACTCACTTGCATCTGGCTTCTCACTTGTAGTGAAACCTCCTAAGCTTGGGGCTCCCGAGGTGCCAGGAGCTCCCTCCCCGGGCCCTACAATCAGCATCTCCTTCCCCTCATCAAGCACCATGTCTCTTCCCCCTTCCCTCGAGCCGGCCCTTGCCTCCCGCAAGAGAGCAGCAAGAGGACGGGGCAGAGAAAACTCCCAGCACACACCCGTTGCGGGTGCTCCCGGCCTTCGTAGTCTCTTTCTTCTTTTTCCCCGCCCTCTTTCCTGGCTGCTCCCACCTCCCTGTCGCCAGCAGCGGGGGCTTGGCTCTGGGGCTCTCTGAGGCGGCAGTCTCTGACTCACAGCACACCCCTGGCGACCACAGGCCCCCCTCTAGGGACGGCCTCACAGGTGCAGGCAGGGAGCTGTGGGCCCCTGAGAATGTGGCACTCGGCAGACCCCTAGTGGTGGGGCCTGGTGGCCCTGTCGGGACTGCACCCAGCAGCAGGGCACTGGGACTGCAGGGCTCAGATGACAGCTGGGATGTCCTAAGGGACCCCCGCCCCCCGCCACCCCAGCCTCAATTCCAGGCTCTGTTTGGGGAGAGTCACGTGGAATTTCACCAGCAGACGTTCCATCTTCCTTTTGGGCAGAGAGGCCAATGCCTGGGGTGGACAGAGAGAACCAGTGGATGGATGCTAAGTTTTATAGTTAATCTTCCATAACATCCTCTGGCCTTAAAATTCTCTAATCTCTGGATGGAGAGAGATAGTGGAGATCTGCCTCCTGCCCCCCAACCCCTCCTCCAGGGTAGAGCACCTTCCTCAGACCCTCCATCGTCTGACGACACCCGGCTGGCATGTGGTGTCTCGGTCATCACCTGCCCAGGAGGCTGGTGCAGAGCAGGCCACAGGCTGTCCTCAGCTCCTGCAGGGGCCATGGAGAGCAGCCAGCCCTGCCGTGGACAGCCCGGGGGACCCGCGGCTCCCATGGCCCCTCCCCAGGTCTTCCCTCTCGGGGCCAAGCATCCCTCACATCCTGCTTCTTCAGTTGTGATTCTTCCCTCACCTCTGCCTGGGAGCCAAGCGAGGGTCCACTCCGCTGCAGTCTGCGTGGTCATCCGCCCCAGACACGGCCTCCGAGGCCTCTGCTGCAGGCGGGAGCTCTCCTTGCTCCTGGGCGGCGCCTCCGCCGTAGATGTTCCCAGAGGCTCGGGCTCCCCAGGGAGGCCACCTACCTGCCAGCGTTTAAGACTGGTTTCCAGGGACCCACCACCCACTGCAACGGCATCCCCACCTCCGGGGCAGGCCTTTGCTCTGGGCACCTCCCACAGGTTCTCTGTGAAAACCCCTGGAGATGGCACGGCCGGCGCCCGCTGGGGCTTGCTGAGGCCACTGGTCCCAGACCAGAGGAGCAGCAGAAAGACCTGACCAGCACCCGCGACCCTGGCCCTCCACTGGAACCCCTCCACAGGGGCCACACGTCCACTGCTGTGTCTTCATTCGCAGAGGTGGTGAATGTGCCCTCTCTAACGATGAGAAGTGTTTAGAAATGGAATGGGCTGTCCCTAAAAAGCAGATAGTGAGCAGAAACCGGTTTGGTTCAGTGGATAGAGCGTCAGCCTGCGGACTGAAAGGTCCCAGGTTCAATTCTGGTCAAGGGCCTGTACCTTGGTTGTGGGCACACCCCCAGTGCGGGGGGTGTGGGAGGCAGCTAATAGATGTTTCTCTCTCATTGGTGTTTCTGACTATCTCTCTCCTTTCCTCTCTGTAAAAAATCAATAATAATAAAAAGTAGGAGATGCCCAAACAGATGGATGAGAATATTATAAAGGCCATGCATTGACTTGAACAGAGGGAGGCAGGGTTGCTAAGTATTGTTACGTGGAGTTGGATTGAGTTTTGGGTTCACATCCTGGCTTTGCTCATCCTCACGTGGCCTTGAACAAGCCCCTCCTCTTCTCTGAGCCTCCGAGAGGTGGAGGGAGACGCAGGCAGGCTGGCTACTCAGAGAGAGCTGTGACATGAGATGACTTCTGAGGTCAACGGCTGCTCCAGACGCCCTCCTTGAACCCTGACATCCTGGCCCAGCCTCCCCGCCCTCTTCCTGCAGGCTAGGCCTCCCCCAGGGGCTTGCTCCCTTTCTCTCAGCCCAGGTCTGCCCCCCCGCCCCCGCCGCTTCTCTCCCCCCCGGCAGCCCTCCCCACGGGCTGGTTTCCAGCAGAGCTCCACAGAGTCTTGGAAACACCGGCCAGCACCCCCACAGATGAAAATAAAAGGCAAACACCATGAGGTCTCTTGTCGCCACCTTTATTCTGGCTTCCAGCTTGACAAAGTCAATGAAAATATTTATTTAATGACCCCCCCCCCCGCCAGCCTACACTTGCCACATGCAGTGTTCTAGGTTGCTCTTATATATATTATTAACTCTGATAACACGTGCAGTGTTCTAGGTTGCTCTTATATATATTATTAACTCTGATAACATATTTTAATACTTTAAATACAAGGAAAAACAATAAATTACTCTTTGGCTGAGGACCGGGGCAGGTGCAGACAGCGCCCCCCGCCCAGGACCCATGAGGTAGCAGGGTTTGCACACAGTACTCGTTCCCAGGACCCAAGCGCCGCTGCTTTAGTGCTGGAGCCCAGGCTCCTGCCCTTGGCTCCAAGTTCTGGCAGCAGTCTCTCTGCCACCCCCTCTCCCCCCGCCCCCCGATAGACAGACACTTGTTTAAATAACACACAGTAATAAATAAGGCCGAGAAGAAGGACGCCTGGGCTCCTGCCTCAGTCCCGCTCTGGGAAGAGGCCCCTCCCACACGCTTGGCAAGGGTGGTGCCCCCTTAATGCTAGTTTGCTCCAAGGAAGGGGAGGCCAGGTGGGGCCGTCTTTTTACCTCCCGCCACGGAGCCTGGAGTCCCACCATGTGGGGCCCCGAGCCCTGGGCACCAGCGCAGGGGGCCGCTGGGTCCGGCTGGGCTGCAGGCAGGCAGCACAGGCTGAGGCCTAAGCTAAGGAAACCTCCCCCCTCCCCCCCAACTCCCCAAGAAATGTCTGACCCCTGAAAGGAAAACGAATCTGCAACTTAAATGGGGGGTCAGCTCTGCCAGCAGTGGTGCCAGCGGTCGGCGCCGGAGGCTTTCAGTGGACCTTCCCTTGGCGAAAAGCTCTCCTTAGCTGTCGGAGCAGGTCTTTGGCAAAGCGGATCACCTCCACCTTGGTGTCTCGGACGGGCTGGCTGGAGACCTGCGGTGGTGACAGAGAGGCCAGCGAGTGCGTTAGTGGGCGACGCCAGGGGCTTCCCGGGGCGGGCGTGCCGGGTCCTCAGAGAGACCCGGGTGGGTGCTGCTGTGCTGACTCATTGCACAGATGTGGGCCCTCACCCCAGGCCCCAGAAATCCCCGCGGCCACAGGGGGCCCGCCCCCAGGGGGGTGGGTGCTTTAGATGCTCAGCCAGGCCCTCTGGGGCCTCCAGGACGAGCCCAGAGCTGCAGGAGGGGCGCAGAGTGGGTGCAGGGCGGGGGCCTCACCCCGGCTGAGGACTCGGTAGGGCAGAGTGCGCTCAGCAGCCTCTGGGTCCTCTGGATGGCGCGGCAGTCGGAGATGTTCATCAGCGACTCGAGGGCTGCACAGTACTGCGGGAGGAGGGAGGAGGTGGCCTCAGGCCCTGCGGGCACCCCAGCTCGCGGCTTGGATGACACCTTCAGGGTGTGGCTGGGGGGACTGAGAGGTCTGGTGGAGGTGGGTTTGGGGGGACAGAGGGCGAGAGGAGCTCTTTAAGCTTGCTGAGCCCCGAAAGCCCTGTGAGTGGGGCTCTGAGAAGACAAGCTTTGGGGTCCCGGTGCCCCAGGGGACCTTACCGAGCCAGCCGTCAGGTTGACACTCCACACCATGCTGCTGTTGCAGAGCGGGGCCTGGGAGAGCAAAAGACAGTGAGCGAGCGCTGGCAGGGCCCAGGCAGGCCTCCGTGGGGATCGGGCCCACAAGCACCCCTGGTGTGGCACTGAGGCAGGCCTGGCCCCCTCAATGTTCCTGAACCCCATTTTCTTCTCTGCACATCAGGGGGACGCCTTCCCCAGGGGCCTTTGAGAGAGAGAAACCAAATGACATTGCTTGTGGTCCTTTGCCTGGTGTGACACGCGCCAGGCCAGGGCTGAGGGCAGAAGACGCGGGCGGCCACTAGGGGGCCCGCGGGGCAGGGGCCTCCGACAGGTGAGGCGGCCAGGCCCGCAGACGGGGCCGTGGGCTCTGCGCTGCCCTCCGAATCGGGGCCGCCGCCGCCCAGAGCAGGCACTGTGTGTTGAATTGTTTTCTGTGAACTAAGTGCACCGAGGCCCAGTCAGTAGAACGGGGCATCATACCCGCCTCTCGAGGTGGCTGACAGGGAGCCCTCGGCCCCGGGCCTGGCACGTGGTGAGCACTCAGAAAGCGTGCGCTGCCACCACCGTGAGGACCTGTCCGGCCAGTGAGCCTTCCATAAGGATGGGCTTCACGAAGATGCTCTGAACAACAGCCCCACGGCTGCATTCAAATCCCGTGGGCAAGTGCCAAGTCGTTCTGAGCGGGCGCCGGCCCTCTCTGCCTCTCTGATCATCAATGGCTGGAAGGCGCTCGCTCGGGCCGGCCGGGCCAGGCCAGGGGAACAAGCGGTCCCTGGGACTCTGCCAGATCCCTTCCTGGGGCCACCCATTCTGGGGCTCCCCCAGCCTGACCCCTCTGTCTCCCTCGTGCCCCGGCCCCTGGGGCTTCTTCCTGACCCACAGGCATCTTGGTGCCAGGCCCAGCTTCATGGCCCAGACCTGGACCAATCCTGAGCGCCCAGCACCCAGCGCCCAGCACCCAACACCCAGCACCCACCTTCTGGGTGATGTTGTCCAGCTCCTCAATGAGCTCTCTGAGGGCCGTGGAGGAGGGCACAGGGCCCGGGGAGGCGAGGCCGCCAAAGCAGGTGAGGACCACGACCAAGGTGAGCCAGAGCGCCATGGAGCCGGGGCAGACGCAGCCGGAGCGGGAGCCGGAGCAGAGCAGACGCGTAGGCTGGCCTGAGCTGAGCGGCTTGTGGCCTTGGTCTCTCGTGGCAGCTTTTATAAGCCCAAGGGCGATGCTTCACACCCTGGTCCCCGCTTTGTCGGCCACTATCTAGAAACCACATCTTTACTTATCTTGATTTTACTTTGTGGAAAATCCAGCATCACATAAAGGAAAGTGTTTGATTTCTCGTGGACTTACTAATGACAGGGGTCTGGGCAGTTTCCAAGATCTGGTGAGTTTCCCCCAGGGGCAGGTGAGAGGTGGGGGCTGGGGGAGTGGCATCAGCCATGCCCTGGGGCATGGCAGCCCTGCGTGGTGGCCACCCAAGGGCTTACCCCGCTCCTGCCCCAGACCCCTTTGGGCCACCGCGTGTGCTAGGCGGACAGTGCTGGGACCCCAGTCCGCCAGACAGGGGAAATGGGGGGTTCATTTTCCCAGTGGAGCGGTCTTTTGCATACCAAAGGGATGCTTGCTTCGGGCACAAAGCACAGACGGGACAGGAGCAGAGTGAGGTCCACTTCTTGCGGCCTCCTGGCCCCAGAGGGTTTTAAAATTCCAGCTTCGGGGTCTCCGCTAAAAGGTCCAGGCAGACCTTCGGCACCTTCCCTTTGCCGTGTGGCTTTGACGGGAGCACAGGCCACCTGGACCTGGTGTGGGCCCGTCCTGCTGGGCGCCCTCCCCGCGCGGTCCGACCCGGGTGGGAGTGGACTGCCCGCCTCTGCCCCCCAGTCTCTGTGGAAACCCGCCCCCTGCCCTCCGGGGCCTCGTTTCCCTGCTGCACAGCGAAGCTGCTCCTGGGTCCCTGGGCACAGCCCTTCTCCTGCAGGGACCCTGGCACGTAGCCGTTTCCTGCCCGTCCCTCACTTCTCTAGAAACCCTCCCGAAACCCCCACAACAGAGACGGCAGCATTTGCCTATTGGGTGCTGATGTCAAACCCTCTCCCTCACCCACTTCCTCCCTCCCCTAAGCCAGTGCCTTCCCCTCCAACCCCCTCCCTGCCTTCTAGCTCAGGCGCCCTCTGTCACCCCGGGGCCCCCAGGGGGGCCCAATCTCCTCCAAGGGGCCTTTAGGGAACAGGAGCTGTCTCCCCGCTCTGCAGCCGCCCAGCCTTCGCCCTCTCCTCCCTCCATCTCCTCCGTCCAAACCCTGGGCTCCCACCCAACGGCAGGCTCTGGCTGCCAGGCCGCCCTGCCCCTCGGGTTACCCGCTCCCCCGCCCCTCTCCTCCCAGTGTCCGGAGTGCTGCTCCTGCTGAGTGACCCCTCCGTGGGCCTCCCCTTCCTCACGGGTAGAAGGGGGCCCAGGGCAGCCCTGCCGGGGTCCCCGCTGGGGGAAGGTTTGGGGAACCACCCTGGGCTGTGCAAGCCCCGGAGCCTATCAGGATGAGTCAGCGCCTCCCTGCGCCCCAGGACCAGCCGAACCCCCGTGGGGCGCGGGCAGGCCTGGCTGCTGTGTGTGGGAGAAGAGGCGCTGGCCGCCGGGGCGATGCCGGGAGATAGGGGCGCGGCCTTATGTAACGGGAGATGGCTGATAAGCGGCGGGGGCAGCCGCCCCGCCCCTCCTGTCCGCCACCGGCCCGGAGCTGAGCCCCTCAGCCGCCAACTGTGCGGCTGTTTCTGGGTGTTCTTCTTCGGGGCTCCGGGCTCCGTTCAGCACCAAGTGCAGGGGCTGCTCCGGCCCTTGGCTGCCGCCGGGTCCGGTCCAGGCGGCCCAGGGCCCAGAGCTCCCCCAGCCCTCCGGGTGCAAGGTCTCAGAAAAGCTCCTTTTCCAGTTTTCTCCAGCGCTGGGTCTCCGTTGGAAAGAAAATATGCCTAGCCCGTCGGGGTAGGGTTAGATGAGTTGCCTGAATAATTCAAAATGTCTAGCTTAGTAGGTTTGCACTTCTATAGCAGTTACAGGCGCAAATCTAAAACACAGTTCAGGAGGCTGATGGTGAACAGCAGTGGCTTTGAGAAGGGGGTGAGGCGGGAAGGAGGAGAGAGAGAGAGAGAGAGAGAGAGAGAGAGAGAGAGAGAGAATAATTATTCACGGGCTGCCTTCTGCACGCCCCCCATGAGGCATGGGCTCCCTACGACCTTTTTAAAGAAGTTCGTGTGACAAATGCTGCTGTGCATGATAAATGTTCTTTGTCTCTGGTCCTGGAGTTCTGTGTCTTCTGTGCAGACTAGTTAGCGTGCAAGTAGGGTGAAATCTCAGACCTGCCAGACCTTGCCTCTCTTCCAGAAAAACCGCCATTCTCTCTGCTTTTCTTGGAATCTAGCCCCTCGGGTTTCCAAATTTCTTGACTTCCAGGAGTAGTCATTCTCTGTGATTTCGCTGAATATTTACTTCTCTTTCCCCCACCATTCTTCTTCCGCTTGTATCCTACCAATGTATTAGTCCATAAACCATACGTTTGGTCAGTCAAAAGCCTTGTCCATCGTTTATATAACCATATAGTATATTTATCGCTGAAACATAGCTAATTATGATTATTTTTATTTTCCCTCAAAACTCCTTTCCTCTGGAATTAAAAATTGTCTTGTACCTGAAACCTGTACAATTTTGTTAACCAGTGTCACCCCAATAAGTTCAATTAAAAAAATACATAAACCATAGAAAAACTTTTTAAAAAATCTGTTTTCCCACTGGCTTAGTTTTCTATGTTCATCTCAGTCCTTTAACCTTAATTCTGAGCCACCTAATAAATCTCTCCCCCAGAGACGTGGGTAAGTTAGTAATTCTCACAATGTGCTCTTCCTAAGGAAGTCTTCCTCAGGATCCGCTCAACCTGCTAGGACAGGGACAGCTGCCCTCTGACCCTCCTACGCAGCTGTCACCACTGCCCTGGGATTCCCTCTGCCTTTCTCTCATCTGCTGTCCCTGTTCTTTGCAGCCCAGGACACAGTCTAATAAGCACAGACTTCCAGGCAGGAAGTAATTTTCTTTCAGAATCTTGAACACCTGTGCAACTGCCTCCTAAGTTCCAATACTGCTGTTCAGAAGTGCAAAGGCTGTTTTGAATCCAAGACCTGTTCTAATTCTCTCTCTCTGGAAATTGTAGGAAATTTTCCGGGTCCTCATGTTCCAGATTTTGCTATGATGTGCTGTGTGTAGTTCTGTTTTCATCTACTATGGAAGACACACTGGGGGCCCTTTCAGATGGAAACATGTTAAGTTCTTGGAAACTGTGTCTCTCTCTAAAAAAATAAAAATTAATTTCTGTTATCATTTATTGAATTTTGTAAAGTCATTGCTTTTTTAAAAATAGGTTTTATTTTTTAGAGCAGTTTGGATTCACAGCAAAACTGAGGAACAATTACGGAGGCCCCGTCGCCCCACCCATGCACGGCCTCCCCTCCATCAGCATCCCCACCAGAGCGGAATGTTTGTTACAGCTGATGAGCCTACCCTGGCACCACGTGATTGCCATCCTGAGTCCATCGTTTTCATTAAGGTTCAGCCTGGTTGTTCATTCTGTGGACTTAGACAAATGGATGACATGCACCCACAGAGCATTTTCACTGCCCTGAAATCCTCTGTGCTCCACCTATTCATCCGTTCCTCCCTCCTAGCCACAAACCACTTATCTTTTTCACTATCCCCATAATTTTGCCTTTTCCAGAACGTCACATAGCTGGAATCATAGCCTTTTCCGATCGGCTTCTTTCACTTAGTAAATATGCATTTAAGTTTTTTCCATGTCTTTTCGTGGCTTAATAGCTCATTTATTTTTCAGTACTGAGTAATATTACATTGTCTCGATGTATACTATTACATTGTCTAGGTTTACTCATTCATCTAATCAAGGATGTCTTGGTTGTTTCTATTGACAATTATGAATAAAGCTGCTACAAACATCTCTGTGCAGTCTTTGTGTGGACATAAGCTTTCAGTTCATTTACATAAACACCAAGGAGTATGATTGCTGGATTATATGGTAAGAGTATGTTTAGTTTTGCAATAAAAAGGCAAACTGTCTTCCAAAGTGGCTGTACCATGTTGCATTCCCACCAGTAATGAATGAGAGTTTCTGTTGCTTCACAGACTTGCCAGCACTTAGGGTTTTCAGTGTTTTGGATTTTGGCCATTTTAATAGGTATCGCACCATTTCGCTGAAGAAATATGATGTGGAGCATCTTTTTATGTGCTTACTTGCCTTCTGTATATCTTTTTTTTTTTTAATGAGATTTCTGTTAAGGTCTTCATCCCTTTTAAAATTTGGGTTGGTATATATTGGATAACAGTTCTTTATTTGATATGTCTTTTGACATATCAAATAAAACAAGACAGTTTTGCTGAAACCGGTTTGGCTCAGTGGCTAGAGCGTTGGCCTGTGGACTGAAAGGTCCTGGGTTCGATTTCGGTCAAAGGCATGTATCCTGACTGCAGGCACATCCCCAGTAGGGGGTGTGCAGGAGGCAGCTGATCAATGTCTCTCTCTCATCGATGTTTCTAACTCTCTATTCCTCTCCCTTCCTCTCTGTAAAAAGTCAATAAAATATATTTTAAAAAAAAGACAGTTTTATTTCTTCTTGCCTTTATTCTCTTGACAGTATTTTGAAGAGCAGAAAATTTTAATTTTAATGGAGTCCAGTTTATCAGTTATATTATTCATAGATTGTGCATGTAAAAAAGTCACCGATAAACCCAAAGTCATCTACCTTTTCTCCTGTGTTATAAGAGATTATAGTTTTGACTTTTACACTTAGGTCTGTGATCCATTTGAGTTACTTTGGTGAAGGATATAAAGTCTGAGTCCAGTTTTCTTTTTCTTTTTTCTTTTGGCATGTGGATGTCCAGATATTCCAGCCCCATTTGTTGGAAAGATTATCTTTGCTTCATTGTATTGCCTTTGCTCCTCTTTCAAAGATTAGCTGACTATACTTATGTGGGGCTATTTCTGAGCTCTCTATTCTGTTCCACTAATAGATCAACTAGTCTATTCTTTTGCTATTACTATACTGTCCTGATTACTATAGCTTTATAGTAGGTCTTGAAGTTAGGTAGTGTCAGTCCTCCAACTTGGTTCTTTTCATTCAGTATTGTGCTGGCTAGTCTTTTGCCTCTCCATATAAACATTAGAATCAGTTTGTTAATATCTACAAAATACCTTGCTGAAATTTTGTTGGGATTGCATTGAATCTACAGATTAAGTTGGGGAGAACTGACATCTAAACAATACTAAGTCTTCCTACCCATGAACAATGGACTATTTCTCCATTTATTTAGTTCTGTCATCAGAGTTTTGTAGTTTTCCTCATGTAGATCTTATACATATTTTGTCAGATTGATATCTACATATTTCATTTTGGGGTGCTAATGTTAACAGTTCTGTGTTTTTAATTGCTAATTTCCCTTGTTAACTGCTGGTATATAGGAAAGTGATCAATTTTTTTATATTAACCTTGTATCCTGTAACCCTGCTATAATAGCTTATTAGTTCTAGCAGTATTTCATTGATTCTTTTAGATTTTCTATTTAGATGACCATGTCATCTGTGAACAAAGACAGTTTTATTTCTTCATTCCTAATCTAGATACCTCTTATTTCCTTTTCTTGTCTTATTGCATTAGATAAGATTTCCAGTACAGTATTGAAAAGTAGTGGTGAGAGGGATATCCGTGCCTTGTTCCTGATCTTTGTGGAAAGCTTTGAGTTTCTAATCATATAGTGGGATGTTAGCTATAGGCTTTTTTTTTGTAGAGATTCTTAGTCAAGTTGAGGAAGCTCTTCTCTATCCTTGTTTAGTTAGTTTCTTTGAGAGTTTTTATCATATTAGGTGATGGATTTTGTCCATTGATATGATAATATGATATTTATTCTTTAGCCTGTTGATGTGATAGATTACATTAATTGATTTTTGAATGTTGAACCAGCCTTGCATTAGAAAAACTCCATTTAGGCATGGTGTATAATTCTTTTTATACATTGTCAGATTTAATTTACTATTATTTTGTTGAGGATTTTTGCATCTCTGTTTATAAGATACTAGAGGCTTGGTGCTCTAAACCCATTATGCACTGGAAGGGGGTGTCCCTCAGCCCAGCCTGCCCCCTCTCACAGTCTGGGAGCCCTCAAGGGTAGCAGGCAAACTGGCAATCAGGGAAAGGTGACACACCATCACACCTCTGCTGCTGCCACTGCCCCCAATGCAAGCCTTGGCTGGTCCTGGTTACCTGAGCCTCAGGCTAGCCCTGGGCAGCTGAGTAGCTGCCATCTGAGGCTTGCCTGTGCCTTGGGCCAGCCCTGGGCAGCTGAGTGGCTGAGGGGACTGGGGGACTTCAGAGGCAGGCATGCAGAATGGTTGTGTACCTGCTGCCCCAGAGGGGGGACTGGGTGCACCATCTTGTGCCATCTTTGAGGGTGGGGCAGTCATTTGGCATATTTCCTCCTTATTGGCTGTGGGCTCTGCCATCTTTTAGGGCAGAGGCAGTCAATAAGCATATTCCCTTCTTATTGGCTGTGGGTGCCACCATCTTTGCGATGGTGTGAGGGTCAATTAGCATATTCCCTCTTTATTAGATAGGATATGGATTTGTACTTTTATTTTCTTATAATGTTTTTGTCTGTTTTGATATTAGGATAATATTGGCCTCATGGAACTTGTTAGAAAGTATTCTCTCTGTTTATATCTTCTGAAAGAGGTTGTAGAGAATTAGTATAATTTTTTTCCATAAAATGTTTGGCAGAATTCACCAGTGAATGAACCCATTTGGGCCTGGTGCTTTATATTTTAGAGGATTATTATTATTCAACTTACATAATAGATGCAAACCTATTTGGATTGTTTTTTTCTTCTTGAGCAAGTTTTTTTTTTAATATATTTTATTGATTTTTTACAGAGAGGAAGGGAGAGGGATAGAAGGTTAGAAACATCAATGAGAGAGAGACATCGATCAGCCACCTCCTGCATGCCTCCTACTGGGGATGTACCCTTGACCAGAATCGAACCTGGGACCTTTCAGTCCCCAGGCCGACACTCTATCCACTGAGCCAAACCGGTTTTGGCTTGAGCAAGTTTTGAGTGGTTGTACCTTTCAAAGAATTGGTCCATTTCAACTAGGTTATCAGATTTTTAGGCATTGAATAGGTCATATTATTTATAGTGTTTATAGTATTCTTGGATTATCCTTTTTATGTCCATGGGATCTGCAGTGGTGCCCTTAGTTCATTTATGTTGTTAATAATTTATATTCTTTCTTTTTTTTCTTAGCCTAGTTAGAGGCTTTTTCAGTTTATTGATCTTTTCAAAGAACCAGCTTTTGTTTTTTTTGATTTTCTCTATTGATTTCCTGTTTTCAAGTTTATTGATTTCTGTTCTAATTCTTTTTAAAAAATATATATATTTATTAATTTCAGAGAAGAAGGGAAAGGAGAGATAGATAGAAACATGAATGATGAGAATCATTGATTGGCTGCCTCCCGAACACCCCCTACTGGGGATCGACCCAGCAACCCGGACATGTGCCCTTGGCCCGAACTGAATCTGGGACCCTACAGTCCACAGGCTGGCACTCTATCCACTGAGCCAAACCAGCTATGGCTGTTCTAATTCTTCTTGTTATTTTTTTGTTTATGTTGCATTTAATTTGCTCTTTTTTCTAGTTTCCTAAGATGGAAACTTACTAGTAGGTGATTGATTTTAGATCTGTTTTGTTTTCTAATATATATTCAATGCTATAAATTTCCCTCTAATGCTACTTTCGCCAAATTCCATAAATTTTGACATGTTGTTTACATTTTTAGTTAGTTCAAAATATTGTTTAATTTATCTAAATATTTCTTCTTTGACCCATGTTGTTCAGAAGTGTTTTTTTAATCTTAACATATTTTTAGATTTTCCGCTATCTTTGCTATTGATTCCTAGGTTAATTTCATTGTTGTATGAGAGCAGACAAAGTATAATTTCTATTCGTCTGTGTTAAGGTTTGTTTGAGGGCCCCAAATGGTGAATTTTCTGTGTGAGCTTGAGAAGAATGTGCATTTTGCTGCTGTTGAATGAAATAGCCTACAGTTGTCCATTTTACCCAGGTGATTGATAGTGCTGTTGAATTCAACTATTCTCTCACTGATTTTCTCCCTGTGGGTGTATTCCTTTCTGAAAGAGGGTACTGAAGTCTTCAATTGTAATAATGGAATAATCTATTTCTCTTTGCAGTTCTATCAGTTTTTTCCTCATTCAAAACTGACACCATGTCCTAGCCAGTTTGGCTCAGTGGATAGAGCAGAGCGTTGTCCTGTGGACTGAGAGGTCCCAGGTTCGATTCTGGTCTAGGACATGCACTTTGGTTGCAGGCTCCTCCCTATACCGGGCCCTGGTCAGGGCTTGTGCAGGAAGCAACCAATTGATGTGTTTCTCTCACATCGATATTTCTCTCCGTCTTACCCTCTTTCCACTCTTTCTAAAAATCAATGGAAAAATATCTTCACATGAGGATTAAAAACAAACAAACAACAACTGACACTGTTATTAGATGCATCCATGTTAAGAATCGTCTTTTTGGAAAACTGACTATTGTTATATAATGCCCCTTTTTATCCCTGATAACTTTCCTTTGTCTGAAGTATGCTGTGTGGAGTTAATATATTCTTAATATTCACATAGTAATATTTCATGTAGGGGAGAGCCTGGGTGGGGTGCTTCAGCTCACTGAGAAGTCAGAGAAAAGGGGGCCTTGGAGACAAGTTCAGGGGTTAGCCAGGGAGGAGCTGCTGCTGCCCACTGCTCCCCTGGTTGCAAATCTCCTGGGGACTCTTAGAGTTTAGGAGAAGCAGGCTTGTGGGGGAAGAAGAGGGGAAGGGAAAGGTACGCATGCTTCTGGAAGGGAGAGTTCACCTGTCTTTTTTTTGTTTTTTTTTTGGCTGCATATGGGCCCTATATTCCTGTTGTTTGCATGTCTTATAATTTCTGGTTGATAACTGGACATAATATGATGTATCAACTCAGAAAATCAGATTACTCCTCCTCAGGGTTTGTAACTGTTGTCATTGCTATTTATTTATTGACTTTCCTGGACTAATTAAGTAAAGCTGTTTTCTTTGTCATGCATGTTCACTGAAGTCTCTTCTTAGTTAACTTAGAAGTAAGTTAATGCTTGGACAGAGATTTCTTTCAATGCCTTGAACTAATACGTTTCCAAGCCTTTGCTGAAGGGCTCTGTGCGTGTGAATGAGCGAGGGAGGGAGGGAGGGAAGAAGAGAGAGAGAGATTGAGATTGAGATTGAGATGACTGGAGATTGAGATTGTTTGGTCGTGCTTTCAATGCTCTAGCAGGCAATTTGTAACTATGCGTTAGTCTTCACTTCTTGCCTAAGCATCAAGGTCAGCCAGAGGTCAAAGCGTAGGGCCTTCTCAGGTCTTTCCTGAGAATGCACAAAGCTCTGACACACACATGAACGTCTAGATTCCCAGGAATATGTTCAATTTGTCAAAGCCCTCATGGACAAATCCTTCCCCACTTTTTCCTTTTAATTTTTTCTTAGTGCCTGTGCCTCAGGCAGCTGCAAAGTTAACCAATTACCGTTGATTGGCTGCAGCAAGTAGGGCTGGCTGTTTGCAGCAGGAGCTTGCCTTAGGGCAAACAGACCCCGAGGGTGGAGCGTTTCAGTGAGCAGCGGAAAGGTCAGAGTGGCAATTTCCTCGGACTGAAGATTTTGGGGAGCTCTAAACCCATTCCGCTTCCTCCAGGCGCTGCTGATTTAACAGGTGCTGTAGTTATGCTGGTTTTCAAAGCTGCCACAGAGACAGGGAGAGGGGAATGGGATTAGGGCAAGCTAAAATGCACTGGCTTTTCTTACTGAGACTCAGCTGTTTTCCTTGAAAAGCACTCTTTGGCTTGTTGCAAGCCTTTAGTTAATTCCTAAAGTTCTAAAAAGAGTTTGACTTTGTTCTCATTGCTTTTATGGAGAAGCATATTTTTGGCAGTCTTTACGCTTCCCTTCTGAAAGTTGAAATCCTTTATATGCTGAAACATACATTTACACTGGTACTTTGGATTCAATCCAACATCACTGGACTCTTTTTATAGCCTTCCCCCTTTCCGGATATGCAAATATCTTTCTTCAACAGTGAGAAACCCAGCTCTAATTATCTACGATGTATGTAAATATTTGTTTGATTTTGCTATAAAGTGGTTTCAGAATTGCTAACCCTCACCTCGGTGAGAAACATTTATTTCGTTTAGTTTTACATCGACGACTGGCTGCTGTGTGGAGAACAAACGGTGAGGGGCAGGACGGAATACTCAGAGCAGCTGGGTACTTGCTCAGACCGTTGAGGTTAGATGGTGGCTTGAGCTGGAGCAGTGGAGGTTCGGAGGTTCAGGCTTGGCCAGGTCCTGGATATATTTTGACGTTTGAACCCATAGTATTAAACGGATGGCTTGGATGCATATTGTAAGGTAAATAAAGGGTGATGCCATGATTTAGCCTGAGCAATAGGAAGAAAGGAGTTGACATTAGCCTATGGGAGGTTCTGAGGGAAAGACTGGTTTGGGTCATTTTAAGTTTCACATGTCTATTACATATTCAAGTGCAACTAGATGCCCAGTAGGATTAATGAGTCAGGAGCTTAGAAAAGATCTGGACTAGAGACTTGCTTGAGGAGTAGCATCCACACGATTATTCAAGTTGCCATCAGGGCCCTACCTCTTTCCTAAAAAATTCCAGTGCGCTCCATCCCACTTATATCTTCTGCAATGCATATCTCTGTCGAAGGTGTTTTCTTTTTACTTAAAACAACAAGGAAAACCTGTAAAAGGCAGCTCTGCTGGTGTACATGGTGAGCCAACAGCCAGCTCATTCTGGACGAGCCCTCCGCTGGTGCCTCTAGGAGTGGTATGCACATACATGCCCAGCTTCTTGCCCGGGTGGGATAATTCTGAAACATATATTCTGCCAAAGTTCCCAGTCTCCCTGTGGGATGAACCCTCAGTTGCCTGCTAGGGCTGCTGGTTTAAGAACACAATCTTTATTGGCTGTCTTCACTATATAATTCCCAAGTCCCCTACTGTTTACTTCCGCGGGGATCATTGTTTTATTTTTTAAAATATATTTTATTGTGGTTTTTTTTTTTTAAGAGAGGAAGGGAGAAGGATAGAGAGTTAGAAACATCAATGGGAAACACCGATCAGCTGCCTCCTGCACGCCTCCTACTAGGGGATGTGCCTACAACCGAGGTACATGCCCTTGACCAGAATCCAACCTGGGATCCTTGAGTCCACTGAGCCAAACCGGTTAGGGCTGGGATCATTGTTTTAGGTTCTGCTTCTGGGAGAACCCAAATGAAATATAACTTTATGGCTGAGACTGGATGAGATCAACAAACAAGAGAGTGCAGAGAAGGAGGCGCAGATTCAGACTGAGCACGGAGCACCACAACCTCAAAGGTGAGGGAGGTGGGGACCAGCCCTCTGGAAGAGGGCTGGCGCTGTCAGGAGACTTTGAGGACAGAAAGGGACGAGACCGCCGGTCTATGCAAACAGTGATGTATGGATGGGCCGTGGAACTTCAGGTGTGCCGGAGAGAAGGCACGAGGAAATGAAGAGCTGAAAAAGTGGTAGAATCAACGGGCCAAAATCCTGGTGGGCTCAGAGTTGCTGGGGTTGGAGGCCCCGGAGTGAGTTGGAAAGTATCAGGGCTTGGAGCGTGAGGTGCTTCGAGTGAGCTTGTGGAGGGTCGCAGTTACTGGCAGTGGAAGGACTGGACTCGGGAGCAAGACCATGGAGTGTCTCATTGGAGGAAAAGAACAAGGAGCAGAGAGCCAGGGGTTTGTCTGGTCGTCATTTGGATCTGAATCACAATGACTATGGAATTAGGGTTGGACAGTGATGGTGAACTGGATGATAACACTGTCAGGGACTAGGGGGCGTGACCAGGCTGGTGCTAACAATAACTGCAGTAAGAAAGAGTAAATTGAAAATAAGCTTTTCTTGCACACCCAGTACTTACTGTGTGCCAGGCAATTCCAAGTAGTTTATGAAGTAATTTAATCCTCATAACTACCCTACAAGATAAGGAAACAAAAGCAAATGCGGTTAAATGACTTGCCCGAGGTCCCAGGACTAGTGAGTGGTGGTGTTAAGATTTGAGTCCAAGTAGTCTGGCTCATATTAAACTCCATTTAGTAATGCCTGCTCATTCCAAGTGTGAAGGAGGAGGATTGTGGAGAAGCAGCAATGAAAAGCAAGAAAGGCACCCACCCCACCTCCATGACCACAGATACAAGAGGAACAGGGTGTGGGGGTAGAGGAGAGCAAGCAGCAGTCACTCTCAACAGGGCTGCAAGGGAAGCTGCATCCTCAGGGAAAACCAGACTCAAATTGGGAAGCCTGTTTGACTTTGTTTCGTTGCCTATATGTGTCCTGTGTTGCTATTTTTGGTCATTCCTATTGCAACGCTAGAGCTTTCAGAAACATGTTGCTAGAAGGTAACTATTATTTAACTAGGGGCCCAGTGCATGAATTCGTGCACCTTGAAAGGAACTGTGGGCCACGAGACTGCAGTGGGCACAAGGGCGGGTCTTGGCCCATCCTCTACACCCGTCGGCTCCTCCTGCTGCAGCCCTTGGTCCCCTGTCTGCTGGCAGCCCCACTCCTTCCACTCCCATGTGCTATGGCGACGGCCCTGCTCACACCTACTGATGGCACAGAGCGATTGGGGCCAGCACCATCAGCGGGTGCAAGTGGAGGCTGCTGGCCTGATATCCCCTCAGGAGCAGAGGGAGGTGGAGAAGCTCTGAGGGGCGATCTGGGCTGGCAGCCATTGCTTGCACCCGTTGATGGCAGTGGGTGAGAGCCGGTGGCTCTGGTGCTGGGAGTGGGTACAAGTGGGACCAGTGCCGGCAGCAGGTGTGAGGGCCAGGCAGGACCACGGCACACAGGAGCAAAGAACTCGGTAACCACCAGAGGCTTGCCCCAGTGACAGTGACCTTGGTCTGGTGCCCCCACTCACCTGCTCCACCATTCTGCTGTGGCCGATGCCTGCCAAGTTTGCACTCATCCCCTGGTGGTCAGTACATGTCATAGCGACCAGTTTGGCTCAGCAGTTCAGTCTATTTTGCATATTAGAGTTTTATATAGATAGATAGGAATGTTTCATCATTGGCTTGAGTTTAATTTTGATTTGAAGACAACATTAAGAATATATTCTCTTATCCTTTGCAATGTTATGAGTTTGCTAAACTAGAAGACAGTAAATGTTATCAAATAAAGGCCAGTGTTAGGTGTCTGTCAGAAATTTCTCTCTTTGGCTTTATTGTGTTGATGATTTAGGAACAAGTTTCTCGTTTTCTTAAGTAGCCTTGCACTCCTGGGATAAAACACCTTGGTTAATTATGTATATTTATTTAGTTAAATCTTTTATTGTTGAAAGTTTTACATAGGTCCACCTTTTCCCCTTATTAACTTCTTCCAGCTCACTCCCACGCTCTTACCACCCACTATCTGTGTCCATGAGTTCTGCATATATGCATACAAGTTCCTTGGTTGACCTCTTCCTACTCCTACCCCCCTTTCCTGCCTTCTCTCTGAAGTTCAACAGTCTGTTCACACTTCTATGTCTCTATTTTTTAAAAATATAGTTTTATTGATTTTTTACAGAGAGAAAGGGAGTGGGGTAGAGAGTTAGAAACATTGATGAGAGAGAAACATCAATCAGCTGCCTCCTGCACACCTCCCACTGGGGATGTGCCCACAACCAAGGTACATGCCCTTGACTAGAATTGAACCTGGGACCTTTCAGTCCGCAGGCTGATGCTCTATCCACTGAGTCAAATTGGTTTTGGCTGGTTCTATTTTTGTTCATCAGTTTATTTGATTCATTGGATTCCATATATAAGTGAGATCGTGTGATACTTACCTTTTTCCAACTTGCTTATTTCACTTAGCATAATGCTCTCCAGGTCCATCCATGCTGCTGCAAATGGTAGAGTTCTTTTTTATTGCTGTGTAGTATTTCATTGTATAAATGTTACCAGTTTTTTCATCCACTGATGGGGCACTTAGGCTGTTTTCAAATCTTAGTTATTGTATATTGTGCTGCTATGAACATAAAGATGCATATATCCTTTCTAATTGGTGTTTCTGATTTCTTGGGATATATTCCTAGAAGTGGGATTACTGGGTCAAACGGGAGTTCCATTTTAATTTTTTGAGGAAACTCCATGTTTTCCATAATGGCTGCACCAGTCTGCATTCCCACCAGCAGTACATGAGGGTTCCCTTTTTTTTACAACCTCACCATTTGTCGCTTATTGATTTATTGATGGTAGCCATTCTGACAGGTGTGAAGTGATATCTCGTGTTGTTTTGATTTGCATCTCACGTATCAGTGACTTTGAGCATTTTCTGATGTCTCTTGGCTTTCTGTATGTCCACTTTGGTGAAGTGTCTATTTAGGTCCTTTGCCCATTTTGTGATTGGGTCCTTTAACTTCCTTTTGTTAAGTTGTACGAATTCCCTCTATATTATGGAGATTAACCCCTTCTGGATGTATCACTGGCAAATTACGTTTTTCCATGAAGTGGGTTAATTATGTTTGAGTGGGATTGATTTGCTCTTAATTTATAATTTCCTGGATCTGTGCTCTGAGTTTGTTTTTTCTCATATCTCTGTCAAGGTCATGCTAGTTTGGTAAATATGGGTAATTTCAGCTTTTCAAAGCTCATTAGGATACTGAACATGGTCATGAGAAGGTGAGAAGGCAGCATGAGTGATGGCTGTGCTGCTTGGCCCTTTCATCCAGGCACTGGGTGAGGGTCTCGACCAGCCTTTTCAACCAGGGTTCTTCATGGAACCACAGAAAGGAGTTTGAATAATTTTTTTCCAATTCTCTCAAGAATAGTACATAACTAATATCCTTTTATATATGTAGAAATTGATTACAGTGGATATGTGTTAGTTTCCTATTGCTGCTATAACAAATTTTTAAGGAAGTACCACAAACTCAGCGGCTTAAAACAATATAAGTTTATTCACTTATAGTTCTGGAGGTTGAGAATCCAAAATCAGTTTTACTGAGCTAAAAGTCAAGGTGCCAGCAGGGCTCGTTCCTTTTAGAGGCTTTGTGGGGGTGAGGATGAGGAGGGAATTGGGATCCTTCAGTCTGTGGGCGGAGCTCTATCCACTGAGCAATGCCAGCTGGGCTCTGCCTCCTTATAATGATACTAGTGACTACATTTAGCTTCACCAGGGCAATCCCACCTCAAGATCCTTAGCTTTAATCATATCTGCAAAGCCCCTTTGGCTACATAATATTCACAGGGTCCATGGATTAAGACTTTGGTATCTTCAGAGGCCATTATTCAACCTACTGCAGGTATGTTAGGACCTTGGAGCTCTTTATTTCCTCCATTTTTAAAAATTTGTTGGGATTACATTAATAAAATTATATAGATTTTAAGTGTACAATTCTGTAACACATCATCTGCATATTGTATTTTGTGTTCAGCACTCATAGTCCAATCTCCTTTTGTCACCATTTATCCCCCCTTTAAGGACCTTCAAGCTTAATTCTCTTCTAGACTTGGGTTGAGAAAGGCTGTCTAGACCATATCCTCATTGTCTGCAGATGACACAGAACCATGCCACGTGACTGACAACTCTGAAGGATCAAACTCCACACAGTCTAACTCAAAAGTATGTGGCTTGGTAGCACTCTGTATGCGATGCTTGTGAGAGGCTTCAAGATGTCAGTTGGCAATTCCAAGGAGAAGTGTGTGGGCTTTTTTTAAATTTTTTAAAGTATTTTATTGATTTTTTACAGAGAGGGAAAGGGATAGTTAGAAACATCGATGAGAGAGACACATCGATCAGCCGCCTCCCACTGGGGTTGTGCCTGCAACCAGAATACATGCTCTTGACCGGAACTGAACCCGGGACCTTTCAGTCCACAGGCCGACACTCTATCCACTGAGCCAAACTTTTATTAGAAATGACATCTGGAGTGAAATGAGGGGCCTGCTCATCCAGATGTGGTGGGACCCCACTGGAGCAGGTCCTGACTTTGTGAGCGAGCCTTGCTTGCTCCACCCTGTAATGCATACCTGGAGAGCAGCCGGTTGATGGTGAGGCTGAGGATACCCAGGGAGAGTTAAAGACTTGTGATGGCAGGTGAGGACCCAAGTGAAGGGGCCTTGCTCTTTGTCAGCGTTTTCCAAGGGTGGATGTGCACAGTGGGGAACTTCCTCTGTAGACAGCCCTGTGGCTGGATGTGGGGGGAGGGAAGATGGTGGACAGTGACTATAAGATTACTTATGGTTCCGTGAATCCCTGAAGCCCCATTCAACTTTGTAAAGTTTTAGCTGGGGAAACTGAGGCCCAGAGGAAGGTCACCTGGCTGGATTTATAGAGTGAGTGGAGCCATACATTAAAATCTCATCATTTATGGTCATCGTCAGATGTTAAGTCACTGATAACTCAGTTTTTAAAAAGACTTTTTAAAAATTGATTTTTAGACACCTACTTGATGTGATTGAGTGGTTAGACTCTTCAGCACCTGCAATGAAGAGTCACGGGTTAGATTACCAGTCAAGAGCATGTACTTGGGTTGCAGGTTCAATCTCCAGCCTCATTTAGGGCAAATGCAGAGGCAACCAATCAATGTGTCTCTCTCACATCAATGTTTTTCTATCCCCCTCCTTCCCCCTGTATCTAAAAATTAATGGAAAAATATCCTTGGATGAGGATAAACAAGAAAAAAAAAAGTTATTTTTAGAGAGAAGAAAATAGGGGGGAGAGAAACATCAATGTGAGAACAAGACATCAATCAGCTGCCTCCTGTATGCCCCCCACTGGGCGCCCAAAACCGAGGCATAGCCCCAACTGGGAATCAAATGGGAAATCCTTCAGTCCACAGGATGATGTCCAACCAACTGGGCCACACTGGCCAGAATGACAACTCAGCTTTTAAAAACTGTATCTCAGCAAATAAATGTGGTGATAACATTTAACACAGATTATTTTAAAATGCAAAGCCATAAATCTTGAAGGCAGTGAGGACCTACTTCTCAATGGTGCTGTGAGAAGTGAAAGGTAGCAGTAGACCAGGCCAGGGAAGCACACACTGATGCTGGAAAGGGGGGAAGGGAAGCCGAGTCTGACTGCTGAGCCCTCAGGCCTGTCGAGGCTGCCTGGAGGGGGATGAAGTTCAGGAATCGTTCCAAATTTCATGTGAAGCAACTTTAATCATTTTAGAACTTCTCAAACATTCAAACTCCTAGACACAGAGCTCCTTTAAAGAACTTATTTGCTTACATACTCAGCTGATACCAGAAATAAGCAGTTGCCTGAGGACCTGTTTCTAAGGCAGCTAAATCTCGAGCCTTCTCAGTGAACATAAGTTCCCAGGGAGCTAATATTGCACTTCACAATCTCTGAGCACTGGTCAATGTTCTTCTTAATCCTGTAGAATTTCTCTACATACTCAGATCGCCCCAAGAGCTCCACAAAATCTTCATCGTGAGTGATTACCAGAAGCTGAAAGTTACGTTGCTGTGAGCGACTCTTTATTATCCTGAAACAATAGATTTAGAAGTTTGTTACTAAAGAGCATATATAACATATATAATTCTTTCTTTTCTTTATTTGAAAAAGCTACCGAGAACCTTGTCTGACATATGACCGTGAACGGCAGGGCCTCTGCCAGCCCTGCAGGAGGTGGGAGAGGGGTGGGGGGGACCCTGGCCTCTGTCAGTTAGGAGCCTATCGCCTCTCCAGACAGTGGGGGTGCATGTCTTGACTCTTCACAGAGGTCTGGCTTACGAACTGCTAAGAATACGTGATCTAGTTTCTTCAGAACACAAAGTTCTTAACATAGCAGCTGGAAATGCTCTAAAGTTTTCCTTAATATCTATACTGCTTAACTTTAGGAGTCTGACTTACTCCTTTGCCTTGGGTTTTCTTGACCTCTGACTAGTTTTCTCTGGAAGAAAATACTTTTTCTTTTTGAAAAGACTGCAGGCAAGGGGAATAACGTGTGCAAGCCCTGCTGTCTTCTCAGGAGCTGTGTCTACTCAGAATTCTGCCACCCCCAGTCACTAGATGCATCATGAGCATGACACACGGCCTGAGTGGGTGGACTGAGACACCGCGCTCGTTATCTATAAGCTGAGGTTACGAGGCTGAGACCTGAGACCTGAAAGACCTTTCCTTTAACCAACCACTTGTATTCCCTTTGCCCAGAGCTGGATGTACTTAGGTTCAAAAGCACTAGCCCTTACTTGCTGGTCACACAAGTCTCCCGGGAGGTGGCTCTGGGGTTGCGCAATTCTCCCTCTGGCCCAAACCTGGCTATCAGATAGAAAACATGTCTGCTAGGGGTCTCCCACAGGTGACTGTGCTGCAAGGTGTGTGCAATTTTTCTTTCTGGATTCCACTTAACCACCAATATACTTTTGAATAAGCGCTGTCATTCCTGAGTCTGACGCATGTGGAAACCTGGGGAGACGGTCCAAAACCACCGTGACCACCAGCATGTTTTACAAGTCATGGTAACTCTTATGCACAACGTGTAGGCCCCTTTGGTGGGTTTACAGGAAAGCCAAACCAAACCAGAAAACTCACCACAGTTTCCCTATGAACACACTTGGGGAGGTGCAGGGTGTCTGCCACCGGTGGTCAACATCTAGTTCATTTTTAAAAATCTGATAAATTACTATCAAAAGGTAAAGCCAACCAGCTTCCCTGAGGAAGACACATCTCGAGAGGGATTTCAGCATGGAACTCTCTTAATTTTACTTTAAATTTGAGAAACTTACTCAACCAGCGAATGTGCAAGAGATTCAATGTTTTCTCGGTCAAGATTCGTAGTTGGCTCATCCAAGGCAAGGATGCCGCAGTTCAAGCAGAAGGTTTCAGCCAGGGCTAGGCGGATTATCAGGGAGGCTAACACCTGGAAAAAGCACCAAAGCTGAGCTTTCGCACAGATGGTTTCTCATCCATGGAAAAGTACACAGACCTGGCTGGGTCTCTTCAGACGGGAAAGGTCACAGGGTCGCTGACCTTTGTAAATCACTGCTCTTCTGCTTGGGAGAGCCTGGCACTGTGACTGACTTTATGCCTTTCCAGAAAGTAAGCCATCATGTGCACGATCTCAGCTTATCATGTGCAATGAAATAAAATGCTAAAAGCTGTGCTGACTCCCACTTCCAATTACATCAGCTGTAACAAAACTTGAAATCACAGATGTAAATCAGAAATGCACTGCCATTTAATATTAACTAATAATTTTAATAATTGGTATAAGATTAATAACCTAAAAATTCACAACCTATTTTATTTTCCTGATAATGAGATTTATCAGGAAACCTGGATACATTTCCCAGGGCCTCAGACCTTTTATCTCTTCCTTACATCATTCTGTTCTGTGATCTAAAAGAGACACCTAACCTACATCATGCTCTCACCCACACAAATATGTTCCTGTATTTTGAGACAGAAAGAATGAATTCCTGGGTCAAAGTACCAGGAGTACAAAAATACAGCATTTAAGCTTACCTGTAGGAAACCCAAACAACCCAAACTGAAGCACTTCCATGGTTAACAGAAATCTAATATAAACCCCTCAGGCCCAGCTGAAACCATCTGAGGGCACAAGGCACATCAATGGAAGAATGAAGGACGCTTCTAAGTAGTCTAAACCACCTTTGTGTGAGCCCCTTGAATGTTTGAGTGAAGGAGAGTCAGTGAGTTCGTGATTCTAGAGCAGATGACAGTCTCTCTTTGATGGAGTGCTTGGCCCCTTGGACAGACACGTCTTCCTCTGTGTCTGAACCCACTGCTGCCACCTCCCCCACCCACCACTACTCGGAGTGGAGTCTAATGGAGGCCCTGGCCCCCCTCTAGCAAATCATTTCTCTGTCTTCTCCCCCAATCACTACAAATTAATTTTTCTAAATTAATTTATTAAATAAATTACAGTAGTTACAGGAAATCTACTTTTATTCAGAAACTACTTTTGAAAGTCTTTTTAATCCAAAAAGACATGTTTCAAACTATATTTTTCCATTCATAATTACCACTAAAAATCACCAAAGCAAGTAGGGGATACTGATTATAGATCACAACTTTGTCATTTTTTGCAGACTAGGATTACGATAATCTGCAGATGCCTTAAACTAGTTTAGCTGTCTGGTCTGACAACAAAATACATACCTGCAGGGAGTGTCTTTAGGTCAAAATTTAAAACTATTTACAAAAATAACTTGGGTAACATAAGCATTTCTAGAATTTTAAAAATTTGTTAAAACCAAGGGTAAAGAGATGAATATAAATATTTTGCTTCTAATCTGAAAGGAGGAATCTGTGGCATCTTGGGCACCAACCTTTGTACAGGGAAGACCCAGTATTGTTCCCTAAGGATGCAGGCCCCACTTTCCTCATTCTAAAGCATCTTTCCTCTCTCTAATTTGCTCTGTGCTCCATTCCCAACCTAGGCTGTCCTCCCAGAGCCTCTCGTAGCACCAGGTGCCCTGCCCAGCAGCTGACTGAGTGTGTATGTGGGTGGCGGGGGTAGGGGGGTTTTCTGCAGGCCCCAAGGCTAGGCTGAGTGGTGTTGGGGGACTCGGACCTATAAGGGGGCTGCTTTCCCAGTGAGAGGCTCATCTATTAGAACACCTCATTTGGCTCAACCTAGGATCTAGTTTGCTAATATTGCCTGACTTTAAAATACACCTCTCCCTCCCACTTGACTCCTCTC
The DNA here is from genome assembly GCA_011751065.1 of Lasiurus cinereus. Classification (NCBI taxonomy): domain Eukaryota; kingdom Metazoa; phylum Chordata; class Mammalia; order Chiroptera; family Vespertilionidae; genus Lasiurus; species Lasiurus cinereus. Next base: position 6,903,039 of record JAAGEH010000293.1, read on the forward strand.
AAATCAGGATGCACCTTATAATTACAAGTGCCTTTTTTCTTTCTTAGTGGCACATAAAATGGGGTGTCCTGTAATCAATGACACAGTAACCTTATTCTCATAAGGCAATGGTTCTCAACCTTCCTACTGCCACGACCCTTTAACACAGTTCCTCATGTTGTGGTGACCCCCAACCATAGAATTATTTTCGTTGCTACTTCATAACTGTCATTGTGCTACTGTTAATGAATCGAAATGTAAATATCTGATATGCAAGATGTCTTAGGCGACGCAGGTGAAAGGGTTGTTCAACCCCAAAATGGGTCTCGACCCACAGGTTGAGAACCGCTGTCATAAGGAATGCTGTAAAACAATGAATGCTCTTCAGCTCCTTTATATTTAGCCTATCCTGTGAGAATGTTTCGGGCCCTGTTCCTAAAAGCCTAATTTATGCAATGCTGCAGGAAATGCCAGTTAGAAGTGGGGGAGTGTCGTGAGGGCGGCGAATCCTGACCCTGGGCACGGTAGGAGCTTCCCACCATTCCGGGGCGGCCTTGGGGGCTTGCCCCGCACTGACATCTGTTTCTCTCTGTCGCGTCTCTGAGTGAAGATGGCCCCTAACTTCTTAGGTACCTGCCTTTTGTCCAGCACTGCATCGTCCTCGCATATCCAAGGCCGTGTCACCCTTTAGCATCACCACACGGTAGTTGTAATTCCGCCGTTTATCAGAAGCTGATACATTTTCATCGGCATCAGACCGAATTTCTATATATTCAATATCTGACACAAAAGGGAGAAGATTTCAGAGGAATCTACACTCTGTAACCTTTTGTCATTTGCCAACTTGATCAAATAAGCCCAGGAACAACGTGTGAGGCTGACAGGGGAAACCTGGCTCGTCTGGAACCTTTCCCCTGGCTGAGAGGGTTCCCGCGGATTCCTGCCTGGAAGCAACCCAGAGACCCCAACCCTGGCCTCAGCACCGCCTTTCTTAGTTTTCCTCTACTAAGAGTTTCCTCCGGACGGTTTCTTCTTATCGCATTTCGGCTTATCCCTAACGACACTCAACAGAATTTATTATGTCATCAGCTAAATATAATGTGCATTGTAGTCAAATATGTAAGGTCTACCAGGCTCTGGAATAGAAACCTCTGCATTTCTTCTTGCTACAAGATGCCGTCAAGATAAGAATTCTTAGAACACATCAAAGAGGTGTTCAGCAAGGGCCCAGGAGGGGATGCGGCACGATGAGAAGCCGCGGGGTGGGAGCTGGGACAGGGCTTTGGAAGGAGCATGGTGACACACCGCGCGGTACCTTGTCCACGATAGGTGCTTCGCCAGAGGTCACGGATGATTTTATTGATTTCTTCCATTTTCATACTGTGGAATTTCATTATTGCTCTAGGAAAAAAGCCAGTGCTACTTTTAATAGAATAATAATATGGTAACATATTATTACATGTATCAGTAACATATTAAAATGTTAAATATATAATAATGCGTATTATAATAATAAAGTAAGTAACATCGTACCAATATCACGAAGTAAATTCCCTGGTATTTCAGTGATAAAAGGATATAGTAAGAGCTAGAATAAATAACCAGGACCAAGACCTTGCTGCTTGACTAATAATGAGAACTGCTGTCATGTTTCAGAGCTCCAGGGTCCCTGCCCTCTCCATTTTTACTCTATGATATGACAAACACTCCCTTAAATACACACATAAACACTGTGAACATTTCAGAAAACAGTTTTTAGTAGACTTTTTCTTAGGCTTATTGGAAGAACTGTTTCCACTGATGGCCACCAGTTACAGGAAGACCTGCTGAATGAAAGAGTAAAGAGGGGAGGGAGATGTTCAGGGTCCCTTCCTCTATGGGGAAATAGGCAAATCTCTGCAAATGCTGTCATTTTCTTCTTTAATTACTAATAAAGTTTACCAAGAGTCAGTCTCTTAGGCTGCTTTTATTCCTCAGATCTGTGAGCTTTGGTACAGAAGGGGCGATTTAGAGGCTTACACTGAGCTGAACCTCAAAACTTTTATTTTCCCTTCCTAGTCAAAGATTTATAAATCCCAACTAATATGTACATCCCTTCCTGTCCCCTTGCAACACTCTTAAAAAACTAGTAGTTTCTGAACACTAAAAAGAATAAATATAAAAACAAAAGTAGCCTTCAAAAGTTAACACCGTTCTTTACTATTGTCACCTTTCACCAAAAGCCCTCGGTTCTGTGGAGGCTTATGAACCAACAAGCGCTGCCCCAGTGACACACAGGCAGACACCAGTGCCACCGCCACACAGAGGATGTGAGGCGCCTCACTTCCATTTGCAAGGCTCTTATCTGATACACACAAAAAAAGAAACTGAACGTAATGCTTCTGCCTCTTCATAATCACTTCGTGATCTTCTGGTTCACTAGTTAGAGAGAAAGAAATGACTCAACAATAATACATTTTAAGTATCAGATGAAGGATTTTGAAGTAATTGACTGGAAAAAAAATATTCTGCTTGATGATGAGAATGCAGGTATCCATATTCTACTTTATACATCTGTCTCGGGCTAACATTTTATACTCCTTTAAAAGGACGGAGACAGCCCTGGTCAGTGTGGCTAAATGGTTAGAGTACTGGCCCATGTGCCAAAGGGTCTCGGGTTTAATTCCTGGTTAAGGGCACATACCTGGGATGCAGATTTGATCCCTGGCCCCAACCGTGGGTGTGTGCAGGAGGCAACCAATTGATGTGTCTCTCTCTTTCTCCCCCTGCCCTACTCCCTTCCTCCATTACACTCTCTAAAAATCAATGGGAAAAAATATTGTTGGGGTGAGGATTAACAAAAAAATAAAGAATGGAGACAAATTGTCTAAATATTTGCTATAAAACACACACACACCCTCAGAGAATGTTCTTGGAACCAATCATATAATCCATAGTTTTTTGTTTTTAATTAAATCCTCACCTGAGGATATGTTCATTTTTAAATAATTTTAGAGAGAAAGGACGGGAGAGGGCAAGAAACATCGAAGTGAGAGTCATAGATCAGCTACCTCACAAATGCACCCCAACTGGGGATTGAACCCGCAACCTAGATATGTGCCCTGATCTGGAATCAAACCCACAACCTCTGCGGTGTACAGAATAATGCCCAACCTGCTGAACCACCTGGCCCAGGTTTTAAGTCATCGTTTTATATATTACGATCCTGACTTTTCAAATGACTTTTTAAAAGAGTCCTCTTTTCCATTCAAGTTAAAAATCTTCCATAAACGAACATTCCTAAAGTAGAGAACACGCTCCAGCTGAGGCAGGTGTCCGAGGTGCAAACACCCGCCTCTGCCGTGCCTCCTTGTACAACCGCCGTGGTGCATCTGGCCCACGAGTAGTGTGCTGAGAGAGAGCACTGTGAGAAAGACCCAGAGCCACCAAGGCCTCTGTCAGACACAGCTGATGCTACTTGGCTGTGTCCCTTCTGTCCAGTCTTGCGTTTAACTCCACTTGAGGGAATAACAATAATAATAGTGGTTACTATTGATGAGCATTAACTATGAAAGGCACAAATATGCTTAAACAATCATTTTTTTAAAATATATTTTTATTGATTTTTTACAGAGAGGAAGGGAGAGGGATAGAGAGTTAGAAACATCAATGAGAGAGAGACATCGATCAGCCGCCTCCTGCACACTCCCCACTGGGGATGTACCCGCAACCAGGATACATGCCCTTGACTGGAATCGAACCTGGGACCTTTCAGTCCACAGGCCGACGCTCTATCCACTGAGCGAAACCGGTTTGGGCAACAATCATATTATTTCATTTAATCCTTATAATACTGGGAGAGTTAGGTTTGGTTATACCCATTTTCCTATTAAGATGATGATGTCAGTAACTTCATCAGAATCAGAGAAAAGTGGGTAGACTATTAATAGCCCTTGAAAATGATAATTAAAATTTTAAAAAGGCAATCAAAAATACCATCTTTAAAACCACCAAGCTCAGATAGTTTTATGACTAAATATTCTCCATTCTTCAAGGTACATGGGTACACTTAAAACTCTCAAGTATATGAAATATTACATAGCAAAAAGAAATATAAGTAGAACCCAGTCTGTGTGGCTCAGTGGTTGAGTGTCGACCCATGAACTAGGAGGTCACAGTTCAATTCCTGGTCAGGGCACATGTCCAGGTTGTGGGCCGGATCCCCAGTAGAGGGTGTGCAGGAGGCAGCTGATCAATGTTTCTTTCTCTCATCATTGATGTTTCTATCTCTCTCTCGCTTCCTCTCTGAAATCAATAAAAATATTAAAAAAAAAAAAAGAAATGTAAGTAGGAAGAGAAAAAAAAGGTATAACCTATATAAGATCATTTAGTAGTGAGGTATTAAAAAAATATATCAGGACCAAGTAGTATTTATCCCAAGAATAGTACAACAGAAAAAAAACAAAAATGGACTCATTGTATTAATGGATTATAAGAAAAAAAAAATCATCTCAATAGATGTCCAAAAAGTACCTGTTATAACACTGAGTTTGATAAAAATCCTCAATGAAAAATAGAAAATTTTCTTAATTTGATAAACTGATTCGATCAGATATCCACAGCAGCATTCAACTAATGTTAAAATATACAGAAGTGTTTACTGCTAAAGACTGTAACAAGAGAAAGATGCCTCTTATTAGGGCTATCCTAAAATAATATCCTAGAGATCCCTAACCATTCAGGAAGACAATGAAAAAGAGGAAGCAACAGCCCAAAGTATGTCATTGTTTCTGCAAGTGATATAATTGTGCACTCAGAAAACCTAAGAAATCAACTGTAAAGCTATTAATACAGTGGTCAGATATAAACATACAGAAATAGTTTTATTATCTAGTAGCAAAATCCAATAGAAAATATAAAAAAAAAGGATCCCAGTAATAGTGGCAATTAAAACTATGAAATAAATATCTAGGAAAAAATCTAACAAAAAGGTACAGGCTTGAGGGAGAACCAAGATGGCGGCATAAGGTATAATACACCTATACATGCTACCTCTCACAACCACACCAAAACTACAACTAAAAGACAAAATGACTATCCTCCAGAACCATGGGAAAGCTGGTGTAGTGGAAGTTCTACAACTAGAAGGAAAGAAAAGAGGTGCATTGAGACCTGGTAGAATGTGCAGAGGTTCAGAAAGGCAGAGGTACAGAGACCCACACAAATTGGGCTGGCATGCACTGCTTTTTTTCCAAATGGGAGGGGGGTTACAAGTTCCCTACTGCTCTGAACTCCAGTTTCCAAAGAGATTCTGGGGACCCAGACTCATACAGGGAGAAATTGGACTGTTTGACATTGGGTCGGAAAGCGAGGGTGGCTCTCTCGCAGAGGTGCGCACAGGAATCATTATTTACTGAGCTAGGGCGCAGGACACTGACGAAGACAGGGCTGACTAGCAGCCAGCACTGTTTGCCACGCCCTAGCCTCGCCCTATTGATTCCCTGAGACCCCGCCCCACCCAATTTACAAACTCATTGAGCTGTGTGCATCAGCTTTTGCATATGAATGGCCTGCCCTCTAGCAGCTTAACCTAACAAATTGCAACTGGGTCAGACAACTCCAAAACTTCCAAACTCCAAGCAAGAGGAGAAATCTGCAGATCTCCCTGTAGCTCCTGCTGGGTGGCCTCAGATACTAGCTGACTTGCGCCTCCAGGGAGATCCAGGAACCAGTGTACCTAGAGGTCAGTGTGAGATGACACCAGATTTCAACTCCTCACATACATAAGTGACACACTCAAGAGAGATACTCGGCGAGCACCAAAGCCCCACTGAAACAAGTCCTTCCCCATAGGGGTATCTCCAGCACAGCAGTTCTTTCATTAATAGACACAGCTAATCCTCACAGTCAATTGGCCTGGAGGTCAGTTCCTCCCAGTGTACCAAAAGCAATAAAGGCTTAACTACAATAAGACTGTGTACCCAGCCCACAAAAGGGTACACCAAGAGTGTCCTCCTCAGGTGATTGGGGAGGCGGAGCTACTGGGCCATAAAGAATAATTAGCACACAAAGCCACTCCATCAACACAGGAAAGCAGCCAAAATGCAGAGACAAAGAAACATGTCACGAATAAAAGAAACTGCTGAGAAACTTACTGAGACCTCTGAGAAACTTAGTGAGACCTTCAAGAATCTTAATGAGAATGCCAAAACAAAAACAAAAACAAAAACAAAAAACGGAAAAGGACCAGTCAGAAATTAAGCATACACTGACTGAAATAAAGAATAATATACAGAAATCCAATAGCAGACTAGAGGACCCCAAGAATCAAACCAAAGATCTGAAATATGAGACAGCAAAAAACACCCAATCAGAAAAAAGAGTCCAAAAATGTGAAGATAGTGTAAGGAGCCTCTGGAACAACTTCAAGCGTACCAACATCAGAATTGTGGGGGTGCCAGAAGAAGAGAGAAAGCAAGATACTGAAAACCAATTTAAAGAAATAATGACTGAAAACTTTCCCTACCTGGTGAAGGAAAAGTCTTACAAGTCTAGGAAGCACACAGAACCCCAAACAAAAGGAATCCAAAGAAGACCACACCAAGACACATCATAATTAAAATGCCAAGAACAAAAGACAAAGAGAGAATCTTGAAAGCAGCAAGAGAAAAACGGTTACCTACAAGAGAGTACCCATACGACTGTCAGCTGATTTCTCAACAGAAACTATGCAGGCCACAAGGGAATGGAAGGAAATATTCAAAGTGATGAATAGCAAGAACCTACAACCAAGATTACTCTACCCAGTAAAGCTATCATTCAGAATTGAAGGTCAGATAAAGAGCTTCACAGACAAGAAAAAGCTAAAGGAGTTCATCACCACCAAACCAGGATTATATGAAATGCTGAAGAATATTCTTTAAGAAGGGTAAGAAGAGCTGAAACCATTTTGGCTCAGTGGATAGAGTGTTGGCCTGCAGACTGAAAGGTCCTAGGTTCGATTCTGGACAAGGGCATGTACCTTGGTTGTGGGCACATACATCCCCAATAGGGGGTGTGTGCAGGAGGCAGCTGATTGATGTTTCTAACTCTCTATCCCTCTCCCTTCCTCTCTATAAAAAAATCAATAAAATATATTTTTATAAAAAGAGGAAGAAAAAGGTAAAGATAAAAATTATGAACAAAGTGATAACAAATGCATACCTATCAACAAGTGAATCTAAAAATCAAGTGAATAAAAAAATCCGATGAACAGAATAAACTGGTGAATATAATAGAATCAGGGGCATAGAAAGGGAATAGACTGACAATTCTCAGGGGGAAAGGGTTGCAAGAGGTACGGGAAGAGATTGGACAAAAATCTTACACCTATGGATGAGGACAATGGCGGGGTGGGAAATGGGGGGGGCGGGAAAGAGGAATATCTGTAATAAACTGAACAGTAAAGTTTTATTTTTTTTTAAAAAAAGCTACAGGCTCTAAATGGAAAGCTATAAAACTTTATAATAGGACAAAAGTAACTTATTAAATAGAAGAGACTAGTTATAGAGTCCAAAATCGGAGACCCAATACTGCAAAGATGTCTACTCTCCTCAGTAATCCATAAAGCAAATGCAATCAAAACACAACTCCCAACAAGATTAAAAACATTTAGAAAATTAAATCCATTAGGTGACTCTAAAAGTTCTTATTTCAAAAGAATGCAAAATAGTAAGTTACAATAGGATAGAAAATGAAATAAAACCAAATACTTGCAGAATTTTAGTTTTATAAATGACATTTTAAATCAATAGGAGAGCTTTCAGTAGTGTTGGAGAAAGGAAAAACTAATATCACTACCCTCTAACAAACCTCAACTATAATCCAAATTAATTAAAGGATTAAAATTTAAATACAACTAACAGAAGAAAACATTTTTATAATTTTAAGATTGGGAAGGTCCATATAATCCAGAAGCCATATAGAAAGAATAAAGATTTGCCTACCTAGAAACTAAAAGCCATAAACAATACTGTAAAGTTAAAAGACAATGACAAACTAGGAATAACTTAACTTGCAATGTATGTGAAAAGGATTAATATTCAGAACATATATTTAAAAAGTGGTACAAATCATTGAGAAAAAGACAACCTAATTGAAAAACTGGTAAAAAGATACGAATAGGTAATTCTTAGAGAAGAAATACAAATAGCCAACATATGTAAAAAGTGTTTAACCTTACTAGTAAATTAAAGTGAACAATTTTTGTGTGTGTAACAGACTGGCAAAAATTAGAAAGGGTAATAATACGAAGACATAGAGAAATGGGTACGTTCATACACTATTGGTGAATATCAATTTTGTAAATGTGTTTGGAAGGTAATTTGGCAATAACAACTTAAAAATGTAGATACCCTCTGACCCATTAACTCTGTTTCAAGAAGTTATCTTCCTAGTGTATCTGCATAAGTGTGCAAAGACATACACTGTAGCACTATCTGTAGTAGCAATCATTTAAAAACTTCCTAATATGTCCATCTATAGTTAAATAAAGTAGGTGACAACCATTTTATAGAATATTATGCAGCCATTAAAAATGAGGTACTTACATATATGAACATAAAAGATTTTCATTATATGTTAAGTGAAAGGAAAGGCCAACAGGAAAATACCTACAGTGTGATACTACTCACAAAAGAACAAAAAAGATCTATTTTTGTATACATACCTACAAAAGCACTGTGGGAGAAATAAAAACATGTTACCAATGTACTAATACTTAAGTGCTGAATAAATGTTTGTTAGACATTGTCATGGAAATAAACCTAAGTCCAACGTGAACAATGTTCTGTGATTTGGATAGTAATGGAGTACGGGGAAGCATAAATATCTATAATATAAGGCTGAATGGGTTAATCTGTGTAAGTTGTACAAAATATTATGTAGTACACAAGAAGGAAAAATTACATCTGCTTGGGAAAGCTTCATCAAGGTAATGTTCCAAGGAAGAGAAATAGAATGGGAAAATCTGAGATGTCCTAAGGGAAGAAAATGTTCAGTTTGCTTAGATCACAGTGAGTACTGAGAGATGAAATGGGAAAGGCCAGGTGTGGAAGTCTGTCCTTAAATTAGCAGGGAATAGAGACAACTACCTTTAGGAAAATTAACCTGGTGAAAGCATATAAGGAGGTAGGAGGAACAAAAAAGTGGGGAAAACTACAATAATATAGGTAAAAACCAGGGGGGTCTGATGTAAGAGGGAGCTTTGTAAGAAAAGCAGCTCTGGGCAGAAACCCTGTGAGGGTGGACTGCTGACCCACAAATACAGGCCCATACACCTTTAAGCACCTGGACTTTATAATTAACATTTAAGATTGACCTTGAAGGCCCAGGACCTTTAATAAACAATCATTCTGCTGAGGCAAAGATATGAATTTCAGGGACTGGAAACTTGTGGGTAAGTGGTCATCTGGATAGTTGCATCAGCCCCACCATGTGTCTGATATGCATGTCACTTGGTTAAATGCATATACTAACTCATGTGAAGTGGTACATTTTGTGAAAACTGGTTCCCACAAGAGAATGGAAAGGTCTAAGACCTAAGAATGTAGTGGTCTATAAATTATTTGGTCCTATATTTACTCTGAAAGATTTCATTTAAATTTTCAGTAACCATCTATGTCGTATTATGAGGACAAATGATAGCTTTAGGGTAGTGATACTTTTGGTGATCAATGAAAGTCTTAGGATATGATCCTCACAAATGACAAGGGCGTACCAATTTCCTGTGTGAAAGAAGGCATGGGACAGCATGAGACCAGAAAGACAAAAAGACATGCGCCAGTGAAACAATTCTGTATGATACCATAATGGTAGATACATATCATTATATATTTGTCCAAACCCATAGGATGTATTACAATAAGAATGAATTCTAATGTAAACGATGGACTTTGGGATATTATGACATATCAGTGTAGGTTCAACTGTTCCACTCTAGTGAAGGCTACTGATGTGGTAGAGGCTATGGTTATAAGGTTGGGGGAGGTATATGGGAAATCTGTATTTTCTGCTCAATTTTTGTGGTGAACCTAAAACTGATCTAAATAAAGTCTATTTAAAAAAGAGAGACAGAGAAATAGAAAGTGATATGGGCCTGCAGCTGTTTCTATCCATGTCCTTCTTTACGCAGCATCTCCTGTAAATGTCAGGCTGACTACACTGTCCTTTAGTACGTCTTTGCATCAGGGCTTCTGCCCCGGCAATGAGATGATTTTCCTTTTTGTTCTAAGCTGTCCAGCTGCCTCCCACACTTAATGAAAGGCTCTGTAAGCTTCTAAATTACCTTCTTCCTAAGTATACATACATTGCAGTTTGATGTCACAAGTGCTTCATATTAGGCCTCCCCAGGACCATAGTTCAGGGTTTTTGTTGCTGTTCTAAGGCCACATTTTAAATCAGGACTTAACCATTAGCAAAAAACTGAATGTCTGATATGGAGTAATTAGAGAGCAGGTATCTAAGGGGTTGGAAAAATAGCACCTAAATAGTCCAAAACCTTCCTGCCAGATCCTGTTCTTTCATTATTTTAAACCAACTCCAGGTACTAAGGAAGCTTAGCTACCATTTTGCAAAATTTGAACTAATGCACATAAAATGGCAAATCTTGAACTGCATTTCCCTTGATCTCAAGCTATTTTATTGAGTATTGATTAAAAGGGCCAAATACAAACATGCCTTACTAATAAAAAAAATATGAGTTCAGAAGTATGAAAAACTAAATTAATGAAAATAAAACTGGAAAGAAGTAGAAAATATTATATTTAACAAAGGACATTTTCTAACAATATTATCTTTATCCTTGTATTTAAAATTGTACCAAACTTTGAGATACAATTTGCTAAGAAAGTGGCTATGACCATTATTATTCATGATTACATTGGATACTCTTCCTGCTGCTCTGGTACTTACCACTGTGAGAACTTCCTGTCTCCTAACATTTAGGCCAGTGGAAGCTCTCACATATAGAGGAAATAGTGTCATGAGTATCATGTTCCAAACTAATAATGATTTTCATAACCGAACCAAACTCAACATCCCTAATTGGCCAAATTTAAGTTGTGCATTTAAAAGAAAAAAGAGCACTTTTTCTAGATAAAACCCTTAAGGCTATTACATTCTTAAAACTACTGAACTAATTTCTTTTAGCCAGACTCAAAACACACACATACACACACACCCATCACAAAATAAAATGGCTTTTAAAATTCAAGCAATGGTTCAACCTTTATCACAAGATAAACATTTGGTTAAAAAAAAAAAACTGCAGTGAGTATGAAAAGTCTCTGCCTATCTTTTGGTTTTGGCTTGATGGTGGAGGGACCCAGTGCTGTAAAACTGCTGCATCAATGGTGAAGACAAAAATAGTGGTTGAAAAATGATCCCTGGCTAAGCCTTCCATACATTCAAGGAGCCAGACTCTCAATAGATATACAGAGAGTTGGTTACTTTGGATATAAAACTGTAAAAGTTACATATTTCCATGGAATTTCAGCAGAAGTGTGGCTTAATATGCAACCTTCCACGTTTGGGGAAGAATGACAGTGTAAGTTTGGTATAAGGTAGAACAATGTACTCTGACATATTCTAAAATCATTTAATTGGTATGTTCTTTAAGGGTCAAGGAGCAATACATTCTAAATGTTTTTCCTCTTCTCAGCCAGTGCAAGTGTCTCTGACCAGTGGCAATGCTTATAATCAGTGATGTTTTTAGATGATTACTAATAACAGATGGTAATCAGCTTTTCTTGAAAATGCATTGCTAACTTCCTGTGTTACCTTAAATAGACAGCTAAATGCAACAACTACACTGCATGTCATTCTAAGAGGTGAAACAATGAGGGAAATTTTGGACCTCCCTCTTATGTGAGAAGGCAAATTTAAGGCTCAGAGTATAAACCTTAAGAAGGCCACTGTTTGCCAGCACAAGCCTACAAAGACTCAATTTTGGGAAAATATGTACCTATTCTTTTCTTCTCACTTAGTAGAATCCATCAGATTACCAGATAAAGACCTCAGTAAATAGCCTGGATTTGTTCCTTCAGTAAGCCAAAATTGCTGGAAAGCCCCTCCCTTCTCCCACAAGCCCCTGATTGGCCACACCAAACCCTCTCATCCCCATCGCTTGGCTATGTGATGCCTCTGTGATTGAGGCATTTTTTTCTCTACTGAAATGTCCTTCCTTATTAAAAGCCCAGATCAAACATAGACTATGGGGCGCCTACAATGGTCTCCCCGGTTGGAGTGTTTGTAGGAGAGACAGAATATGATATCTCCGTCTTCCCGGGCAAGAAGACAGAAGAGGGATTTGGAAATGAGCATGTGCATTACTGAGGACACTCCTCTTCTTGTGGCTACCACTGGCTCTCTGGGTCTGCAGGAACAGCTCGAGGCCCCTAGCTATAGTGTTCTATTTAGTCAATACACATGAAACCAGATCTGCAGTCAGTGTACTAAGTAGAGGAGCTACCTAATAGAGTATACGCAAGTAAAATTTAAAACCAAACCTAATCTACCTAACTGGGCCCTTTAAACTATCACCCCATTGTTTTGCTCCCCTTCACAGAAGAACTTTTTGTAGGAAATATCTATATTTGCTCTCTCCATTTCTTACCACCCATCCTTTCCTCAACCAACTTCAAAGCTTCAGTTCCAACCAAGCCACTAAGATTGCGCTTCAAAATCATTAACAACCTCCATTTTGTCAAATTCAAGGGTTGGGTCACTTTTTTTGTTTCTTAAATTTCAGTGCGTTTCTGATTTTTAAAAATTTTATTTAAGATTATAGTTGACACAATATTATATGAGTGTGAGGTAAACAACATAGTAATTAGACATTTATATACCTTATAATTTGTATAAATCATAATTACTTTCATAAGTGGCAGTTTGTTATCTTCACTTGCAGCCTCTGATTTCCAATGTTGCTAAACATCTCTTATGTTTGATTGTTTCCTCTTTGAAACATTTCTGTTTTTTATCCATTTTAAATGTATTATTGGTCATTAATCCAACTGGTCATTAGCTTCTTTTTTTGTTTTAATTCCCATCAAGATATATTTTTTCCAACGAGACCGGTTTGGCTCAGTGGATAGAGCGTCGGCTTGCGGACTGAAGGGTCCCAGGTTCAGTTCAATTCCGGTCAGGGGCATGTACCTTGCTTTCAGGCACATCTCCACTGTGGGGCGTGCAGGAGGCGGCTGATCGATGTCTCTCTCTCATCGATGTTTCTGACTTTCTATCTCTCTCCCTTCCTCTCTGTAAAAAATCAATAAAATATATTTAAAAAAATATATTTTTTTTCCATTTTTTTTTTTAGAGAAGGGAAGGGGGGAAGGAGAGAGACATCAATGTGAGATGCACTGACTGGTTGCTTCCTGCACATGCTCCAACCGGGTTCGGGGATCAAACTTATGACCCAGGTACATACCCTTGACTGGAAATCAAACTTGTGACCCTTTTGTATACAGGCCAAGGCTCTAATCACTGGACAACACAAGCCAGGGCTTAGTCATTACATTCTTAATCTCCCTTCATCTTTTCCACCTATCCCTTCCCATCTGACAATGATCAGTTTGTTCTCTGCATTTATGAGTTTGTTTTAGTTTTGTCTTTTTAGATTCCACACATAAGTGAAATCATATGGTATTTATCTTTCTATGTCTGACTTATATCACTTAACATAATACCCTCAACGTCCATCCCTGTTGTTGCAAATACAAGTTTTCATTAATTTTTATGGCAAGGTAATATTCCACTGTATATATGTACCACATCCTCTTTATTCATTTGTCTATTCATGGATACCTAGGGGTGACTGTATACCTAGGGGTGAATGTATCTTTTTAAATGAGTGTTTTGGATTTCTTCAGATAAATACCCAGAAATAGGACTGCTGGGGTCATAAGGCAGCTCTATTTTTTAATTTAGTGAGGAACCTCCATACTGTTTTCCACAATGTCTGTACCAATTTGCAATCCTGCCAAAAAGGCAGGAGGTTTCTTTTTCTCCACATTTTCACATCCCACTCCTCAGAGAGGAACTTGAAAGCCGAGCTATCTTTCTTAATTTTTATCCTATAGGTGCGCAACTAAGTCCCCACTCCTCCTTCCTAACTAATAAGTTCCAAGATGATACTGATAATGCTGCTTCAGAACCACTTTAAGAATCAATATATTTGATTTTAAAATATGCATATTAAAAATTTAAAAGTAAACACCTAAATAAAGTAAAATACATCATTTACAACCCAAAGAAGGGAAAAGGAGAAATAAAGAAAAATTCCACAGAAAACAGAAAGTAGAAAAAAAAAGAGAGAAACAAATTTGTGAATTGAAAGAACTAAATTCACTAGTGAAAAGAACAAGATGGTCAGACTGAATAAAAAAACAAATTCTCGGGGGGGGGGGAAAGGGATGTGGTGAATGGGGGAGGATAAGGACACATGTAATACCTTAATCAATAAAGAAAGAAAAAAACAAATTCTGTTATATGCTAAATATATTATACCGACATTGGAAATAAGGCCGTCTAGGCAATGGCAGAGAGATAGATAAAATGACCAATGAAACAGATGGAAAACCCAGAAGTGACCCCTGTGACACTGCAGATCATTAAGAAAAGGATAGGCTCCTCACTACACAGAGCCAGGACGAATGGTTAGCCACAGGGAAAAGTGATATTGGATTCCTGCCTGACTCTGTACATAAATTCCATTTAGGATTATATATTTACATGTACTTTATAACTCGTAAAAGGAAACACAAGAGTAGGGAAGGATTTATTAAACAAGACAAAAAAAGAGCCAACAAAAAAATAAAAGATTGGTAAATTCAATGACCCTGAAATCAAATCTATTCACTAGAAGACACTATAAGAAAGTGAAAAGATAAACATGGAAAGTTTGAAAAAAATATTTGTAATCATATAACTTAAAAGGAATTAAAATGCAGAAGAGATAAAGAACATCTGCAAATCAATTAGATGACTGAAAGCCCTGGCTGGGTGACCTAATTGGTTGAAGTGTCATCCCATATACCAAAAGGTTGCAGGTTCGATTCCTGATCAGGGTGCATACCTAGGCTGTGGGTTTGATCCCCAATTGGGGAGCATCTGAGAGGCCACGAAATATTTCTCTCTTCCTTCCTCTCTCTCTAAAATCAATAAACATATCGTTGGGTGAGGAGTAAGGAAAAAGAAACAAAACTAATAATACATTAAATAGAGGTAAAAGAACAAACATTACAAAGAGGAAGCAAAATGGTCAAACATGAAAAATATGTTCAGCAATAATATAAATCAGAGGACTGCAGATGAAGACCACAAAGATTTACCATTTTAAACTCAGATTGGCAAAAATTAAGAAACTGAAAAAAAATCAATGTCAAAAGATGTGTTTTAAAAAAATCCTTATATTCTGCTAATGGTGCAAATTTGTAAAAATACTCTGGCAAAAAAATTTAACATTATTTTGTAAAATTGAGCATACCCTGCAACCCAGAACCTTTAACCCACATATACTTTAGAGAATCTCTTCTACCTCTGCTCCAGAAGACATAACAAGGATGTTCCCAGCAGAAAAGGTGCTATCAGGGAAGACCCAGAAATAACCAAATGCTACAAGAGAATGGATACATAGTGGTCTATTCCCACAATAGAAATCTATATATCAATGAAGATGAATGAACAATAGCTCTAAGCAACATAAGCAAAAGCAAAACAAAATTTAAAAAAGCAAATCTTAGAAGAGTACACAGAATACATTTTTTTAGCTCAAATCACATGCATGTGATAACATTTTTATTTTAAAAATATATATATTTTATTGATTTTTTTACAAAGAGGAAGGGAGAGGGATAGTTAGAAATATCGATCAGCTGCCACCTGCACACCCCCTACTAGGGATGTACCCACAACCAAGGTACATGCCCTTGATCAGAATCAAACCTGGGACCCTTGAGTCCGCAGGCCAAGTTCTATCCACTGACCCAAAATGGTTAGGGCTAAAATTACTTTTTAAAGCACATAAAACAAAAATCTGTGCCAGTGGTTACAGGGAGTGGGGATGACAAAGGCTGAGATGAAGAGGGGCATTTAAGAGGATGCCAGTTATTGCCAAGACCGGTTTGGCTCGGTAGATAGAGCGTTGGGCTTCGGATTGAAGGGTCCCAGGTTCGATTCTGGTCAAGGGCATGTATCTTGGTTGCGGGCACATCCCCAGTGGGGGGAGTGCAAGAGGCAGCTGATCGATGTCTTTCTCTCATCGATGTTTCTAACTCTCTATCCCTCTCCCTTCCTCTGTAAGAAAAATCAATAAAATATATTAAAAAGAAAAAAAGAGGATGCCAGTTATTGATGATGGTAGAGTTTTTGGATTGGGTGTGTATGAGGAGGGGTATCATGACTACTCCTTAGCATTAATATGCTTTATAACTTACCTTTTTAATGTCAGTATTTGTTGTATACATATAAATACATGTGTTTTCCATTCTTTGGCATGTATGACATATAACTAAAATGAGGGAAATATGACTAAAATATGCTAGTTGATATTCAATACAATGGGGACCAAATTCCCAAATACTTACTGGTCAAGGGTCTTATAATAAATGTCCAGATCCTTGTTCACAAGCTCTGTTGTTCTCATAACAATCATCATTTCTCTATACTTTTCCTCAGCATCTCGAAACTGAGGTGATCGAAGTTCTTTCTTAAAGTGAATAATTTCTTCCTCATAACCCTTCTGTCGTCCTATTGCCAAACTGTGACTTCTTTTTATACTTTCTATTTTTTCTTCCAAGTTCTGATGTTCACTATAAAAAGGAAAAATGACAAATGAGGACCATTTTTAGCTTTTGGCAGCTTGAAGTGGAAAAGCCAGATCTCTTTAGAGAAATAAGTATCACTTAGCATTCTCCTTAGCAATCAGTATATGATAACAGAGTCTTTCCTTGCTTTTTATGTAAGGCTTCAGTATGAAAGAAAATTTTCTTACTTCCAAATCTCAGAAGCATCCAGCTTTCCAAACAGTTGATTTTTGTATGCTAAATAAAGAACTCTCATAACATGTGAGCAATAATAAAGTTCCTAGAGAAAACAAGATGGCGGCATAGGTGAACACCTAAACTGCTGCCTCGCACAACAATTTCAAAACTACAGCTAAGAGACAGAACGAATATCATCCAGAACCACAGCAGGCTGAGTGGAAATTCTAAACTAGAAGGAAAGAGAGGGGCTCACGGAGACTCGGAGGAACTACAAAAAGCTGAGGTATGGAGACATACGTGTGTAGAGAATGGGTGCTGAGTGACTGGCTGGCTTTCTCTTGCGGGAGGAAGGCAGAAACTCCCGACTGCACAGAAGCCCAGTTCCAATCGCACTGAACACCAGTTCTGGGTGAGACTCATACAGGGGCAGTCTGGACTGTCGGGAAAAGGGAGGAGTGCATGGAAACTCAGGGGAGCCATGAAAGGCAAAGGTTGGGGGGCGCGCACACCAGTGCGTGCAGAGAGGACTGATTGCTGAATATGCCACTGGCTTTTTCTAGCAGGAGGAAGAAAGAACCTC
Source organism: Lasiurus cinereus (assembly GCA_011751065.1). Lineage (NCBI taxonomy): Eukaryota > Metazoa > Chordata > Mammalia > Chiroptera > Vespertilionidae > Lasiurus > Lasiurus cinereus. The sequence goes on from JAAGEH010000293.1 coordinate 6,920,601, forward strand.
CCGACTGCACTGAACTCCAGTTCCAACTGCACTGAACCCCAGTTTCAGGGGAGACCCTGGAGACCCAGACTTTACGGGTCCCCGAAGTGCACGGAAACTCAGGGAAGCCACGAAAGACAGAGGACTGGAAGCACACACGCCCGAGTGTGTGCAGAGAGGGCTGCAGCAATTACCGAGGGACACTGAGACCCAGGAGCCTCATAGGGCAGGGCTGACGGGAAACCAAGGCTGTCTGCTCAGCTCTGAGACTCCGCCCCATCTAACTGGAGCACAGAGGCTTTTGCAATTTTGCAAGTCTTGTCTCATAAGGCTTGTCTCCAGCACAGAAGTTCTCCCGGCATAGACACAGCTGATCCTCACAGCCAATTGACCTGGAGGTCAATTCCCCCAGTGATACCAACAACAATCAAGACTTAACTACAACAAGGCTGTACACACAGTCCACAAAGGGGTGCACCAAGAGTGTCCACTTCAGGTAACTGGAGAGGTGGACCTACGGGGTCACATAGGACACCTAGCACACAAAGCTACTCCAACCAACTTTTTTGCTGGAAGCAGCAAAAAAGCGGAGACAAAGAAACAGATCAAAAACAAAAGAAATGGAGGAAAACAAATGACTGGATATGGAGTTCAAAACCACGGTTATAAGGTTTTTCAAGAATTTCCTAGTAAAGATCAATAAGTTTAGCGAGACCCAAGAGGAGATGAAAAAGGACAATTAGAAATTAAACATACACTGACCAAAATAAAAAATATTATACAGAGACCTAACAGCAGACTAAAAGAATGCAAGAATCAAGTCAAAGATTTGAAATACAAAGAAGCAAAAAACACCCAACTGGCCAAAGCCGGTTTGACTCAGTGGATAGAGCATCAGTCTGTGGACTGAAAGGTCCCAGGTTCGATTCCGGTCAAGGATATGTGCCTTGGTTGCAGGCACATCCCCAGTGGGGGGCATGCAAGATGCAGCTGATCGATGTCTCTCATCGATGTCTCTAACTCTCTATCCCTCTCCCTTCCTCTCTATGAAAAATCAATTAAAAAAAAAAATATATATATATATATAAAACACAGCCGAGACTGGTTTGGCTCAGTGGATAGAGTATCGGTCTGCGGACTGAAGGGTCCCGGGTTCAATTCCGGTCGAGGGCATGTACCTTGGTTGTGGGCATATCCCCAGTGGAAGGTGTGCGGGAGGCGGCTGATCGATGTCTCTCTCTCATCGATGTTTCTAACGCTCTATCCCTCTCCCTTCCTCTCTGTAAAAAAATCAATAAAAATATATTAAAAAAACACATAAAAACACAAACCAACAACAACAACAAAAAATACACCCAACTAGAAAAGCAAAAAGCAAAAAGAATCCAAAAATGTGAAGACAGTGTAAGGAGCCTCTGGAACAACTTCAAGAGTACCAACATCAGAATTATGGGGTACCAGAAGAAGAGAGAGAGCAAGATACTAAAAACCTATTTGAAGAAATAATGAATGAACACTTCCCCCACCTGGTGAAAGAAATAGATTTACAAGTCCAGGAAGTGCACAGAACCCCAAACAAAAGGAATCCAAAGAGGACCACACCAAGACACATCATAATTAAAATGCCAACAGCAAAAGACAGAATATTAAAAGCAGCAAGAGAAAAACAGTTAATTACCTACAAGGGAGCACCCATATGACTGTCAGCTGATTTCTCAACAGAAACTATGCAGGCCAGACGGGAGTGGCAAGAAATATTCAAAGTGATGAATGGCAAGAACCTACAAACAAGATTATTCTACCCAGCAAAGCTATCATTCAGAATTGAAGGGCAGATAGAGCTTCACAGATAAGAAAAAGCTAAAGGAGTTCATCAACACCAAACCAGGATTATATAAAATGCTGAAAGGTACTCTTTAAGAAGAGGAAGAAGAAAAAGATAAAGATAAAAATTATGAACAAATACATATCTATCAACAAGTGAATCTAAAAATCAAATGAATAAAAAATCTGATGAACAGAATAAAGTGGTGAATATAATAGAATCAGGGGCATAGAATGGGAGTGTACTGTGAATTCTCAGGAGGAAAGCGGTGAAGAGGGTACGGGAAGAGACTGGACAAAAATCGTACACCTATGGATGAGGACAATGAGGGGGAGGTAAGGGCAGAAGGTAGGGTGGGAACCGGGTGGAGGGGAACTATGGGGGATAAAAAGAGGAACAATTGTAATAATCTGAACAATAAAGATTTATTAAATTAAAAAAGAAAATAAAGTTCCTGACTTTTAGACACTAAATAAAGCACTCTTTAGTGATTAATGTTAGAAATTCATAAACTTCTGTGAACTGAGAGTGTATAATGAGGAGTTATTGAATAATAGGTGTCGTAATTTTGTTCACATTGTCAAAGACAAATATAATTTTATTTCGAACTATTAATTTCTATAGTAACACCTACTAAAAGTTTATATTCCTGTATGAAAAAGTTTCTGACACAAGCATAATTCTGACCAAAAAAAGTAAAATACCCCAACTTATTAGATAATACAGTTTTTAATATATGCTTTAAAAAATCTTCATTTATTTAACAGTTCCTTATTAAGCACCCTCTTATGTGTTAGTCACTGCTGTCAAGTTTATGAACATCCTTACAGAATTGACCCGATTGTCCTTTTATTGATATTTCTGTTGTGTTCTGGTTGAGAAAAGGTTTGAAAAAGAGCAGTTATACTCAGTAGACTGAATGGATGTAAAAAGCATTGCTATATACCAAACACAGAAGGAATTATTTCAAAAATCTGTTTTTGCTTTTCAGTAACAAAGAATAAATTGTTTCATTTAGAAGTTTCTTCTAAAAGCTTTAGTTTTTCCAACTTGCTACTGGGAGCACTAAGATTATAGTGTTAAAGAGCTGAGGCTTGGGAGCGAGGATATCTGGTTCACATTCCTGGCTTTCATCAAAATTTACTGTGAATTTTTTTCCTGAGTCTCAATGTCCTAATATATAAAAAATGAAGAAGCTAAAGATGAAGAGCTCTTACAGCTAAAAAGTCTGATTTTTCATTATAGGAAAGAGATTATAAACAGCTAAACCAATGTTTTATAAATTAAAAAACAAAGCATTCTTTGATTCATATTTCTGTATAAAGTCAAACAAATGAAAAACCTATCCGGAATGGTTGAGTGAGAGACCTAAATTTAATCAACTGAGGCCATTAAAAAATCAATTTGGTGAGTACAGCCTTTTATACTAGTCTAATGCCTTAGCATCAACTGGATTCTTACAGAATTCTTAAGGCAACTAACTCTAAGGCTGACAAGATAAGAACAAAATCTTTTCTGCTGCACCAGGAAGGTAGAAACTACAGTAAGTACCAATAAAACCAGATGAAAGAAGAATCAGGACAATCTTAAGAAGAAAAAAAAACCCACACAAATCTGCCTGGTTGTCATCTATATATATACTAGTAAAAACCCAGCAACCTGAATGGTGGAACAACCAGAATGATTAGTGGCTATGACAAGTACTGTGGTAGCCAACCAGCCTGATCCAGCCCCAATCCTCACCCATGCCCCCTATCCCGGCAGGCCACCAGCACTCTGATTGGGGGCTGGGCTGGCCAGCCAACCACCCATGGCTTCTAATATAATTATAATTATAATGAAGACCATCCAAAATGGGTCTCCAATGTCAAATAACTTTGACAGTATTATAGATTGCATAAGCTCTGACCCAGGCAAGGTTCAGAGGCCATATATTGCTTTTGCTTGGTACCATTATCTTGGGAACCAGACTAAAAGAAATCTGGGGACTTGGCATTTTTAACTCTGTCAATCACTGCAGTGTAACTATAAATTCTATATCACTTCTTCAGTAATTTAATTCATAAGGCCATGAAGTATATTTGTAAAAAAACTCCATCCACCTTCCTGTAAGTCTCAAGGCACATTTAACCAAAAGGCTTAAATAATTAAAAAAACAACAACACATATTAACTATTCTTCACATTTAATAATAGACCTTTATTTAAACTAAAGACTATTTTTAAAAAACATACTTTTTCAATTGCAAGACCTGCATTTGACCCATTTCCTTCAAATGTTGTTTTCTTTCTTCTTCAACTTCTTTTAGTTCTTCATTTCTTTTTCTTAATGTAAGGTTATCCTGCAGCCACCTTTCTTGTATCTAAATGTAAATATTAAATCAGTTAAAAAATGATCAAGTTACCAACATGTGATTCATAACAGCAACTGCTGGTAATTAGTACTAATTCTGCCTTACTTAGAATCGTGTTAAACTCAATAGAGGGAGAATAAGCCAGGATGAAGGAATCTAAAACCTGGACTAATCTGGATTACACATATAAACCAGAACAGAAATTTACACAATGAAATAAAAACTGTAACTAATTATTTAAATATTTTATACCGGTACCCCATTGCATCATCTTGCATAGGAACCCCACAATAAAAATCTGATTGGGGAGAAACCAAGATGGAAGCATAGGTGAACACCTAAACTGCTGCCTCGCACAATTTCAAAACTACAGCTAAAAGAAAGGATAGACTCATCCAGAACCACAGAAAAGCTGGCTGAGTGGAAATTCTACAACATCAAGGAAAGAGAGGGGCTCATGGGGACTCAGAGGAACTGCAAAAAGCTAAGACACTGACTGCTGATTGTGCCGCTGGCTTTCTCTAGCGGGAGGAAGAAAGAACCTCCTGACTACACTGAACTCCAGTTCCAACTGCACTGAACCCCAGTTTCAGGCAAGACCCTGGGGACTCAGACTCATATGGGTCCCTGGAGCACACAGAAACTCAGGGAAGCCTCGAAAGGCAGAGGTGTGGAGGCACGCATGTGAGTGTGCGCAGAGAGGACTGCAGCGATTACCAATGAACACTGAGACCCAGGAATCTCATAGGGCAGGGTTGATGGGAAGCCAGGCTGTCTGCTCAGCCCTGAGTCTCTGCCCCATCCAAGCCCAGCACAGAGGCTTTTGCAATTTTGCAAGTCTTGTCCCATAAGGTTGTCTCCAGCACAGAAGTTCTCCTGGCGTAGACACAGCTGATCCTCACAGCCAATTGGCCTGGAGGTCAATTCCCCCAGTGATACCAACAACAATCAAGACTTAACTACAACAAGGCTGTACACACAGTCCACAAAGGGGTGCACCAAGAGTGTCTACCTCCGGTAACTGGAGAGGCAGACCTACAGAGTCACATAGGATACCTAGCACACAAAGCTACTCTATCCAACTCAGGGAAGTAGCGAAAATGTGGAGACACAGAAAAAGATCATAAACAAAAGAAATGGAGGAAAACAAATGACTGGATACAGGGTTCAAAACCACGGTTATAAAGTTTTTCAAGAATTTCCTAGAAAAGATCAGTAAGTTTAGCGAGACCCAAGAGGAGATGAAAAAGGACCAACTAGAAATTAAACATACACTGACTGAAATAAAAAATATTATGCAGATGCTGAGACCGGTTTGGCTCAGTGGATAGAGCGTTGGCCTGCGGACTGAAAGGTCCCAGGTTCTATTCCTGTTGGGGGCATGTACAATGGTTGCGGGCACAACTCGAGTAGGGGGCGTGCAGGAGGCGGCTGATCAATGTCTCTCTCTCATTGATGTTTCTGACTTTCTATCCCTCTCCCTTCCTCTCTGTGAAAAATCAATAAAATATATTTTAAAAAAATGTATTATGCAGAACCTAACAGCAGACTAGAGGAATGCAAGAATCAAGTCAAAGATTTGAAATACAAAGAAGCAGAATACACTCAACTGGAAAAGCAAAAAGCAAAAAGAATCCAAAAATGTGAAGGAGCCTCTGGGACAACTTCAAGCGTACCAACATCAGAATTGTGGGGGTGCCAGAGGAGAGAGAGAGCAAGATACTGAAAACCTATTTGAAGAAATAATGAATGAACACTTCCCCCACCTGGTGAAAGAAATAGACTTACAAGTCCAGGCAGTGCACAGAACCCCAAACAAAAGGAATCCAAAGAGGACCACCCAAGACACATCATAATTAAAATGCCAAGAGTAAAAGATAGAGAATATTAAAAGCAGCAAGAGAAAAACAGTTAATTACCTACAAGGGAGCACCCATATGATTGTCAGTTGATTTCTCAATAGAAACTATGCAGGCCAGACGGGAGTGGCAAATATTTAAAGTGATGAATGGCAAGAACCTACAAACAAGATTACTTTACCCAGCAAAGCTACCATTCAGAATTGAAGGGCAGGTAAAGAGCTTCCCAGATAAGAAAAAGGTAAAGGAGTTCATCAACCCCAAACCAGGATTATATGAAATGCTAAAAGGTATTCTTTAAGAGGAAGAAGAAAAAAATAAAGATAAAAATTATGAACAACAAATACATATCTATCAACAAGTGAATCTAAAAATCAGGTGAATAAAAAATCTGATGAACAGAATAAACTGGTGAATATAATAGAATCAGGGGCATAGAATGGGAGTGGACTGACAATTCTCAGGGGAAAAGGGGTAAGGAGGGTAAGGGAAGAGACTGGACAAAAATCATACATCTGTGAATGAGGACAATGGAGGGGAGGTAAGGGCAGAGGGTGAGAAGGGAACTGGGTAGAGGTTAACTATGGGGGAAAAAAGAGGAACAATTGTAATAATCTGAACAATAAAGATTTATTTAAAAAAACTGATCGGAAAAATATCACAAGATAGCAATACTATTAATGTCCCCCCTTCAATTTTTTTTCCTACTTGTATTTTTGTCCTATGTGCCAATACTTTTAGATACTAGTAAGTGTGTCAGATAAGATATTTTTTAAAAAATATATATTTTATTGATTTTTTTACAGAGAGAAAGGGAGAGAGAGTCAGAAACATCGAAGAGAGAGAAACATTGATCAGTTGCCTCCTGAATACCTCCCACTGGGGATGTGCCCGCAACCAAGTATGTGCCCCTAACCAGAATCGAACCTGGGACCTTTCAGTCTGCAGGCCAATGCTCTCTCCACTGAGCCAAACTGGTTTCGGCTCAGGTAAGATCTTTACCTTCATGCTAACATGTAATAATCATACAAGGTAATAAGTGCCACAAAAATAGTAAATATTTATTTACTTGACGAGACTTCCATGACCATTGAATTGAGCTGAAAATTTAAATAGTTGGCTGTTCTTATTGAGTAGTTTTGTCCTTAAAGAGACCTAATCAGTTAGCAGCAGCAGCAGCAGTGCCAATACAATTATTTCAGTAGGTTTCCCAGTGATTACAATGGACAATATTGTGAGACAAACATTATAAGTTGATTCTTTGAAATTTAGAGAAAAAAATATCCTGTAGAAACAATGTTGGTTTGGACCATAAAAGCCTGAATATAGAAAACTCATCACAAGTTTAAAGTCAAGACTTCTCAAAGAGGGAGCCAGGGTCCTCCTTCAGTGACCCTTGCTGCTGAGATAAACTCAAGAGTCATGTGGGAAGTGGGAAGGAGGCAGATCTTATTAACCAATAATAACAGCAGAGTCACCAGGGAAAATGAATTTGGAGGTGGGAAAGAAGCATGGAAGGACTTTTCTCATGTTTAGTATTCTTATCCAACCCTGGCCATCTAAAATCACTATTTTGTGGGTTTCTCTCCCCCGGCCCCTCCGAATGTTATCAGTTTTCCTGGTAAGCTTACCTAATAAAAGAGAAGCATACAAATTAACCATCACTCCACTACACCCACAGCCAATCAGAGTGAGCATGCAAATTAACCCAATAAAGTTAGAGGTTAATTTGTATATGTAGTAGGCATGGAGCACCCAGGAGGGGTGTGACACCTGCTATGAGAAAAAGGGCGGTGGCAGAGGGAACTACTGGAGCCACGCTGGCTCCCATGGACTTGCCGGCTCAGGGTGGGCTGGGAGGGGGGGACTTGCTGGCTTCCTGGGGGCCGGGAGTGAAGCCAGGTGAAGGAAGGCCTATTCTTGCACAAATATTGTGCAATGGGCCTCTAGTAATAATATAAATATATATTTATCTATTATAGGTATCATTATAAGCAATTAAAAGTGACTAAAATGACCTGGTTGTAACTGTTCTTTTATTGCCAAGGCAACTTAATGCACTATTGAGCTGCTGTGACACTCCAAGATTCTTCCATGGGAGACTATCAGTGTACTTTTCCCTTATTAGGAACAAGAAATCATGCTATTGCTTTCTCTCTCCTAGTAGTACATAAACACTGGAATATGCTTCCATGACTGCATAAAGTAACTTCATTTTTTTAAATATATTTTTTATTGATTTTTTACAGAGAGAAAGGGAGAGAGATACAGTCAGAAACATCGATGAGAGAGACATCGATCAGCCGCCTCCTGCACGCCCCACAGTGGAGATGTGCCATCAAGCAAGGTACATGCCCCCGACCGGAATTGAACCTGGGACCTTTCAGTCCGCAAGCCGACGCTCTATCCACTGATCCAAACCGGTCTCGGCAGTAACTTCATTTTTAAAAAATTGATATTCTCTACTATACGGATCTACTGAACATAAAAGTTTTTTAAAAAAATGTTATTGGTATAAGTTATACTGTAAGTCACAAGCAAAGAAGACTTACCTTTTGTGTATCAATATCTTGTCTCATGATTGCCATATCGGTATTTATCTTTTCTTTGTGTTTCTCGCTTTCATTTAGTTGAGTTATTATATTATTAAGTTCAGTTTCTTTTTGCTACAAAAAGAACATTCTTTTTTTTAACTGTTTAAAGTATCGCATATATCTCCTTTCTCCCCGATTGAACCGTCACCACTCCCCCCAGGACAAGCCCCCACCGCCCCAGTGTCTGTGTTCGTTGGTTATGCTAATATGCATGCATACAAGTCCTTGGATTGATCTCTTAACCACCCCCACCTTCTCTCTGAGGTTGGATGGAGAAAATTCTTTAAGCACAAGAAATAAAACTATAAGTTTTAAATTACCTTCTTATAGTCGTCTTTCCCATCTTGAATATAATTCTCAATATTTTTCACATGGCCATGAATATTTTTAACCTTCTCTTTGATATCATTCATCTGTAAAAAAAAAAATACTTATTAAACACACTGATTGAGGACGAGAGCATTTAAGATTCATTTCCAAGGAAATAAATTAAGGTAACAAAAACCTAATAGGAGAGCACAGTGAAAACAGTGGCTGGTTCTAGTTTTCATCACCAGCACATTTTATTATCTCAGATAATTCCCTTTGTCACTTATGGAATTGGATTAGTCTCACTTCTCAGCTTTATTATAGATCAAGAAACTAGTTAAAATTTAATCCTTATTTTAACATCAAGATTATGTCACAAATCTGAAAATACTATTTATCTTATACTTTTAATTTCATGTAAAATAATATGTCCAACATGATGCTCTGAACATGTTTAATATGTATATTTGGTAAGTAAATACAGAAAGGAAATATTACTTTATCCTGTGTTATTTTGTTGCTTGTATTTTTTTTGCAGATTAATTCTTCTTTCTCCTGCTGGAACTTTTCCAGTGTTATTTCCAAAGGGCTTATCTGGTCTTTAGCATCCTAAAAATATGAAAAACATTCCATTATCTTATTTTAGGTATCAGATTTTACAGTCATACAAGCACTCTCCTATGTGCCAGGCTTTAAAAAGAAACTCATTTGCCTCTTCCAACAACCCTATGAGGAAGTATCATTATTTTTATCCCATATTTCAATTGAGTAAATAGGTACAGAAATGACTTGTCCAGTATCACAACAGCCCATAAATAAAGGAGCCAGAAGTAAAATCCCATTCAGCTCAAGAGTCTCTGTGAACCACTATGCTATACTGCCACAGCCATTGTCTTAATTCTTAAACTACACCTTGTAATCCCAATTATATGAACAACTAGCTTCAGGTATAAGTTTTTAAGAGTCTGCAGGGGTTCATGGCAACTATGTGACCAAAAAATAAGAAAGTTCATTCACTCCAAGTCTCTCTTACAGACAGGACTATGATTGTAAAGGACACGTTTGTCCTTAAGCTTACTGTGCGAAGATTAAGTAGATATTTTATGGTAACAAAAGTGTACTGTACACATTGATATCACTGATGTGTCCACACCTATTTTGGAAGGAAAAGGGCTTTCAAGCAACAAACTAGTTTACTAATCAGAAGTCTGCATTATTTGGCCTTGTAAAATATCTAGAGCATAATTATATGGTAACCATTGTTTTAAAAAAAAAAGATCCTTGAGCATTTTAAGATCCTGAAATATCTAATGAATCCACAAAAGTAGAAATGACTATGTAGTATTACTTCAACATAGGTGTATTTTATCATATTGGGAAGTGGTATGGTGTAGTGGGAAGTCAAATGTCTTCGATGTCAGTAGACCTAACATCTGAAATTAACCTGCCTCTTACTACCTCTATGAACATGCTCAAGTTATGGGACATCTAAAAGTCTTAATTTCTTTTTCTATAATAGTCACATATCTCAACAGGGTTACTTAGACCTGAATGGCTTATTGTCAAATTACTTCATAAACACTAAAAAATTATGTAAAATGTAAGGTAGTACTATTTAATCCAAAATATTTAAGAAAAACAGTAACTATATATTCAGTAATGTATTTAGTGCTTACTGAATGTGTGTAATTATAAAAACCTAAATGAGACTGTTGTTTCTAAAACCGTTTAAAGACTTAATTGGTGGGTTTTACATTTCACTAATGGAGATGAGGGATTCCAAATGGGCTCCATTTCATGTGACAACTCAATGCCTGTTCAGTTTGGGGAAGGATTCCAAGACAAATCTCAAATCTAATAGAGAAAGTGCTATGACTAAGGCAGTGTTGGCCGTGGATATAGAATTTGTAGATAAGATGAACTTCACATGGAGGAATACTTATATGGAGTTAGTTACATACCACCTATCTACCTCCAATAATAGGACATTCTCTACTAAGTTAACCAGGCAGTCAATTCTTCCTTATTATAACCAAAATCCTTCTTCCAGACATCTTTAGTACTATGAGTGCAAGTTCTGTCACCCAGGAGCCACACAAAGAATTATTATACCATTTTCATTTTATCTTCACAATATCCATAATTCTAGCCACTATACCAATTAGTTCATACATTTGAACTAATTAAAAACACTAACAGTTACTTGTGTTCTTACCTTTATCTCTCTGTATAAGGACTGAACTTCAGTGGATAATTCCACAGTCTGCTCCTCCAGTTGCTGACGACGTTGTAAATTAGTGGATATCTGAAGTTTCTCTGATTTAAGTTCATTTGTTACACTTCTTAGGTGCTGAATTTGTTCCTGCTGATCCTGTATAAGCTTACGATTCAATTCAATCTTACTGGAAACTGCACAAAAACATATGGACACAGTGATTAATGTAAGAGTACAGAAAATGCTCTGAGCAGCATTCTTCCAGTTTTATAGGTCTATGGAATTCACAAAGGCAAGTTTCTATGGGTCCCACCCACAGCAACGAAGTGCCACTAGAACCCTCCAGCCCCCAAACCATCTTTCTGTCTCTTCCTGGCCACTCACAGTGCAGATATAATTGAGAGAGTACAGCTCATGTGATACTCATCATTCAAAATCTGTTGTACAAAGCAAGGAAACAGAAGTGATACTTTTGAAAAGAGAAAGTGAATATACTGTGGATTGGAAGGAAGAGTTCTTATTCACATAACAGGTATAAAATTTAGGTGAAAACAAAAGCTGGGAATGTTGATGTCTTTAATGGGAATATGAGGAAACAGACTATATTACCTGTATCTAATTTGTGTTGTTTTTCTTGTTTTTCTTGGTTTACTTGTTGAAGAGTTCTATCTAAGTCTAATCCTTGTAGCTTAGCTGCTTGTTGTGCAATTTTTCTTTCAACATCTTTAAGTTCCATCTTCAGAATAAAACAAAGTTATTTCTTTTAAGAAACTAACTACAATGTACAACTTTTCATATATAATTTGAACAAACTTTGGTAAGAAGAAATAAAACAATGACATAAGCAAAAGGAAGTAGACTGAAAATGGAAACAAACAGGGCTATTTTTCATAATTTTATATAATAAAAGGCTAATATACAAATTGTCCCCTCGACCAGGAGTTCGACCAGGGAGCGGGGCTGACCGTTCAACCACCTGAGGCCCCTCCCTCTGGCTGGTGGACTTCACCCATGGATTCGTGCATTGGGCCTTTAGTTTATAAATAATTCAGAATGTGGAACTCTAACTATGATCTGTACATGAACATCAGCTTCTGTTTTTAACACTCTCACACTTCACATTCAAACCACCATGAAACAAGTTTTTTTCTGCCTTGAACTACAATCAGCGTACCTGAAATCTCTCCATAATTGTGACATCTGTGAGACATACTTTGGCACTTTCTTCTTCAGGCATTATTGTACCTAAGAGTGTTTCCTGTTCTTCTATGTCATTCTTTAGGCGCTGTATGTCTCTATTGACATTCTGCAGTTTGTTTCTTAATTCTGGTATTTCCTTTTCTTTCAAATCAATTATGCTTTGCCTTAACAGAAAACACAATTAAAAATAAGCTATCTAATGTTTTCTCATCATGAAACTGAGGTTATGTATTTTTTTGGCAATAATATAAAAGTGATATCGTATCCTTCTCAGGGGATCATATCAATAGGTACATGTCAGTATGTCTTATTACTAGAGATGTTAAACTTATTCACTTGGTTAAGATGGTCTTAGCCAGATCTATCCATTGTCAAGTTATTATTTTCCTTTTTGTATTTAATACTTAGGATACACTGGTTGAGACTGTATAAGTATCCTGTTTCTCCTCAAACTTTTGCCCACTGATTTTAGTATTCATTGATAGGTGTTGTTTGCAACAATTATTACTGTGCTGTTTGTCAAAGATATTCTAAAAATTAACCAATTACACTCATTAAAAGTATCAAGGATATGAAAGACAAACATTAAAGAACTATTACAGACTACGGGAGCCTAAGAATAAATAAAAACTACGTGCAGTATGAGATTCAGGTTTGGATCCTGAAACAAAAAAGGATATTAATGGGAAGACTGCTGAAATTCAAATATGGTAATTTAGGTAACAGCATTATAACCATGTTAATTATGGTTACATAAATTCTGATCATCACGAGATGCTAGGTGAAGGGTATATATGTAAATTATCTGTACTATTTTTATAATTTTCCTATAAGTCTAAAATTTTTCCAAAATAAAAAGTTTTAACAAAATGATGGAAAGAAGGAAAGCAACCAACCACTCTGCCAAATGCTACATGAGTTTTGGGTACAAAAGCTGTCAGCTCAGATTACTGTTGCTTCTCTAGCTAATATGGCAGGTACTAGCCCCACATATAATTTTTTTCACTCTCATTATTTTATTAAACCCTTTTATGGTTAAATAGGGAATACGTATAGACACAATTCACACTGAAAACTATGGGTTACGAAAGTTACAATACACAAAGGATTATGAAACTACACTGAATAAGGTAAGCACCAGGTACCTTACTCTGAAAATGGGAGCTGTGATGGCAAGAGCCCCAAAATATAACACAATGTTGATTTCTGCTATTTACAGTGTATCAGTATGATGTAGAACTAAGCTCAAATTTTCTTGACATGGAATTTCTATCAACTGTAAATTTTATCTTTTATTTAATCGTTTTCTTCTCAAAATATTGCCTTATTCCTCTTCCTTTTCATTCTTGAACTACTGCTTTTGTCTCCTTATCACATTCTCTTTGTAGCCTGCAATAATCTGATTTCACCTTGATAATTACATTATCTACCCCTGCAAAACAAAACAGCCCAAAATTTAGCAGCTTAAAAAGACAGCACTTATTTCTCACAGGTAAGACAATCAGGACCAGCTATCTGGGTACTTCTGAGTTGGGTTTCTGGTTGAAATTCCAGTCAAGCTGAAGGCCAGGGCTGCAGTCATTCAAGGCATGATTGCTAGAGAATATGGTTCCAAATGGTACCTTCCCTTGTTTGGTTGTTCAAAGGCCTCAACTCCTCACCACGTGGGTCCCCCACAGGGCTGCTCACCACATGACAGCTGGCTTTCCCCAGATCCAGGAGAGAAAAAAGGAGAGCAGGAAGCTTGAGGGCTTTATATAACCTAATCCTGGAAGGGACATGTTATCTCTTCTGTCAGATTTTGTTGGTCACACAGACCAATCCTGGAACAAGATTGTGAAAGCCAGGATCATTGGGGGCCATCTTGGAGGCTGGCTACCACAAAGTATATCTTCTTAGACGTTTCCTGCTTTTCCTGAAATTCCTCTTTGGTTTTCCAGGACAACAGACTCTCTTGGTTTTTCCGCTTCCAGAGTTGTGTGTTTTTTTTTCTCACTCTCATCTACTCAATACATTAACATTAGATCAATTTTCCTAAAACACATTGTTGATTAAATCCCTCATAATGGCTCATCACCTATCAAAGACTGCTCTAATTAGACCTGATATAACCTAGTCCCATCTTTCCAATTTATGGGAATAATTTATGAGATAATGCTTCTACTGCAGCACAGTTTATATTCTCCATCCCTTTATACACACTATTCTCAATTCCCTCTCCCCTTTCCTTTTTTTTAACTGAATTTAACCAGTTTTCCTGTGGTTTACCTTGTTCTTTATATCCTATTCTCATTCTGTAGTCCACTAGCTTCTCTATTCTTAAATAATGCATTTGTTTGAACTAATTAAGCACTTTATTAATCCCCACTTTCTAAATATCTAACTCTGAGAGCTTGTTTCCTTTCTTGGGACATCAGCTCCTTGAGGGTCATGTCATTGGTTTCTCTGACCAGCTCTGTGCTCGGTTCTGGGAGTCAAGGCAATCATCACAATACTTTCTGATTTGATTTAGAAATAGAGTATCATTTGAATTTCTTGCACAAGCAAGGGGGAAACAAACACTAGAAATCATCTATGATTCATTCCTTTTTAGAGTGGGAGAGACATAATAGAGTTTTTTATATTTTATTGATTTTTAGAGAGACCAGGAGCGAGAGGAAAGAAACATCAATGTGACAATGAAACATCAATTGGCTGCCTCCTGCACGATCCCTGCCAGGGATTGAGCCCACAACCCAGGCTGGTGCCCTGAAGGGGAATCAAACCAACAACCTTTCAATGCACGGGATGACACCCAATCAACTGAGCCACACAAGCCAGGGCCATAATACAGTTTAAAATTTATCTGCTGAGAGAGCTTTTCAGTAATTTAATTCTTTTGCTGAGTTTAGAAAGTTAAATATCAGTAAACAGTTCTAAATCTGTCAAAACTCTGCCCTCAAGTCAAACTGAGGAATTAACACAGAGACAGAGATTATATCTGTCTGCCCTGTAACTAGATTAAGAAGCAAATTTACCTTTAGAAGAAAACAAAAGAAAATCATTGTTTTTTATTGTCACATAACTAACATGAGACGGGGCATACTGGCTTGGATCCTGACTTCACTTTCATTCATTGACATGGTACCAAGGTGCTATCACATGCAAGGCATTTCACAGTGCTTCTGCAGCTACATAGAGCCCTAGTCTCACCTCATGGGCACAAGCCCCAGCATTTCATCTCGCCGCTTTTCTTTTTTCTTTAGCTCGGATTCTGTTGACTTGAGTTTATCTGGAGCCAGCCGCAGCTTAGACTGCAAATCACTGATGACTTCTTGTAATTCAGCTTCTGTCTGAAAAACTCTCTGACAGACGGGACAACAGGACTGGTTTTCATCTGTTAGCTGAGTGATGAATTGGGAGTAAACTGCTGTGGCTCCAGCCAGCATGGCTATTTTAAGAAAAGAAGTATATTTCCAGTCAGGAGAAAATGAAATGGTTACATCATTAACCATCATGTAACCATTTGTCAAAATGGTTACATCCTCCTCTGTAAATATATAATCATTCTTCTTGCGTTATAAACACATTAAAAATTTTTAAATTCTGATATTTAAATATTCTTAAAAATTTTTCAATTTCTTCTTTAAAACCTCTATCTAAATCATTTTCAAAATTCTGGCTCCCACAATACATTCAGGTTTGTGTTTTGGATAGCACACAAAAGTATAACAAATTTTAGAGCTTATTACATTCCAGGAACTGTTCTAAGAGTTTTATACCTATAATCTCATTTACTCCTCCCTAAAGGCCTACGTAACTGGTCAGCAAACTCATTAGTTAACAGAGCCAAATATCAACAGTACAACGATTGAAATTTCTTTAGAGAGCCAAATTTTTTAAACTTCAACTTCTTCTAATGCCACTTCTTCAAAATAGACTCGCCCAGGCCATGGTATTTTGTGGAAGAGCCACACTCAAGGGGCCAAAGAGCCACGTGTGGCTCTCGAGCTAAAGTTTGCCGACCAGGGGCCTAGGTGGTAGGTAATTATGTCCTCAGATGATGAGTCTGAAGTACAGGAAAGTTCAATAATTTGCACAAAGTCTCACAGCAAGTTAAGTTATAGAACCAGGACCAAAACTTAAGACATCTGGATCCAGAAGCCATCTGGATCTACAACCAAATTTTTAAATATTCCATCCTTAGTTATCTGTCAATGAAAATTCATGTCAAAGTGACTTGATAATATAAAACAGGTAACTTACCTCGTTGTTTTGAAGATTTTTCAATATCTTCTTTAAGCCGGCCTAAATCACTTTCAAAATCCTGGCTACCACAAACATCAAAGAGCTTGTCTTCATAATTGGATAACTGCTCTTCCTTCCTTTTTAGCTCAATATTTATATGATTTTTATTTTGCTCAGCTGAAGCTAATTCCTTGCTATAAAATAAGAAAAAAATATGAATTACAATTTTAAAACATGAGAAATTAGTTTGAAAATTTTGAATAGGTAGATTTAAGACATATTCTCCAACAAATATTAAAAAGTTTGCTATGGCCAAGTACCTTTTTTAAGAAGTCCAGGCAATAATCACTTCCACCTGAACTCTCCCACTCGGACACTGACTCACTTGCCATCAGTCCCAGAAAAATGTGCAATATCAGCAAAATTCTGCCTGGTTTCTGGGAATTTGTGGCCATAAATCTCAGGTTAAGAGCCTTTGCAAGGAGAATATGCTTGCTGGATCTACTGGAGGGAGGGAAGCGGGGAGAACATTCTCCTAATTCCCTTTGGGCTCATTCACACAATATTACTTCCCTTTCCTATAAACTTTTCCTGTGTCCCCTCTTTATTGTTGTCATCTACTTAAGATCATTCATTCATTTATTTATTTTTAAATTAAATCTTTATTATTCACATTATTACATTTGTTTCTCTTTTTCCCCCTCCATAGCTCCCCTCCCCCTCACCTCTCCACCCCTCCTTCTACCCTTACCTCCCCCTCCTGTTGACCTCATCCATAGGTGTATGATTTTTGTCCAGTCTCTCCCTGTACACCCCTCACCCCATTCCCCCTGAGAATTATCAGTCCACTCCCTTTCTGTGCTCCTGATTCTATTATATTCACCAGTTTATTCTGTTGATCAAATTTTTAATTCACTTAATTTTTAGGTTCACTTGTTGAAAGATATGTATTTGTTGTTCATAATTTTTTATCTTTTACCTTTTTCTTCTTCCTCTTCTTAAAGAGTACCTTTCAGCATTTCATATAATACTGGTTTGGAGTTGATGAACTCCTTTAGCTTTTTCTTCTCTGGGAAGCTCTTTATCTGCCCTTCAATTTTGAATGACAGCTTTGCTGGATAGCATATTCTTGGTTCTTACTATTCATCATGTTGAATATTTCTTGCCACTCCCGTCTGGCCTGCATCGTTTCTGTTGAGAAATCAGCTGACAATCGTATGGGTACTCCCTTGTAGGTAATTAAATGTTTTTCTCTTGCTGCATTTAATATTGTCTTTTGCTCTTGATATTTTAATTATGATGTCTTGGTGTAGTCCTCTTTGGATTCCTTTTATATTTTGGGTTCTGTGTGCTTCCTGGACTTGTAAGTCTATTTCTTTTACCAGATGTGGGAAGTTTTCAGTCATTATTTCTTTAAATAGGTGTTCAGTATCTTGCTCTCTCTCTTCTTCTGGCACCCCCACAATTCTGATGTTGGTACGCTTGAAGCTGTCCCAGAGGCTCCTTACATTATCTTCACATTTTTGGATTCTTTTTTCTTCTTGCTTTTCCAGTTGAGTGTTTTCTGATTCTTTATATTTCAAATTCCCGACTTGATTCTTGCCTTCCCCTAGTCTGCTGTTAGGTCTCTGTATAATATTTTTTATTCCAGTCAGTGTATGTTTAATTTCTAGTTGGTCTTTTTCATCTCTAGTTGGTCCTTTTCCATCTCTACTTGGATCTTTTGCATCTCTAGTTGGTCCTTTTTCATCTCCTCTTGGCTCTCGCTAACTTTATCCAACTTTTCTAGGATATTCTTGAAAAACCTTATAAGCGTGGTTTTGAACTCTATATCCCGTCATTTGTTTTCCTCCATTTCTTTTGTTTGTGATCCCTTCCCTTGTCTCGGCATTTTCACTATGCCAGGAGAACTTCTGTGTTGGATTCAGCCTTATGATACCAGACTTGCAAAACCCCAAAAACCTCTCTGTTGAGCTCGGGATGGGTGGAGTCTCAGGGTTTAAGGGACCACCTTGCCTTCCAGTCGGCCTCGCCCTCCACGGCCCGAGTCTCACGTGACTGGGTAATCGCTGGAGCGGTCCCTGTGCACGTGCATGCACCCTCGCAGTACCTCTAGACTGCTGCCCCTCTGGTTCCCCTGCAAGTCTGGGTCCCCAGGGTTTCACCCAAAACCGGGGTTTAGTGATGTTAGAAGTGACACAGTTGGGAGGGCTTGTCTTCCGCCCACTCGTGAAAGCCAGCGGTACAATCAGCAGTCGGTCGGACTTCTGTGCGCAGTGCCGTGCGCGCCACCACACTTCTGATCTTTTGCGACTCCTCTAAATTTCCGTGCACTTCTCCCTTTTCACAGTCCAAACTCCCCCCTGTCTGAGTTTCGGCTGGATCTCATAGTGTCGTAGAATAAGGGGTTCAATGCCGTTGAGAGTCTCCGTTTCCCTCCCGCCAGAGAAAGCCAGCCAGGTACTCCAGCACCCGAGCTCTCTACACGCGCATCTCCATACCTCAGCCTTTTGCAGCTCCTCTGGGTCTCTGTGAGCCCCCCTCTTCCACTCTAGTTGTAGAATTTCCACTCAGCCAGCTTTCCTGTGGTTCTGGATAATGTCCATTCTTTTAGTTGTAGTTTTGAAATTGTTGTGCGAGGCAGCAGTGTAGGTGTTTACCTATGCCGCCATCTTGGATTCTCTCCAAGATCATTCATTTCTTCTTCTTCATCAAAGACTTTGCTCACTAGTACAATTTATCTCCACTCCAACTCTTAAATTTCACCCTAGCCAATCTCCATGCCCATTTAGATTAGGGTTTTTTAATTTGCAGGTTATGAGGCAAGTCATATTATCAATTCAATGCATCATCTCAGCATATTTTAACAAAATGAAACAGACTGTACATACGTAGGACAAGTACTATTTTGAAATCTGTTTCAGATAAACATGTGTGAGCGCATACCTGCTTCATCCTGATACTTCCCATTGTTTTCTATAGCAGCTACACCATTTTGCATGCCTACCAATAGTGCCCAAGGGTTTCAATTTCTCAACATTCTTAGCAACACTTGCTATGTGTTTTTGATATTGGATATCCTAACCAGTGTGAAGTTTTGTTGTTGATTTCAGAGAGAAAGTGAAAGGGAGAGAAAGATAGAAACATCAATGAGGAGAGAGAATCATTGACTGGCTGCCTCCTGCACACCCCCTACTGGGGACTAAACCCAAAACCTAGGCCTGTGCCCATGACCGGAATTAAACCCAGTACCCTTCAGTCCCCTCTATCCACTGAACCAAACCAGCTAGGGCTGAAGTAATGTGGTTTTAATCTGCATTTCCCTGATCATTAGTGATGTTGGGCATCTTTTCACATGCTAATTGACCATTTGTATATCTTCTTTGAAGAATTATCTATTCTAGTCCTTTGCCCCCTTTTTTTTAAATCCTCACCTGAGGTTATTTTTCTGTTGACTTTTTTGGGAGAGTGGAAGAGAGAAGGAAAGACAGAGAGAAATATCCATGTGAGAGAAACAAATCATTGGTTGCCTCCTTTACATGCCCTGAGGGCCCCGGAGGGGGAGCCAGCAACCTAGACACATGAAACTAGGACCCTTAGGTCAGCAGGCCAATGTTCTATCCATTGAGCCAAACTGGCCAGGGCCTTTGCCCATTTTTTTAAAAAAATATATTTTATTGATTTTTTTACAGAGAGGAAGGGAGAGAGATAGTCAGAAACATCGATGAGAGAGACATCGATCAGCTGCCCCCTGCACGCCCCACAGTGGAGATGCACTTGCAACCAAGGTACATGCCCCTGACCAGAATCGAACCCGGGACCCTTCAGTCCGCAGGCCGACACTCTATCCACTGAGCCACACTGGTCTCGGCCCTTTGCCCATTTTTTTAAATCCAGTTATTTTGTTGTTGTTGTTGAGTAATAGGAGTTTATATATTCTGGATATTAACCTCGTATCAGATACAAGGTTTGCAAACATTTTTTCCCATTTTGTAGGCTCCCTTTTCCCTCTGTTTAATGTTTCTTTTGCTGTGTAGAAGTTTTTTTTTAAAGCTTGAAGTAGCCTCATTTGTCTATTTTGCTTTTGTTGCCTGTGCTTTTGTTGTCATATGCAAGAAATGATTGCCATTTCAATATAATAAAGCTTTTCCCCTAAGTTTCCTTCTAGGTGTTTTATTGTTTTCGGTTTCACTTTTTTTATAAAGGAGACTTTTAATCCTTTCAGTTAATTCTACAAACTTTCAAGGAACAAGAGACCTCAAATCACTGTTACCATTTTACTCAATTCATAAAATGTAAAACCAAAATCAATTAATAAGACTTACCTCTGCATGACAAATTACTTTAGAACAATTAAAAATGAAAGCAAGAAATAAGAGATTTCTATTAAATTTCTATTACTTACTTCAATTTGGCAAGTCTGTCCCTGGTCTGATTAATTTCTCTTGATTTACTATGAAGCCAGTCTTCAAGTTGTTTTTTGTTGGGAAAGTACCCTAACAATGCATTTAATTCATCACTGTGCCTAGATTTTATTTTTCGGATTTGTTCATCTTTGTCAGCCTATTAAAAAAATATTTTAAAAATAAAGCTCATTATCTCCACATTATGTCAAGAACAAATATAAATTTTAGATTGATTGAAGTTCTAGGCTTAGAAAGTGAAACTATAAAAATGTAAAAAGAGAATACAGTGGTACCTCGAGATACGAATTTAATTAATTCTGTAACCTTGAGGCGTGGGAAACTATGAGACGCTCAAGTAGTGATAAACTGGTGGGTCGTGTGCAGCTGGCCGATCCTCGCGATTACTCCTATCTCAAATGTTGCTCGTATTTCAAAGCAAAAATCGCTCGTATCTCAAAAATCTCTTATGTTAGGGCACTCGTATCTCAAGGTACCACTGTATATAATTTCCTAAAGTCTAAGTGGGGATGACCTTCCTAAGCCATCAGAGAAAAGAGTAACAAGTCTGATAAACATAAAAATTAAAACTTCTGTGTAAGATATAAAATTTAACACCAATATACATATTTACTTGTATATATACACCTCTATGTTAGTTTTTTGTAATTAGAAAATAGTTTTTAAACTTGAAAGTCTATTTTTATAGTATTAAGCTCAGTTAGCCCCTAAAATATAAAGCCAATAATGACTAAATACTTAATAATAAGGTAAACTAGTTAAAATACCAGAAATTATCTTATATAATAAAAGCTTAATATGCTAAGTGTCCGACCATTTGACCTGTCACTATGATGCACACTGACCACCAGGGGGCAGAAGCTCTGAATGGTAGGTCAGCTTGCTGCTGGGGTCTGGACAATTGGGACTGGGCGAGAGGGTGGGAAACGCCCTGGAGCCCACCTGTGGCCCCACCCCAGCCCTGATTGTGCACCAGTGGGATCCCTGGCCTGGCCTGTGCCCTCTCACAATCCGAGACCCCTTGAGGGATGTCCACTGAGGGATACCACTGATGCATGGGACTCTAGTAATTAAAATAAAAAGAAAGGTCATACCATACCTTGTCTTTGGTCAGCATCTCCATCTGGGTGCGTGTTGCTGTATGATGGTTTAACTGCTCCATCTCTTGATCCAATTTACGCAGGGTCCTGTCTAGGTCTGATTTCTCATTCTGAAGACTTATTACTTCTGTTTTTAGAGTTTCTACATTACTGTTTTTCTCAGCCTTGCTCAGCTCATGTTCCTTATCAATAGTACAAACACAGAGGTTTATATAGTTTGTATTAAAATAGTGGCAAAGTGTATTAGAAATCAACTATTCACTCCAACAGAAATAAAAAACATAAATAAGATTTTTAAGGAAAAAATCTTATAAAGTTACCTTACTCTCTTATAATACTATAAAATTATTAAATAAATCTGGAAGAATCAAACAAGTGTGGGAGAATAAAAACTAATGCAAAGTTAAGAGAAATGTGTCTAAGAATATAGTTTCATGACTCTTCAGTCAATACTTAAGTATTTATCAAGTATCCATGTAACTCACTACATTTCCTGCCATATAGAAACTCTAAAAACAGTGCAACACTACCCCTAATACCATCCCTTTACAAGACAAGCCTATCTAATAAAAGAGTAATATGCAAATTGACCGTATCTCCGCTACACTCACAAGCCATGCCAACCAGCCAGTCAGAGCGACTATGCAAATTAACCCAACCAAGATGGCTACGGCCAGAGAGAGGCTTGGGTTGCCCCTGGCCATAGAGGAAGCCAAACTTTCCGAAAACCCTGGAGGGCCCAGGCCTTCGCTTAAGGCAACAAAGCTTTAATGGCTGTGCTAGCAGAAAGCTTGGCTCTGCTCCAGACTACAAAGTTTCAATTGTAGAAGATAAATAAATCCCATATACCACGACCTCTGCTTGGGTCGCTGGGGGGTATGGCTGGCCTGCAAAGCACCACAGGCCCCTCGCCCAGGCTACCCCACAACCCAAGGGAACACCCAACCTGATCCAGGACACCCTTCATAGCAACTAGCTGGCCCCCACCCATACAGCAGGCCTCTATCCTATCTAATAAAAGAGTAATATGTAGATTGACCAACACTCCAACACACAAGATGGCTGCCCCCATGTGAACACAAGATGGCCAGCACGGGAGGGCAGTTGGCAGAGACAAGGCATGTAAGGGAGGGCAGTTGTGAGTGATCAGGCCAGCAAGGGCGGGTAGTTGGGAGGGACCAGGCCTGCAAGGGAGGGCAGGTGGGGGTGATCAAGCCTGCAGCAGAAGGCAGTGAAGGGTGACCAGGCTGGCAGAGGAGGGAAGTTGGGGGTGACCAAGCTTGCAGGGAAGGGCAGTTGGGGGGGGGGGGGGGAGACCCAGGCCTGCAGGGGAGGGCACCTAGGGGTGACCAGGCCCACAGGGTACGGCAGTTAGGGGCAAACAGGCTGGCAGGGGAGCAGTTAGGCATCAATGAGGCAGGCAGGGGAGTGGTTAGGGGCAATCAGGAAGGCAGGCAGGCAACTAGTTGGGAGCCAGCAGTCCTGGATTGTGAGAGGGATATCAGACTTCCCATTTAGGCCCGATTCTTGGACAATTGGACATCCCTCAAGGAGTTCAAGATTGGTGAGGGAGCAGGCTGGGCTGAAGGACACCCCCAGCTCCCATGCACGAATTTTGTGCACCAGGCCTCTAGTTTATATATCTGAAAGCCTTAACAACCAGAATGACTGGTCACTATAATGCTCACTGGGGCCAGCAAACCGGCTGGATCTGGGGATGGGGCCGGCTGGTCAACCCTCCATGACCTCTTCCCTCTGGCCACCCCCACTCCTGATGGGCCCCCAAAATCCCAATCAGCCTGCAGCCCCTCCCCCAGCTAACTCTGCCCCTAATCACCCCCTACTCTGATCAGGGGCCGGCTGGCCAGCCAACCACCCATGGCCCCTCCCCCAGGCCACTGGCCCCCGATCAGCCTCTCCCTCCCCCATTTCAGAGGCAGGGCCAGCTGGCCCACCGTCCCAATCACCCCCTACCTAAATTGGGGGCAGGGTCTGCTGGCCAACCTCCGGCCTTCTCCTCCTCCCAACAGGCCTGGCCCTGATCCAACCTGATGGCCAGGATGGCCAGACCCCACCCATGCATGAATTCATGTACTGGACCTCTAGTTTATAATAATAAAGGCTTAATATGCTAATTAGACCAGAAGTCCTTCTTTCTAGACAAAGCCACAGCAGGGGCCATGGCAGAGGCAGCAGATGCCCCTCACTGTGGCGGGTGGGGGCTGGAGCCAAGGCCCTTGTACAAATTTCGTGCATCGGGCCTTTAGTATTATGATAAAATGCTAAAAACTGACAAAAACGTACACTAGATGTTAAGCTAGGAAGCAAAAAGGAATATTTAATTACATTATCGAAGTGGGATCTGAGAGGGGGACTTCCCAGCTTTACGATGTTTAACTTTTGGTGGTGGGAATGTAAATGAAGAAAACAGAAACAAGGAAGAAAATTTGGAAATTCATGAAAAGAATAGGTGGGCTAAGAAAGATTCCATCACAGTAAAAATGGTAATATAGCAAAAAATTTATAAGATCTACAGTGTATGGAATCTAGAGTAAAAATACTTGTTTCTTTTTTAACATAAGTAAATGATTCTTAACCAAGGTACTCATAAGAATAGCCTCGTTTTGTTCTGAATGCACATTTCCATGCTCTAGTCTTAGAGGATTTAATTTGGAAGGTCTGAAGTAGGTCTAAACATAAGTACTTTTTAAAAACTTCCTAGGTGATTCTAATTTTTAATCCACTGGATTCTAGAACCAAAGGGTTAACTGATTAAGATATTTAGACGAATTTATTTTACATGTGATTGTTAGACAAGGTAGATATTTTAATTAACATGCCATAATTTTAGGATTAAAAACAGAAAAAAATACTTCAAATTGTAGGATTCTAAATGTCTTACACCTTAAAATTAATTTTGTCTTACAGCTTTTGAGAGATCCTGGTCCAGTTCGTGAATCCTGTCAGAAGATCCTTCCAATTGCTGTAATTCGTACTTCACATTTTTCAGCTCATTCTGCTTCTTACTTAGAATTTCTGATTTTAGCTCAATTATTCTTCCCAGTCCAATTTTCTTATCCCTTATCTCATCTATCTGTTTTTGTTTCAGAGTTTCTTTTTCTGCAAAGTCATTCTAAATACATAAGAATAAGTATTAACATTTTTTTCACTACATAATTCATTAAGCAACAGTTTCCTCATTATGAAAGTAACACATACACACTAAGGAAAATATAAAAAAGTTAAAAAATATGGAATGGCTAGCACCTATAGATAACTATTATTAACTCTGAGCAAACCTTTTCTTTACCTTTTCTGGTAAAAAGAAAAGAAACATTACTTAAAAATCAAATAAAAAATATAGGTTTGCATTTATTCATATTTTTAGCCTTATCCACATTTAAAAATTTGCTTCCATAAAAGTGTCTTCTACTTTGTATCAGATTCTATCCCAACACTAATCCAGAAATATAAGAAAATAAGGTCTATCCAAAAATTAAAACAACATAACTAAAGATTTGGACACAAACAAAAGACAATAACAATATTTACCATCAGTTGGCTGGCAGTTTCTTCTTCCTTTTCTTGTCTCTCTCTTACAAGTTTGTGAAAATTTTTAATTTGTCTTTCACTGAATGGTCCATGCTCAAAGCCATCCAATTCTAACTGTGATGCCAAAGACTGAATTAATGAATCTCTAGCTCGGATATTTTCTTGATGGCGATCTGCTTGTTGCTGTAGACGACCTTTATTATTATTATTTTAAGTATGTTTTTATTGATTTCAAAGAGAAAAAGAGGAGATAGAATCGTCAGTGATGCGAATCATTGATCAGCTGCCTCCTGCACACCCCCCACTGGATATCAAGCCCACAACCCAGGCATGTGCCCTGACCAGGAATCGAACCATGACCTCCTGGCTCATAGGTCAATGCTCAACCACTGGGCCACACAAACTGAGCAGTAGATGCAATAATTTTTTTAAGTGATTTTTAAAAAAATTGAGATACTCTTACATTAACATGTAATTATAAAAACATATAGCAAGATCTCTTATATTCTGTACCCAGTTTCCCCAAATAGTAACTGTGATATTGTAACATAATTAGAAATACATATTTGGTCTTTGTCCCTTGGTTCCTGGCACTGAGTTCCTAAAACTCTTAGAATTTCAGGTAGAATGTCTTTTTTTTTTTGGTTGTTGTTAATCCTTAGGATATTTTTTCCACTGATTTTTATTTATTTTATTTTTTAATATATTTGATTGATTTTTTACAGAGAGGAAGGAAGAGAGATAGAGAGTTAGAAATATCAATGAGAGAGAATCATCTATCAGCTGCCTCTTATACATCCCCTACTGGGGATGTGCCTGCAACCAAGGTACATGGCTCTTGACCAGAATTAAACCTTCAGTCCACAAACTGATGCTCTATCCACTGAGCCAAACCAGTCTCAGCTCCACTGATTTTTAGAGAGTGGAAGGGAAAGAGGGAAGGAGAGAGAAAGAGAGAAACATCAATGTGAGAGAGACACATCAGCTGGTTGCCTTCAGCATGTGCCCAAACAAAGGCCTGGGGATCAAACTGGATACCTTCAGTGAATAGGCCAATGGCCTAACTATTGAGAAACACTAGCCAGGATAAGAGAGGAGTGTCTTTTGTTAGCCTATCTAATAAAGGAGCAATATGCAAATTGACCATCACTCCAACACACAAGATGGCCGCCACAAGATGAGGGCAGTTAGGAGCGACCAGGCTGGCAGAAGAGGGAAGTTGGGAGCAACGGGGCCTGCAGGGAAGCGCAGTTGGGGGAGGACCCTGGCTTGCAGAGGAGAACAGTTGGGAAGGGACCAGGCCTGCAGGGGAGAGCAGTTAGGGGCAATCAGGCTGGCTGGGCAACGGTTAGACATCAATCAGGCTGGCAGGGGGTGATCAGGCAGGCAGGCAGAAGCAGGGGCAATCAGGAGGGCAGGCAGGTGAGCAGTTGGGAGCCAGCAGTCCTGGATTGTGAGAGGGATCCCAGATTGGAGAGGGTGCAATCTGGGCTGAGGGACACACATTCCCATGCACAAATTTTGTGTACCAGGCCTCTAGTTCATTATAAGTCTCTTTCTACCACACCTGAGTTTATTCTAATATGGTGACTCCTGGAGGATGAGAGCTGCTTATCAGAGGAGCCTAATATGAGATTAGAGAATAGGAATTTTCAGTATCCTCCTCCCCAACTCTGGGGAGAAGTTGAAGATTCAATTCAATCATCAATGGTCAATAATGATTACATAATAGAACTCCCATAAAACCCCTAAACAAGGAGCTTCAGAGCTTCCAGGTTGGTGAACACATGGAGGTGCTTAGAAAGTGCCACACCCCTTCCCCATACCTTACTCTATACATCTCTTCCATTTGGTTGTTTCTGAGCTGTATTCTTTATAATAAAATGGAAATAGTGTTTCCCTGAGTTCTATGAGCCATTATAACAAATAATTGAATCTGAGGAAGGGGTTGTAGAAATGTCTCATGTAAAAACCAAGATGACGGCCTAGGTAAACAACTAAACTGCTGCCTCGCACAACAATTTCAAAAACTACAACTAAAAGACAGAAGGGACATCATGCAGAACCATAGGAAAATTGGCTGAGTGGAAATTCTACAACTAAAAGGAAAGAGAGGGGCTCATGGAGACTCAGAGGACCTGCAAAAAGCTGAGGTATGGAGACATGTGCGTGGAGAGAGCGGGTGGTGGTGTGCCTGGCCAGCTTCATCTGGCAGGAGGGAGATGGAGACTCCCAACAGCACTGAACCCCTTATCCTATTGCATTGAACCCCAGCTCCAGGCAAGACTCATAGGAGGGGAGTCTGGACTGTGAAAAGGGAGGAGTGCACAGAAATTTAGGGGAGCAGTGAAAGGGCAGAAGTCTGGGGCACGCACACCAATGCGTGCAGAGAGTACAGACTGCTGCTTGTGCAGCTGGCTTTCATGAGTGAGCGTGAGACAGAGTCTCCCAACTGCGCTACTTCTAACTGCACTGATTGGAGAGTGTGCAATCTGGGCTGAGGGACACACATTCCCGTGCATGAATTTCAGGGAGACCCTGGGGACCCAGACTCATACAGGTCCCAGAGCACAAGGGAACCGCAAAGACAGAGGTCTAGAGACAGGCACGAGCATGTGCACAGAAAGGGCTGCAACGATTATTGATTACCAAGAGACACTTGAGACTCAGGGGCCGCATAGGGTGGAGCTGACCGGAAGCCAAGGCAGTCCGCCAAACCCTGAAACTCCACCCTATCCAAACTGAACAGAGAGGCTTTTGCAGTTTTGCAAGTCTTGCATCATAAGGCTAATTCCAACACAGAAGTTCTTCCACCATAGTGAAAATGTGGAGACAAAAGAACAGATCACAAATGAAAGAAATGAAGGAAAACAAATGACTGGATATAGAGTGCAAAACCACACTTATAAGGTTTTTCAAGAATTTCCTAGAAAAGATGGATAAATTTAGCGAGACCCAAGAGAAGATAAAAAACACCAACTAGAAATTAAACATACACTGACTGAAATAAAAAATATTATACAGAGACCTAACAGCAGACTAGAGGAGGGCAAGAATCAAGTCAAAAATTTGAAATACTAAGAAGCAGAAAACACTCAATTGGAAAAGCAAGAAGAAAAAAGAATCCAAAAATGTGAAGATAGTGTAAGGAGCCTCTGGGACAACTTCAAGAGTACCAACATCAGAATTGTGGGGGTGCCAGAAGAAGAGAGAGAGCAAGATACTGAAAAATCTATTTGAAGAAATAATGAATGAACACTTCCCACACCTGGTGAAAGAAATAGAATTACAAGTCCAGGAAGCACAAAGAACCCCAAATAAAAAGAATCCAAAGAGGACCACATGAAGACACATCATAATTAAAATACCAAGAGCAAAAGACTTAGAGAGGATATTAAAAGCAACAAGAGAAAAACAGTTAAATACCTACAAGGGAGCACCCATATGATTGTCAGCTGATTTCTCAACAGGAACTATGCAGGTCAGAAGGGAGTGGCAAGAAATATTCAAAGTGATGAAAAGCAAGAACCTACAACCAAGATTACTCTACCCAGCAAAGCTATCATTCAGAATTGAAGGTCAGATAAAGAGCTTTAAAGATAAGGAAAAACTAAAGAAGTTCATCAACACCAAACCAGTATTATATGAAATGCTGAAAGGTACTCTTTAAGAGGAGGAAAAAGAAAACGGTAAAGATAAAAATAATGAACAACTAATACATATCTATCAACAAGTGAATCTAAAAATCAAGTGAATTAAAAATCTGATGAACAGAATAAACTGGTGAATATAATAGAATCAGGAGCATAGAAAGGGAGTGGACTGATAATTCTCAGGGGGAAAGGGGTAAAGGGGTTGCAGGAGAGACTGGAGAATAATCATACATCTATGGGTAAGGATAATGTGGGGTGGAGGTAAGGGTAGAGGGAGGGGTGGGAGACAGGTAGAGGGGAGCTATGGGGGGAAAAAAGAGAAACAAATGTAATAATCTAAACAATAAAGATTCATTAAATTAAAAAGAAAAAGAAATATCTGATGTATAGCCAGTGGTCAAAAGAACAGGTGACAGACAACCTGGACTTGGCAACGGCCATTGGAAATGGGAGGCAGCTTCATATAACTGAGCCCTTAATCTGTGGGGTCTGTGCTAATTTCACATAGTTAGTGTAAGAACTAAGTTAAATTACAGGACACCCAGTTGGCAAGAACTGGAGAATTGCTTGGTATGGAAAAATGCACTCATTTGGTGTTAGAATTATTGTAAGCTGAAATTGTGCTCTTTTAGTAACATTTTGCAAAACTATAAAGTAAATCCTCACTTAAAGTCAGGATAGATTCTGCAACTTTAAATGAAATGACATATAATGAAACCAAATTTACCATAGACTACTTAATACAGACAAAGAGTTAAGTTCTATGCCTTTCAAAAACATTACAATAAAACAATTATTCAATGACCTGCTGTAGTGTCATATCAACCAAGATACAGACACTGATATAATCTTTCAAACTTATTCAGATTTCCCAGTTTTACTTGTACTCATTTGTATATGTATTTATTAAATTATGTATAATTGTATCACCTGTACTGGCTCATATATATACCACAATAGTCAAGATACCGAACAGTTCCAATATTGCAAAAATCCCTCTTATTGCTTTTATAAATATAACCACAATAACTTTTTCCTGTCCCTCCTCCTACTTAATAAGCCTAGCAACCACTAATCAGGCCTCCGCTTCTAAAATTCTGGCATTTCAAAAATGTTACATAAATGGAAATACACTTATATAGTTTCAGATTTTTTTTTCACTCAGGATAATTCTCTGGAGATTCATCATTCATGCTGAAAATGCATATCACAATAAAAAAGACCAACAAATACTTTACCCTACCCTGTTCAATAAGTAGTTCTGATTTTTCTTGATTGAGAAGCCTAGATTCTTTATTTAATTTTTCCATTTCACGCTGACAGTCTACCAATTTCCTTTCTTTCTCCCTTATTGTTCTCTGGTGATTGAGATATAAATCATTTAGTTGCTCATCAGTCCCTTGAAAAACCTATACAAAACCAAAATAAAGAGGTTTAATAAGTATAAGAAGATATCACTCTGAGGTATGAAGTATGAAAAAAGTATTCCATGTCCTTCCTCTTAACATATACATGAAGACAAACATCTTAAGTATTTTTTTTTAAATGAGTGGCGAAATGGATTAAAATGAGGTTCACTATATTAACCCCAGAATTTTGAAGAACAGAATTCTTCTACCACAAACCTTTTCCATTTTCTGTTCCAGTTCACTATTATCTTTCTCCATTTGCTTCTTTCGGCTTTCCAACGCTTTAATCTCATTGTCAAGTTTCATTATTTTAGAGAGGTTGTATTCAATTTCTTTGAGACGATTCTGAAAATAAACATACACTATGATAAATAGTCTGGAATTAAACCCACAACAATACTTCTCAAAAACTTCTTAGCTTCCCTTAATCAGTGTTTCACTGCCTCTTGGTGGCATTAACATTATCTGGCTTGAATAGTTTGTGATATCCCCAGCTACTTCATTTTTTAAATCTAGCTCATCACCAGATGTGTGGATTCTTTGACACTTGTGTTTTGGCTCTATCCCCAGAGCACACAATTTAATAAAAGGAGCCAAGACAAATTTGTAAGCAACAAAAAATATAGCAGAGTGCTTAAAGCTTAGGCATTATTGTGAAATGATATAAATGAATGGGGCAATTGGGCTATTATTGTATTATTACAGGTCCAGTGCACAAAACAAATATTTACTAAAGAATGCATTAATATCAATGGGTATTGGGATAGAAACAAAAACTAAGTTTTTTAGTTTACAACTCAAAGATTTATAAAATATTTATTTATAGGTGAGTTTTAAAAAACAAAATCAGTAATTTTTAAATGGCTTTAAAAAATCTACTATCTGAAACCTGGAAAATAAGCCATTTTCAAGAAGCTCTTACTTATTTAGACTAGGAATATCTTCAGAGGCAGTCCTCATTATTCCTGTAGCCCCATGTATAATATACCCTTGCACACAGCAAACACCCAAATGCTTGTGAAATGAATAAAGGGGATTTGCTTAAAGTGTTTTTTATAAACCAAGAGTTCAGAAAGCTATACTCATTTGTAAATATGGTCATACATCACTTAACAAGGGAGATATATTCTGAGAAACGCATTAAGTGATTTTGTTACTGTGCAAATATCACAGAGTACATTTACACAAACCTAGGTGGCATAACCTACTACATACCTAGGCTCTAGGGTATAGCCTATTGCTCCTAAGCTACAAACCTATATAGCATATAACTGTACTGAATACTGGAGGCAACTATAACCCAATAATATTTGTATATGTAAACACAGAAAAGGTACAGTACAGTTGACTCTTGAACAACACGTGTTTGAATTGCATAGGTCTACATATACCCACTTGCCATGAATGGAGCTTGTAGGACTGGAAGTTACTCTGGGCGAGTGAGTGAATGGTGAGTAAATGTGAAGACCCATGACATTACTATACACTTTGTAAACACTGTACACTTAACCTACACTAAATTAATAAAAAATATTTTTCTTTTTTCAAGTTAACCTTAGCTTACTATAACCTTTTTTACTTTGTAATCTTTTTTTAACTCTTTGGGTTTTTTGTGATAATACTTAGCTTAAAATACAAACATACTGTACAGTTGTATAGAAATATTTTCTATTTTTTTTTCCCTTATTCTATTTTTTTCTACTTTTTTTTTTTTACTTTTTAAACTTTTTTTGTTGTTATTGTTAAAATCTAAAACACAAACACACATACTAGCCTAGACCAGTAGTCGGCAAACTCATTAGTCAACAGAGCCAAATATCAACAGTACAACGACTGAAATTTCTTTTGAGAGCCGAAAACTGACTTCTAAGCATGGGCCATGAAGTTTCATGGTATTTTGTGGAAGAGCCACACTCAAGGGGCCAAAGAGCTGCATGTGGCTCGCAAACCATAGTTGCCGACCCCTAGCCTAGCTAATCACTGTTTTCCATCTCCATATCTCATCCAGCTGGAAGGTCTTGAGAAGCAATAACACACATGGAGCAGCTGATTGATGTCTCTCTCTCATCAATGTTTCTGACTATCTCTCTCCCTTCCTCTCTGTAAAAAAATCAATAAAATATATTTAAAAAAAAAGAAATCAAATTACCTTCAATGGATCAAGTTCATTCTCATAGGATTTGACAATTTCTTTTGAAGATGCTAACTGGGTTTCCTTACTAGTTATCTGATCGCGGATCTCACAAGCTTTTTCCTTATTTTGCTTCAGATATTTTAGTTCTGTTTGACATTCTTTTACTTTCTGACCTTGTGTCTGCCGTACCTGCCGAAGTGTTTCCAAGGCCTTAATGTACCTATAAAGATATTAAATAAAAAGTTCTGGCTAAGTAAATGATAGTATATTCATACAATGAAATATGTAGTCATTAAAAGTTTTTAATAACTTAGAAAATGCTTATGACATATGGTAAGTGAAAAAGTTACATATACACTGTCAACCAGATAGTTAACATGCATAGAAAAAAAAAACCAGAAAGGAAATATGCCCACTGGTTGCCACTGAGAAGTAATAATTAATGACTTTCTTGCTTTTAAAGTTTTGTTTTAAGAAAGACATATCCAAATTGCAATCATATTAATAACTTAATGGGCTACAAAGTCTAATTAAATGTTACAAACCTTGTTGCTGAAAAAATCTCATCAAATTTTTGCTTCAAAGCCTTTCCTTCACTTAAAGGCCAATTAGAATCTTCTTGATGACAGAAAATGACATTATTTAGCACAGATTTGGAAACCCCAAGAGAACTTATCATCTCTCGGTCAATTTCTGCACACTTAGAGCTGAGACTAACCTTTTCACCATACCTACAGAAAATGAAAATAAAGAATTTATGTAAAATAACCTCCATTTGTATGTATTCTATTGCTTAAATCAATCTTTATGTTATACTTGTAAAAAAAAAAGTCCATTCATTCATCCTTCTTTTATAATAGCTTCCTCATGCTAAAAAGTATTCTGAAATAATTCAGCAGTTCACTGAGAAAAGAAGTACGTAAAACTGTGTTGTTCAGAAAAAAATATAAGAATTTATGTAATATGTTTTTACATATTTGGAGTTTTAGTTACAATTATTTAAAATACCTATAAACAATACATAGAGAAAAATAAACTACCTCCCATCCCTAGAACTTAAATATAAGGGAAATAAGTGCCTTAAGAGAATAAAACAAAACATGATAATTCATAGGAGACAGGCAAAGGTACCTTAAAAATATGTAAAGACTGTATAGTTTAGATAAGGGGTTGTTCAATAACAGACACATCTTTGTAAAAGGAAATTAAAGGCAAACAAACCTTAGTGGTACCCATCTAGCAAATCCAAGAAGGATTCTTTTTTTTTTTTAATATACTTTATTGATTTTTTTACAAAGAGAAAGGGAGAGAGAGAGAGTCAGAAACATCGATGAGAGGAAAACATCTATCAGCCGCCTCCTGCACAACCCTCACTGGTACGGTCGAATCGAACCCGGTACCATTCAGTGTGCAGGCCGATGCTCTATCCACTGAGCCAAACCGGTTTCAGCCAGGAAGGATTCTTAATCAGTAGACCTCAACTTCTAGGGTCACACTACCAAAGCAATACAAAAAGAGAACTGCCTCGGGGTCTCTTAAATGAGATCAGTATTCCCAGAGGGAGGACCATCTTTGTCCTTGGATTCCAAGAGATCTCTCAGTATCTTTCAGCAGAAGGACAAATCTACCATTTTCTTTCATATCTTCTGTCTAGTATCTGTTAACAACTAGATGAGGTGGGCAGAGGCAGTGTCTATCTTTCCTGTCATTTGCATATTCCCTTATGTATGTTTAAAACAATACAATGAATGAAGTGAGAATGTTTTATAGGGGGACTGAATGGACACAAATAGAGCAAGAAGTTACTCCATTAGACTAGGAAAAGATGTAGCTTGAACTGGAATGGTCATCATAGAAATAGAAAGAAATAGATTAAAAAGATATTTAGGTTAAATCCACACAACTTGATAATGGACTGAATATGAAGGGCAAGGAAGATGTCGAAACAGACTTAGGTTCTCGGCTTGTGTCACTAGATAGGTAGTGGTGTCATTCACTGAGAATAAGAGAACTGTAAGAGATTTTTCAAAGGGAGTCAAGGGAAAGGATCATGAACTTGGTATAGCTGTATCTGAGGCATCTTTGAAACAACTGGTAGCAAAATTAGAGAGGCAGTTAAGTACATTGGTTTAGAAACAGGTCTGGTCTGGAGACATAAATCTGAGTTACTATGAATACAAAGTACTATAATTTGAGCAATAGGTGTAAATGAGATTATCTAAAAAGAGAATATAGAACAAAAATGGAAAAAGGATCTAGGACTGAGTTTGTAGAGCTCCAACCTTTATTGGCTGGGTAGAAGTTGGCTTTAAGGAAAAGAAAGAGGAAACAATGTTTTGACATGTCATGGAAATCTAAAAACATGTTCAAATAAGAAGTGATTAACATCTACTTTTCACTGCATTGTAGTACATAAAGCAATGGCCTTCCAAAGAGATCTATGGAATTTGTGAATGTGTTAGTTTACGAGGAAAAAGGGAATTAAGATTACAGATAAAATTAAAGTTGCCCTTCATTTGACTTTAAAATAGGTTATCCTGGATTATCTGAGTGGGCCAAGGTGAGGAGAGGGTCCTTAAGTTTGGGAGGGAGAGGCAGAAGAGGAAGTCAGAGTGATGCAATGTGAGAACTCTGTCCACTGTTGCTGGCTTTGAATATGAAGGTAGAGTGCATTGAACCAAAGAATGTGGGTGGCCTCTAAAAGGTGGAAAGAGAGAAAGAGAGTGCCCAGTCGGCATGCTCAGTGGTTGAGTGTTGACCTACGAACCAGGAGGTCACGGTTTGATTCCTGGTCAGGACACATGCCTCGGTTGCTGGGGCGTGCAGGAGGCAGCCAAACCAATGGTTCTCTCTCATCATTGATGTTTCTATCTCTCTTTCCTTCTCCCTTCCTCTCTGAAATGAATAAAAACACATTTAAAAAAAATAAAAATAAAAGGTGGAAAGAGCAAGGAAACTGTTCTTAGAGCCTCCAAAAAGAAACAGCCCTACCAATACCTTGGTTTTAGATTAGTGAGACCCAATTCAAACTTCTAAATTACAGAACTGTAAGATAATAAATTACGTTGTTTTGCCTGGCCAGCCTGCTCAGTGGTTAAGCACTGACCTATGAACTAGGAGGTCATCGTTCAATTAGGGCACATGTCCAGGTTGTGGGCTTGATCTCCAGTGTGGGGCATGCAGGAGGCAGATCAATGGTTCTCTCGCATCAGTGATATTTCTCTCTCTCCCCCTCTCCCTTCCTCTCTGAAATCAATAAAAATATATTAAAAAAAATTAAATTGTGTTGTTTTAAGCCATTAAGTTTGTGGTTTGTTATAGCAGTCATAGAAAACTAATACATGAGCTCTTAATACATATTAAGCATTTTATGTGCACTAGCACTATCCTTACATCTTTTTTAATATGTACAGTGATACTGAACCCCAATTTTACAAATGAAAAAAAACAGACTCACTCACTATGAGGTCTATTTTATATAACCATAGCATTATCTTAATTAATTCAGAGGTTATTAGTGATCTTAGTTGTAGCTGTTTCAATAGAGGAAAGGGCAAGAGAAGGAGTGAGGAGAAAGTAAAGAAATGGAAACAGTTAAGTGTCAATAATTCTTCTCAGAAGATTGGCTATAAAGAGGAAGATGGAAACAGTAACTGTAGTGGACTGAAATCAAAGGTATGTGCTTAAAAGCCAATGAAAAGAATCTGCTTGAGACTCTAGTGCCTAGTATAGTGCTTCTAACACATAATAGATGCTACACATTACTGGTTAAATAAAAGATTATTTCTAATTTAACAAATAAGAAATAAATGAAAAAGGAAGGGGGTAAGGTTACACTTAAATAATTTGCTCAACAAAGATAAAGCCTTAAATCAGGGTGAACTAATTCCAAAATCCATACTCACTATAAGATGACACCTGCTCAGTTGAAATGGACAAATTTCAGGTAAGAAAAACATGTTCAAGTAAGAAGTGATTAACATCTAGTTTTCATTGCATTGTAGTACATAAAACAATGGCCTTCCTTAAGAAGTTTTGGGGAGAATCCAAGATGGCGGCATAGGTAAGCACCTACACTGCTGCCTCGCACAATTTCAAAACTACAACTAAAAGACAGAACGGACATCATCCAGAACCACAGGAAAGCTGGCTGAGTGGAAGTTCTACAACTAGAGGGAAAGAGAGGGGCTCACAGAGACCCAGAGGAGCTGCAAAAAGCTGAGGTATGGAGACGCGCGGGCAGAGAGAGCGGGTACCGGAGTACCTGGCTGGCTTTCTCTGGCGGGAGGGAAACGGAGACTCCAAACGGCATTGAACCCCGTATCTTACGACACTAAACCCCAGATCCAGCCGAAACTCATACGGGGGGAGTTTGGACTGTGAAAAGGGAGAGGTGCATGGAAATTTAGGGGAGTCGCAAAAGATCAAAGGCCTGGTGGCAACCAACAGCACTGCGCGCAGGACAGATTGCTGATTGTGCCACTGGTTTTCATGAGTGGGCGGGAGACAGACCCTCCCAACTGTGCCACTTCTAACTTCACTAAGCCCCTGTTTAGGGCGAAATCCTGGGGACCTAGTCTCGTGTGGTTCTGGTGCGCAGGGGAGCTGGAGGGGCAGCGGTCTAGAGGCACTGCGGGTGCTCAGGCACAAGGACCGCTCCAGCCATTACCTAGTCACGTGAGACTCAGGGGCCGTAGAGGGCGGGGCCGACTGGAAGGCAATGCGGTCCCTTAAGCCCTGAGACTCCACCCTCCCAAGCTCAATAGAGGCTTCTTCGGTTTTGCAAGTCTGGTATCATAAAGCTGAATTCAACACAGAAATTCCCCCGGCATAGTGAAAATGCCGAGACAAGGGAAAGGATTACAAACAAAAGAAATGGAGGGGAAAAAACGACTGGATATAGAGTTCAAAACCACGCTTATAAGGTTTTTCAAGAATATGCTAGAAAAGTTGGATAAATTTAGTGAGACCCAAGAGGAGATGAAAAAGGACATACTAGAGACACTGACTGAAATAAAAAATATTATACAGAGTCCTAACAGCAGACTAGAGGATGGCAAGAATCAAGTCAAAAATTTGAAATATAAAGAAGCAGAAAACATTCAACTGGAAAAGCAAGAAAAGAATCCAAAAATGTGAAGATAATGTAAGGAGCCTCTGGGACAGCTTCAAGCGTACCAACATCAGAATTGTGGGGGTGCCAGAAGAAGAGAGAGAGCAAGATACTGAAAACCTATTTAAAGAAATAATGACAGAAAACTTCCCACATCTGGTAAAAGAAATAGACTTACAAGTCCAGAAAGCACACAGAACCCCAAATAAAAGGAATCCAAAGAGGACCACACCAAGACACATCATAATTAAAATACCAAGAGCAAAAGACAAAGAGAGAATATTAAAAGCAGCAAGAGAAAAACAGTTCATTACCTACAAGGGAGCACCCATACGACTGTCAGCTGATTTCTCAACAGAAACGATGCAGGCCAGACGGGAGTGGCAAGAAATATTCAACGTGATGAATAGCAAGAACCTACAACCAAGAATAATCTATCCAGCAAAGCTATCATTCAGAATTGAAGGGCAGATAAAGAGCTTCACAGAGAAGAAAAAGCTAAAGGAGTTCATCAACTCCAAACCAGTATTATATGAAATGCTGAAAGGTACTCTTTTAGAAGAGGAAGAAGAAAAAGGTAAAAGCCAAAAAATTATGAACAACAAATACGTATCTGTCAACAAGTGAATCTAAAAATTAAGTGAATTAAAAATTTGATTAACAGAATAAACTGGTGAATATAATAGAATCAGGTGCACAGAAAGGGAGTAGACTGATAATTCTCAGGGGGACAAAAATCATAAAGCATTAAATAGACTGTGAAATTACAGCAGAAAGATTAAAGTTAGGTGAGGTAGATAAGTGATCAATCAAAGGACTTGTATGCATGCATATAAGCATAACCAATGATCACAGACACTGGGGGGTTGGGGTATGCCTGGGAGGGAGGGGGGTAAAGGGGAGATATGTATAAAAAATTAATAAAAATTAATAAAAAGAAAAAAAAAAGAAGTTTTGGAAAGCCATTGTTTTAATCTTTCCTAGTTGTTTACTTCTCATCTCACCCACCCCTACACAATACTACCATTTTTTCATTCAATCTATATTTGAGTGACTGGATCTTCAATTCAGCAACTATTCATAAATTATTCAAAAGAATGGAGCATTATCAAGAAATCTTTAATGGGATCATTCTGTTTAACTGATAAATTATAACCAAATAAAATATTAAATGGTGACAGCCTATACATATATAAAGGCAGGGAATATACAGGCTACTTTCTGCTCAATTTTGCTGAGGACCTTTAATTGCCCTAAAAAATAAAGTCTGTTAAGAAAATTAATATACTCCCCTAAAATAAATTCAAAGTAATAGGAAAAAGAACATAAAAAAACTAAAAGAGCCAAAACCAGTTTGACTCAGTGGATAGAGCATTGGCCTGCGGACTGAAAGGTCCCAGATTCAATTCCGATTAAGGGCTTATACCTTGGTTGTGGGCACATCCCCAGTAGGAAGCGTTCAGGAGGCAGCTGATCGATGTTTCTAACCCCCTATCCCTCTCCTTTCCTCTCGGTAAAAAATTGGTAAAATATATTAAAAACAAAACAAAACAAACAAACTAAAAGACAGAAAATGAACAGATAATCAAATATAAAATAAACACCTACTTTGTTCTACTAATGACTCCTTCCAGGGTCTTAAATTCTGTCTTTTTGCTTTTCTGAGTACACACCATAGATCTCTGCACAGCTACAATATCTCCATTCACATCACGAAACTGCAGACGAATCTGGGCTCTAACATCTGTTTCTTGAGCAACCTTTCAAGGTAAAATAGAAAAAAAATGCTACCTTAATAATAAGCATTAGAATGCTAGTTCTGAAGGAAAATACAATTTTACTGAAAACGAGTGAACAAAAAAAAATTAATTTTACTGTTTAATTGATTAAAATTATATATTCCCTTATATTATTCATCATCCTTAAGAAATTAGGTGACCTAGCTGGTATGGTTCAGTGGATAGAGTGTTTGCCTGCAGACTGAGTGGTCCCAGGTTTGATTCCAGCCAAGGGCACATGCCCAAGTTGTAGGCTTGATCCTCAGTAGGGGACGGGCAGGAGGCAGCCAATCAATGATTCTCTCTCATCATTGATGTTTCTATCTTTCTCTCCCTCTCTGTTCCTCTCTGAAGTCAATAAAAATTTATTTTTTAAAAATTAGGAATTTGATATTGATATATTACTACCATATAGTCCTCATATTCCATTCAAGTTTTGCCAATTGTTCCAATATGGCTTTTATAACAAAAAAGCTAGTTCAGATTTACACATTGTTATTTTACACTGTTCAGAACTGCACATCATGTCTCTGGTTTCTTTCAGTCTGAAACAGTTCCTCAGATTGTCCTTGACTTGCATGCCTGATAATTTTGAAAATTACAGAATGTTTCCCCATATTTGTCTTTGTTTAATATTTCTTTATGACTATAACCAGATTATGCATCTTTGGCAGGAATATTAAAGAAGTGATATGTTCCTTTCACTGCATCTTATCAAATGAAACTTGATTTCAATTTATCTCATTATCTGGGATGTTAACCTCAGTCTCTTGATAAAAGTGATATCTGTCAGGCTTCTTCACCATAAAGTTATTTTTTTTACTTTGCTTTTACAAATATACTTATTAAGCTTTCCTCCATGGGGTTTAGCATCTAGTAATGAATATATTTTACTTGAACGATTACTACACTAGCTATCCAAGAGTAATTTTCTAGTTCCATTATTTCTCCTACATTTATTAGTTAAGATTCTATGAACTTCCAGAAAAGATAGTGCAAGAGCTAAACGTTGTGCCCACCTACTCCCATGAGCACATTAAAATTACAACCAAGTTATAGAACAACCATCATTGAAAATTACATGAAGATCAGCTGAACAGAAGTCCTACAACTAAAGGATATAAAGAAGCCATGTCAAGACTGGTAGGAGGAACAGAGACACAGAATCAGCAGGTTTCACATCCAAAGTGTAGTGATTAAGAATCAGGAGGAATCAACCAAAAGACTTGTATGCATGCATATAAGCACAACCAACAGATGCAAAACCCGAGGGTGGGGGGTAGGGGGGGAGGGGCAGTGAGGGCAAATGTCAGGAGGTAGAAGCCAGGGGGTAGAGGAGGTAGGGGGTGCCACTTGGGGAGGGGGGAGGAGATATATGTACTACTATTTGTAATACCTTAAATAAATTTTTAAAAAAAGAAAGGATCAGGAGGAAGAGCTGGGCTGCAGAGGTTCCCCCTGAGGAGCAATGAGTCCCAACCTGGGGCTCTAGTGCCAGGAAAACCAGCAGGGACTGAGTATAGTGAACCAGAGGACTGCTGAAGATCAAGCTGTCTTCTTAAAGGTCCTGTGTATGAACTTGCTCGCTGACAAACTCACTAATTCTGGGCTCCAGAGAAGGGGACAGCAGCTTGAAAAGTGCCAGGGACACACAGGGAGGAATTAGTTTCAGAGCAAGGACTGAAAAAGCAGCTCTCCCGGAAAAAGTGCTGATAGGCATCATTCCTTCGTTGAACACTCCTCCCATTCAGCCAGTGGCCCTCCCTGGTGATTCCCTAAGACCCCACCCTACTCAAGCCCAGCCCTCTAGTGGCTGCTCCACACAGAGGGCCTGCCTAGGCTTATGCCGTGGACCTTCCTAAAATCCATCAAAGGCCGACAAACCCCAAACAAGCAGCAGCTGACTTCAGGGTGCCCTAGGCCCAGCATAAGCAGTGACTGGTCTTCACTTGCATTGTAAGTCCCATCAGGTGGCCACAATCCTGGAATAAGTGGTGGCCACTCTTAGTTTAAAATATAGCTTCAACTAAGCAGCTATAGCCAGGCACAAGTTAGCACTGGCTTCAGCTTACATCAAGGTACCCATTAAAGGGTCCCAAGCCCAACACAAGTAGCAACTGGCTTCAGTTCACACCATGCCATCTCCAAAATGCCTCCAAGCCCTGTACAAACATCAATCAACTGCAGATCACTTTGTAGCTCCTACCAGGTAACCTCAAGCCCAGCACAAGTGGCAACTGACCTTGGCCTACATTGGAACCTCTCCCAAAAGGCTCCAGAACCAACATACTGGGTGGCCAAAAGCACCACCCAACCAGCGCCACAAACAATATACCAAAAGTGCAAACTCAATAGGCACCAGAGCCACTCATAGGGTCAGTTCCCACACAACAGCGCACCCACTGTAGTCACAGCCAGTATTCAAAGCCAGTTAGTCTGAGGGCCAACCAAACCTATGATATGTCAACAGCAACCAAAGCTCAACTACAATAGAAGGGCACACACAACTCATACAAGGGAAAACCCTAAAACTCCCAACTGAGGTAATTAGAGAGACTGAGCTACTGGGACACACAGAACATGTACTACATAAGGCCACTCTGCAAAGACTGGGAGACATAGCAGACCTACCTAATATATAGAAATGACTACAGGGAGGCAACTAAAATGAGGAGATGAAGAAACATGTCCTAAATGAAAGAACAGGACAAAACTCCAGAAAACAACTACATTATATAGAGATAAGCAACCTACCAGATACAAAGTTGAAAACACTGTGTAATGGATGCTCAACGAACTTAGAGGGCTCAGGCTGGGCTGAGGGACCCGCCTGAGTGCATGAATTTCATGCACCAGGGCT
Source organism: Lasiurus cinereus (assembly GCA_011751065.1). Taxonomy (NCBI): domain Eukaryota; kingdom Metazoa; phylum Chordata; class Mammalia; order Chiroptera; family Vespertilionidae; genus Lasiurus; species Lasiurus cinereus. The sequence continues at coordinate 6,963,185 of JAAGEH010000293.1, forward strand.
CTAATATATATATTAGAGCCCTGGTGCATGACCATCTATTAAATCAATGGTGTTGGCAAAAGTGAACAGATATATATATATATATATACACACACACACACACACACATACATATATATATATACTTATTCATGATTGATTTAAAAAAGAGAAAAAGAGAGGGTTCAATTATATAAAATCAAAAATGAAAGAGAAGTGACTACTGACCCTTCAGAAATACCGAAGATTAAAAAGGAATACCACCAACAACTCTATATCGACAAATTGGAAAACCTAGAAGTGGATAAATTCTCAGAAACAAAATCTTGCAAGACTGAATCAAGAACAAACAAAATCTGAACAGATTCCTAACTACATTGTTCAAATTTCCATACTACACAAAGCAATTATAGATTCAATGCACTCCCTATCAAAATACAATGGCATCTTGCACAGAACTAAAACAAATCATCTAAAATTTATATGGAACCACAAAAGACCCTAAATAGCTAAAGCAATCTTGAGAAAGAAAAACAAAGTTGGAGGTATCATACTACATGATATCAAACTATGCTAAGGCTACCAGTAATCAAAACAGCAAGAAAACATAGACACAAAGATCAATGGAACAAAATACTGAGCCAGAAATAAATCCATGCTTATATGGTCAATAAATCTATGATAAAAGCAAAAATATATAATGGGGTCAAGACCATCTATTAAATCAATGGTGTTGGCAAAAGTGAACAGATACATGAAAAAAAAATGAAGCTAGACCATTTTATCATAACATTTACAAGAATAAACTCATGCTGAGACCTGTGTGGCTCAGTGGATAGAGCGTCGGCTTGGGGACTGAAAGGTCCCAGGTTTGATTCTGGTTGGGGGCATGTACCTTGCTTATGGGCACATCTCCACTGTGGGGCGTACAGGAGGCAGCTGATCGATGTCTCTCTCTCATCGATGTTTCTGACTTTCTCTCTCTCTCCCTTCCTCTAAAGAATAAACTCAAAATGGATTAAAGACTTACATCTACAACTTGAAACCATAAACTCCTCGAAAAAAATGTAGTCATTGTTCTTAGTAATATTTTTCTGGTTATGTCTCCTTGGGCAAGGTAAATAATAAAACAAAAATTAACAAATGGTTCTACATCAAACTAAAGAGTTTTTGCACAGTAAAGGAAACCATCAATAAAACAAAAAGACAACCTACTGAATGGGAGAAGATATTTTCCAATAATACATTCCAAAAAGGGTTAGTATCCAAAATACATAAGAAATTCATATAACTTAACAGCAATAAAAACCAAATAATGGGCAGTAGACATGAATAGATATAAATAAGCATGGGTTTATTTCTGGGCTTAGTATTCTGTTCCATTGATTGATGTGTTTGTTTTTATGCTTTATCTATATACTAGAGGCCCAGTGTACAAAATTCATGCAAGGGGAGGGGGAGGGTCCCCTCAGCCCAGCCTGTACCCTTTCCAATCCAGGACCCCTTGGGGGATGTCTGACTGCCAGTTTAGGGTTTGGGCCTAAACTGGCAATCGGACATCCCTCTCACAATCCTGAATCGCTGGCTACTAATCACTCACCTGCCTGTCTGCCTGGTCACCCATAATTGCCCCCCCCCCCCCCGCCCCGTCAGCCTGATTGCCTCTCACTGCCTCTGTGTGCTGGCCTGATCCCCGCTAACTGCCCAACCTCCCGCCCCTGGCCTGGTCGCCCAACACAGCCTGCCAATTCAGTCACTTGGTTGTCCCTCATTAACCCCCCTGCTGGCCTGGTCGTGGGCAGCTAGCCATTTTGTGAGGGTGTGAGGGTTAGTTTGCATACTACCTCTTTATTATATAGGATATATTCTCTCTCTATATATAAAAGGCTAATATGCAAAGTGTCCCCTTGGAAGTTCTACCAGGAGTTCGATCACTTGCTATTATGTGTGCTGACCATGAGGAGGCGGTGCGGAACAAAGGAGGGCCCCGCTGGCAGCCAGCAGCTGGCATCTGGGGAAGGAAGGCCCTGGCTGGCAACCAGAAGGCTCTAACCCTACCCATATATGAATTTCATGCACTGGGCCTCTAATATTTCTATAAAGATGACAAAGTATTGGTAAGGATGTAGAAAAAAAGAGGACCCTCATGCACTGTTGGTGGGGATATAAATTGGTGTAGTCATTATGGAAATCAGTACAGAGATTCCTAAAAATTAAATAAATAAAATTGAGTATTATTCAGCCATAAAAAGAGAATAAAATCAACAACATGGATGGACCTAGAGAGTATTATGCTAAGTAAAGTAAGTCAGAGAACCACAAATACCTTATGATTTCATTTATATGTGAAATCTAAGAAAACAAAACAAAATGAACAAGCAAAACAGAAACGAGCTCATAGATACAGAAAACTGATCGTCACCAGATGGGAGGAGGGCTGGAGGGATGAGTGAAAAAATGGGAAGGGATTAAGAAATACAAATTGGCCGAGACTGCTTTGGCTCAGTGGATAGAGCGTCGGTCTGCGGACTGAAGGGTCCCAGGTTCGATTCCAGTTGGGGGCATGTGCCTTGGTTGCGGGCACATCCCCAGTGGGGGGTATGCAGGAGGCGGCTGATCGATGTATCTCTCTCATGGATGTTTCTAGCTCTCTATCCCTCTCCCTTCCTCTCTGTAAAAAACTAATAAAATATATTTAAAAAAATACAAATTGTGTATTATTTTAGCAACTCAGTATTACTCTCACTTGAGCTGAATAAAGAACATTTTTCCTTAACAAACTCCACCTGCACCTCGCTCACTGGCTGCCTTTAAACACAATGTTGTACACCTGAAACTAATATATTGTATGTCAACGGTAATTTAAAATAATTTTAAAATTCTACTTAAGGGCTTCATCCTCCCCTCACCTATTTTAATTTTATATATAACAATGGACTCATTCATTCCTCACTTGGACTCCAATTCTTGACCACGCTTCCACAGCTAGCTTTTTGTTGATGCATTCCTCTCAGCCTTACCTGCTAGCTTTTGGTTTGAATTACTTAAAAGACAGGGCTGAGTTTTTATCTGGACAGATATTGAACTTATATGCTGTTCTTGTGCTTATATGATTTTTCTTCTTTATTTAGTTAATGAGACAAATTGGTTTTCAAATGTCAAACAAAACTTGCATCCCTGAGATAAACCCTGCTTAGTCACGGAATATTATCTTGTTTTCTCTTGTGGTTTTTTTTTTTTAGAAAAGCAAGCATAAAATTTATTGACTGCAGCAAAAATATACTTAAAGAGTGAAACAAGGAAGGCCATAGAAGCAACAGGAGAGCCTAGGCTGAGCTGCCTTAGCTCATGGGGAAGTCAGAGACTAGGGGGCTTTGGAGACAAGTTCAGGGGATAAGTCCAAGAAGAGCTCTACTGCCATTGTTTCCCTGGTTGCAAGTCTCATACAGTACCTTAGAGATTAGGGGATACATGCAGGAGGAGGGGATAAAAGAGGGGCAAGGGGAATGGCAGGGCATGCTGCTTGGAGGGAGAGCACACCTGGAATATTATCTTTATTTGCATATTGAACTTGATTTGCTAATATTTTGCTAAAAATTTTATGGAGATATTTATGTTCATGAGTGTTATCATCTAGATTTCTTGTGTCATTGTCTGATTTGGGTATGGGGTAATGCTACCCTCGTAAAGAGTTGAGACATATTTCTTCTGCCTCACTCTTCTAAAAGGATCTGTGTAGAACTGATATTATTTCTTCCTAAAATGTTTGGCAGAATTTAGCAGAGATACCATTGGAGCCTGAAGTAAATTCTCATTGTGAGGTTTTTAACTTTGAATCAATTTCTTATTGAGTAAACACTGATAGCTTGTTTTCTTTAAAGAATTTTTCCATTTCATCTAAATAGTTGAAGTTATTGGCGTAAGGTTACTAACAATATTCCCTTATTATCTATATACTGACTATAAGATCTGCAGTGAAGTCACCTCTTTCATTCCTAGTGTTGGTAACTTGTGTTTTTTTCTTGACCAGAGTAGTTTGCAAGATTTTATGACTGGAAACAAGTCTTTTCATCTGATTCTTCCTACTTTCTCAATATAGTGCAAGGCAAGATCAATCAAGGAGGATAGGTTATAGGTTTAAGAAGAAAGAAAATGTGAATAGTCATTTTAGAGAAGGCTCAATAAATGTACTAAATGGTATTTCTATTTCTAAACTGAAAATTAATACTTTCATTATTAGCTATTCTTAGTCATATAAAAGTAGAAATTTCAATCACAACTGGGAATCAGTTAAATCAACTATAGAACATAAACTCAATAGAATTCTATTTAGTAAAACAACGAAATAAAAGTGTATACAGGGGTGGAAAAGAATATAGTAATAAAAATTAATACAATAAAAACACTGTGTACATCTACTTTTTGCCCACCCCTGAATACCTATCCGATCTAATAAGAGTAATATGCAAATTGACCATACCCCTGCTATACCCATAAGCCATGCCTACCAGTCACACCCACCAGCCAATCAGAGTGAGTATGCAAATTAACCCAACCAAGATGGCTACGACCACAGAGAGAGCAGAAGGAAGGTGTGGGTTGCACCTAGCATGGGGGAAGCCAAGCTTTCCGCAAACCCTGGTGGGCCCAGGCCTCCACTTCAGGCAACAAAGTTTCAATTGTACGGCCTTGGGTTACTGGGGGGTGTGGCTGGCCAGGCCAGTAACCACCACAGGCCCCTTGCCCAGGCCACCCCACGCCCCAAGGGAACACCCACCCTGATCCAGGACACCCTTCAGGGCAAACCAGCTGGCCTCCCACCCGTGCACCAGGTCTCTATCCTATCTAATAAGAGTAATATGCAGATTGACCATCACTCTAACACACAAGATGGCTTCCCCCATGAGGTCAAAAGATCCTGTCCCCATGTGGACATAAGATGGCCACCACAAGATGGCCAGCAGGGGAGGGTAGTTGGCAGGGACAAGGCCTGGAAGGGAAGGGCAGTTGGGAGGGACCAGGTCTGCAAGGGAGGGCAGTTGGGGGTGATCAAGCTTGTAGGGGAGGGCAGTTAGGGGAGATCAGGCTGGCAGAGGAGGGACATTGGGGGTGACCGGGCCTGTAGGGAAGGGCAGTTGGTGGTAACCAGGCCCTCAGGGGAGGGCAGTTAGGGGCAAACAGGTTGGCAGGGGAACAGTTAGGCATCAATCAGGCAAGCAGGGGAGTGGTTAGGGGTTAGTGGGTGATCAGGCTGGCAGGCAGAAGCAGTTAGGGGCAATTAGGAAGGCAGGCAGGTAAGCAGTAAGGATCTAGCAGACCTGGATTGTGAGAGAGATGTCCAATTGCAGTAGGATCGAGCCTAAATGGGCAGTCGGACATCCCTCAAGTGGTCCCAGATTGAAGAGGGAACAGGCTGGGCTGAAGGACATCCCCCCGCCTCCCTGTGCATGAATTTCATGCACTGGACCTCTAGTATATATATAAAAGCCTAAGCAACCGAACAACCAGTCAACTGGTTGTTATGATGTGCACTGACCACAAGGGGGCAGACACTCAATGCAGGAGCTGCCCCTGGTGATCAGTGCACTGCTACAGCCAACCTCCAGGTCCGCAAACCTCCCGCAGCCCCTCTCCCAGCCGTGCACGAGGCCTCTAGTGTGTATATAAATAGATATGCAGTGTATCACTAAATAATTATTTGATTTGTAAAATGGCACAATAAAATCCTATCCATGTGTTAAATACATGTGTGAGTATATTTATATATGCACACAGATAATGTTTTCATAAACACAGAAAAAAGCCTGAGATAAATATATAACAAACTCTTGTGAGGGGTAGATATTGAGAGAGGCACCTATTTATGCAACAAGAAAAACCTACAGGCCAAATATGTACAGAAAATTCTGTCCTTGACAAACACCAATAGTATAAACACCATAATTCAAAGATTCAGACAAAAACTTTCGTCATGGTACATTTTAATGAAAAACTAAAAGTAATCTAAGAAATATTTTAAAAAAATTATGCAATTATTAAAAACATTCACAAAATGTTACATGTTTTAAGGAAAAATATTTCAGACATACAAAAAAGCATAAAGATTATAAAGAGCATCCATACACCAAACACCTAGATTAAGAACTCAATATAATTTTTTAATGAACATGGGACTTTATGATGTCAGAATACAAAATTCAAGTATGACTTCAGCTATATAAAACAGTATGTAAAGGAGAAGAAAATACGTAAAAATGACAACAATGGTTTTCATTGGGTGCTAAGACTGTGTGTAGGTGACATTCCTATCTCTTTATACTTTGTCATTGCTAGGTTTCTACAATAAGCTATTATTACTTTTATAATTATAAACAATTTAGTTTAAAAGTACAAAAATTTATTAGCACCATTACCTTGGGATCATGAACAAATGTATTTCCTTTGGTTCCAGGAGGGAAATCTCCAGTACAAATATATTTTAAACATTCAATAATGGTCTAAAGAAAGAGAAAATTACATTTAGTCATAAGAGAACCACAGAAGTTAATCATACAATATTTATTATAAAAATATTATTTACCATAGGGACTCTAAAGGATACAGATACAATTTGCCATAAAACCTGCAATAGAGGTATGACTAAATAAAGAATAACTGCTGTAAGTTCCTAGAAAAACTACACAATTAAGGAAGTAAAATAGCCCTAGCAGGTTTGGATATAGCGTCAGCCTGTGGACTGAAAGGTCCCAAGTTCCATTCTGGAAAAGGGCACATGCCTGGATTGCAGGCTGTTCCATCCCCAGTAGGGGGCGTGCAGGAGGCAGCCAGTCAATGATTCTCTCTCATCATTGAAGTTTCCATCTCTCCCTCTTCCTTCCTCTCTGAAATCAATAAAAGTATATTTTTTAAAAGTATAATAAAATAATTATTTGGAAAAATTCTCTATTTCCAATTAAAATCATTTATGCTAATTTAATAACAACAATGCTAATTAAAAAGCATGGTCACCATAATAACAATATTATATAATTGAAATTTGCTGAACTTAAATGTTTCCACTAAAAAAGATAAATATGTGAGATGATGGATTTGTTAATGAACTACATAGGGGGAATCCTTCCACCATTAGATATTTATCACATCACCAGATGCATACTTTAAATATCTTACAATTCTATGTGAATTCTACCTGGATAAAACTGAAATTTTTAAAAACGTAAAAAACCAAAACCACTGGCTATTATATAGACCTTACTATGTGCCGGGTACTGAATTAACCACTTTTACACAGAGTAACCTCTTAATTCTCACATTAATCCTAGGCTCTAGAAACTATTTTTTAATCTCCATTTTACAAATGAGGAAACTAAGGCACAGAACATTTAGGTCACTCTTGCACAGTCACATAAGCTGATAAATGTGGAAGCAAAAAAAAAAAAAATTGCATTCAGGCAGCCAGGGCTCATAAACAGTATACTAGTCTCCTTTACCGTGGATCACGTAACACAATGCTAGCTGCATAAAAGGCATCCCACAAATACAACTTTTGCACAAAAGTAGACAGGAGCCAGACGTTCCGTTCTCAACACTAAACCTTAGCTTTTAACGAAACCTCACTCACTCCTCTCCCGATTACACTCTGCGTTTTCCTCAAGCCGCCCTTCCAGAACAGAGCCAGCCTCCTGGCGATCCCTTTTCCACAACTGCTTGCCAATCTGGGCTCAACCTAAATTTCTACATAGTCCCAAAAGTTTAAAAAAAAAACAACCACAAAAAAAACCCACAGTAAATAAGTTGTGCTCAAACTTATTGACTAGGTAAGAGCATCCAACAACAAAATACAGGCATACCCGAAGGTACTGCAGGGTTGGTTCCAGATCCCTGCAATAAAAGCAGGTCGATTTTGTTTTTGCTGCGTTTGCCTTACGTTTATCACACACACACCCACGCACACACACGCACGCACACACACGCCACGCAGCACCTGCGGAGAGCAGCAAACCACGCACAATAAAAGGAGGCATTGCCAACAGTTCTCCCATTGAACTAAGCCTCGCGGCATCCGTTTCGTCTTAAAATTAAGCCATTTATTTTGTAATTAGGCTTACACCAGTCGGCATACTTGTAAACTCACGTATTTACATATTGTGTGACTTTTTAGGAAGTCCCTGTACTGAGAGAAAAGGACTAAGCCGGGAGTGCTAGGCTCGGGAGCAGGGAGTGTGAAAAGCGCCGGCACAGACAGACAGACAGACAGGAAGGGAGCCCGTGGGACGGAGGCCTCGCTCTCGCGGCATTTCCCCACGTGAGCCGGGACCCCCGGAGGCGCGGCGTCTGCCCGGCTCCTCAGCCGCTGGCCACGCCCCGCGGCCGGGGAGCCGCCGCAGGAGAGGACAGGCACTTCCGGGCGCCCCAGGAAGGCAGCCGCCGTAGGGGCGCCTCTCGCTCCTCGTCGGCCTCCCGCTCCCCGGGTATCTGACCCCCTCAGTTTCTTGACGGTCAACGGGAGGGGGCCGCTCCGCACTTACCGTCTTCCCTGCCCCATTGGGTCCAACCAAAATTGTGAGGGGAGTGAAGAAAGTGATAATCTGCTTATCTTTGTCCTCTATTCCAAAACTCCGCACGCCCATAATGCTCATCTTTTCGATCCGGGACATGTTTGTAAATGTTTCTTATTGCTACACCAGCCAGGTTTAGCGGCGAGGCAGCAGCGCGGCGACCGCGGGCCGGCCGGCTGCCGCTGGGAGCCAAGGCTCTGGCTGGGACCCTTCCTCCCACACCAGCCTTCTTCCCGGCTGGCCGGCTCGCGGGCTGCGGCGGGGGGGGGGGAGGCGCAGGGGAGGGTCGCCCAGGGCGGCTCGCGAGAGACACAGAGCACCGGCCCCGGGACCCCACGACCGTGCCCACTCACAGGTTCCCGCCTCTGCGGCCCCGCGGGTCACGTGAGCGGCGGCGGCCTACGCGCCTTTCCGCCGCAGCCCCGGGGCACGCCGGGAACGCGAAGGCCCGCCCTGCGTGCGCAGCTCCGGCCTCTTCGGGGAGCGGTGCGGCCCTGGAGGCTGGGGTGCTGCGTGTTTCCGGCAGTTCCGCCTCCCTGACCCCCTGCTGGCGGTCCTGGCCGAAGGGAGAGGCACTAACTCTAAGGGGAGACGAAGACGTGCAACAGATCGCGGTTCTCCAAAGTGTGAGCCCGGAAGTGGAGGAGAGGGCAGTGTGTGCTGACGTCAAAGCTCCTCTCCTAGCCCGTGCCCGTTTGGCTCAGTAGCGAGGGCATCGGGTGGATTCCGGTCAAGAGCATCTGCAGGGGTTCGGGCTTGATCCGCAAGGGGGGGTCGTGGAGGAGGCAGCCGATCAATGCTTCTCTCTCATCAATAATTCTCACCAAAAAAACCCCCCCCGAAAACCCGCTATTTTTTTTTTTAAATTAGATGTTATTTACCTTTTCTACTCTCATTCGCTCACTAATGTAGTGTTTTCCAGGGATCACATGACGTGCGGTGACGTCATCGCAGGGGTGACTAGTGGGATGTTGACTAGATTTCGTGTGGCGATCGTAGGCTGCATAAACGGCGAGTCACTCTGTTGGACACCTCAAACCAGTATAATACTGTATACCAACTATAATTTAAATAAAAAATAAAAATTTGGAGCTCTCTGGGGTCCTCAGTAATTTTTAAGGGTGTAGAAAGGTGTTTAAGACTAAAAGTAAAATGCTCTGGCTTATGGTGTGAAGGAAATCCATTCATAAGTAGTGACGCAAGATAGGAACAGACACCTTTCCAAAAAGGAGGTTTCAGTTATGCAAGATGAATAATAAGAGATCTACATACTAAAGTGCTTACAGTTAACAATGCTAGATTGTATAATTTTAATTATACAAGATCTAACAGGGTGGATCTTAAGTGTTGTTAACAAAAAATAAAGTGGGTGGGAGGAAACTTGAAGGTGATAGGTACACTAGTGGCGTTGACAGAGTAGACTTACCTTCAGAGGCATCATATTGCATACATGAATTATGTACAACTTGTGTATTTCAAAAAATTTAAAATAAGGGAAAGAGAAATTACTTTTCTCAAAAATAAGAAAATGGTGGCCCTGGCCTGGTAGCTCAGTTGATTAGAATATTGTCCCTGTATGCTAAGGTTGCTGGTCCCATCTCTGGTCAGGACACATACAAGAACAATCAATGGATGCATAAATAAGTGGAACAACAAGTTGATATTTCTCTTTGCCTTTCTAAAATCAATAAATTTAAAAATGAGAATATTGCTTTTTGGAAACCCACTTAATGGAGCGATATGATACGCAAGGATGTATAGACAAAATTACAAAAACAATTATGGAAGACATTAAAATTAAAACAAAAACTTTGGACTACTGAGATAGAAAAACATAAGGAACACTCTCCAATCACTCCCAAGACAATCACTTACAGAACTTAATACATAAACTAAAAAATACATCAAAGGTGCAAGTAGGAAAGGCCAGTAAATAGTGTCTTGAAGTACCAAGTACTAAAACATGAAAGTGTCAGTTATTACAGTACATATTTTAAATTACCAATAGAACAAAACATTGAAATTATACAATAATGCCTTATTATCAAATGTGATAAAACAATGACACTAGATTAAAGCCTTTTTTTATTAAAATATTTTTTTACTCTTTCTTTTTACTTACTACCTAAAAATTACTCGGAGACACTAATGTTTAGCACTTCCGTTTATCTCATTGGAGCTTTCATAAAGTTTCTATAGAAGACTGTAAAGTTGAGTTCATTATTTTCATACCTATTTTCTGTGGTTGATTGAAATGAAATTCTCAAAGTAGGACTCCAAACATGTAAACTAAGGAGACTAGGAAGTCTGATTTAATCTCTTGCCCAGTATTAAAATAATGAAAATTCATTTTAAAAAAAAAATCAGGTTTATTGAAGCATAGGTTGCATACTGTAAAATTCACTCTTTCCAGCATATGGTTCCATGAGTTTTGACAAATGTAAACAGATGTGTAACCATCAAGACCAGTTTTCTCCCCCCCGCCAGCTCCCCACCAATTTTCAGGGGTGGGGAACCTTTTTTTCTGCCAATGGCCATTTGGATATTTATAACATCATTTGAGGGCCATACAAAATTATAAAATTAAGAATTAGCCTGCTATATTTGGTCAAACATTTAATTAAGTTATCCCTAATGCCTTGGCAGAGCCAGGACAAATGATTTCGAGGGCTTTATATGTCCCTCCCCATCCTTGAAGGTAAATACTCTGATGCCAGTAAGAAGAAGAAAACAAATCTATATTTTACTTACCACTGTTAAATTCTAGGTTGATTAAAAGCCAGATATTTCTGAAAACAAAGAAAAATCCAGAAATGTAATTACCCTCACTTTTAAAGCAGAATTTTATACTCAGCGTAATACAAGAAATTAGTGAAGACTGGAGCAACCAGACATTGTCTCCTCTTGAAATCTTTTTTTTTTTTTGGTATAGTTACACTTTTTATTTATTTTAGTTTAATAAATCTTCATGGTTCAGATTATTACAGTTGTTCCTCTTTCTCCTCCCACCCTCCACATAACTCTCCGCCACCCGGCCCCAACCCCTCCCTCTGCCCTTACCTCACCCCCATTGTCCTCATTCATAGGTGTACGATTTTTGTCCAGTCTCTCCCCGCACCCCCTCACCCCTTTCTCCCTGAGGATTGTCAGTCCACTCCCTTTCTATGCCCCTGATTCTATTCACCAGTTTATTCTGTTCATTAGATTTTTAATTTACTTGATGTTTAGATTTACTTGTTGATAGATATGTATTTGTTTTTCGTAATTTTATCTTTACCTTCTTCTTCTTCTTCTTCTTAAAGGGTACCTTTCAGCATTTCTTATAATACTGGTTTGGTGTTGATGAACTCCTTTAGTTTTTTCTTATCTGGAAAGCTTTTCATCTGCCCTTCAATTCTGAATGTTAGATTTGCTAGGTAGAGTAATCTTGGTTGTAGGTTCTTGCCATTCATCACATTGACTATTTCTTGCCACTCCCATCTGGCCTGCATAGTTTCTGTTGAGAAATCAGCTGACAATCATATGGGTGCTCCCTTGTAGGTAATTAACTGTTTTTCTCTTGCTGCTTTTAATATCCTCTCTTTGTCTTTTGCGCTTGGCATTTTAATTATGATGTGTCTTGGTGTAGTCCTCTTTGGATTCCTTTTGTTTGGGTTTCTGTGTGCTCCCTGGACTTGTAAGTCTATTTCTTTCACCAGGTGGGGAAAGTTTTCAGTCATTATTTCTTCAAATAGGTTTTCTGTATCTTGCTCTCGCTCTTCTTCTGGCACCTCCATAATTCTGATGTTGGTACTCTTGAAGTTGTCCCAGAGACTCCTTAAACTATCTTCACATTTTTTTATTCTTTTTTATTTTTGCTTTTTCAGTTGAGTGTTTTCTGCTTCTTTGTATTTCAAATCTTTGACTTGATTCTTGCATTCCTCTAGTCTACTGTTAGGTCTCAGAATAATATTTTTTATTTCAGTCAGTGTATGTTTAATATCTAGTTGGTCCTTTTTCATCTCCTCTTGGGTCTTGCTAAATTTACCAATCTTTTCTAGGAAATTCTTGAAAAACCTTATAACCATGATTTTGAACTTTTATCCAGTTGTTTGTTTTCCTCCATTTATTTTGTTTGTGATCTGTTTCTTTGTCTTCACATTTTCGCTGCTTCCCTAAGTTGGTAGAGTAGCTTTGTGTACTAGGTGTCCTATATGGCCCAGTAGCTCCGCCTCCCCAGTTACCTGAAGTGGACTCTGTTGGTGCACCCCTTTGTGGACTAGGTATATAGCCTTGTTGTAGTTAAGTCTTGATTGTTGTTGGTATCACTGGGGAGAAATGACCTCAAGCCCATTGGCTGTGAAGATAAGCTCTGTCTATGCCAGTAGAACTTCTATGCTGGAGTCAGTCTTATGATACAAGACTTGCAAAATTGCAAAGCCTCTGTGCTCAGGTTGGATGGGGTGGAGTCTCAGCCTTGGCTTCCCGTCAGCCCTGCCCTATGCAGCCCCTGGGTCTCAGTGTCCCTCAGTAATCACTGCAGCCCTCTCTGTGTGCAGTTGTGCATGCACCTCCAGACCTCTGCCTTTTGTGGCTCCCCTGAGTTTCTGTGCGCTCTGGGGACCCATATGAGTCTGGGTCCCCAGGGTCTCGCTCGAAACTGGAATTCAGTGCAGTCGGTACTGGGTTTCAGTGCACTCGGGAATTTCTGTCTCCCTCCCCCTAGAGGAAGCCAGCCAGGCTCTCTGCCGCCCATCCTCTCCATGCGCATATTTCCATACTTCAGCTTTTTGCAGCTCCTCTGAGTCTCCGTGAGCCCCTCTCTTTCCTTCTAGTTGTAGAATTTCTACTCAGCCAGCTTTCCTGTGGTTCTGGATGATGTCTGTTTTATCTTTTAGCTGTAGTTTTGAAATTGTGCAAGGCAGCAGTTTAGGTGTTCACTTATGCCACCATCTTGGTTTTCCCTCTCCTCCTGAAATCTTTTTTTTTTTAATCTTTTTTTTATTAATTTTTTATACATATCTCCCCATTGCTCCCCCCTCCCTCCCCGGCATACCCCAACCCCCCAGTGTCAGTGTTCATTGGTTATGCTTATATGCATGCATACAAGTCCTTTGATTGATCTCTTATCTATCTCACCTAACTTTAATCTTCCTGCTGTAATTTCACAGTCTGATGCTTTACTACCTCTGTATCTATCCTTTTGTTCATCAGTTTATAATGTTCTTTATTACCCACAAATGAGTGAGATCATGTGATGCGTCTCCTTCATTGACTGGCTTATTTCACTAAGCATAAGGTTCTCCAGTTCCAAGCAGGTTGCTGCAAATGGTAAGAATTCCTTCTTTTTAATGGCAGCATAGAATTCCATTGTGTAGATGTACCACAGTTTTCTGATCCATTCATCTGCTGATGGGCACCTAGGCTGTTTCCACTGAAATCTTAATATGAAGTATCCAACATCACCTCTTATGCAGTTTTTTTAAAGGTTAAACTTTAATCACACCTTTAAATTTAACTTCTAGTTCATAGGAATTAAGAATTAAACTAATAACACATAAGGATGGAAAAGGTAAACCTGGATGTGCTGCAAAACACTAGCCCTGGTTCTCTTTGTCATTAAAACAAAGAGATTTAAAAAGGCTTTTTTTTTTTTTAAGAACTGTTGCAAATGAAAAAACTTGAGTTGCATGTCTCCCATATTCAGCATGTGGTCCTGGAGTTGATCCTGATCTAAACATAGAGATATGAAGGGAATTTGGAGGACACTTGGGGAAACATTTTCTGAATGTAGACTGCAAATTACATGCTAAAAAGAATTATTAATTTCATTATATTAGATGTGATAATATTTTGCCATGTAAGAAAATGATCATTTTTTTGAGGTACATATGGAAGTGTTAATGAGAGTGTCATGCTTTCTGTCATTTAAAATACTTCAGAAAAAAAGTTATGACTTAAAGGGAAAAAATGGATGTGAGAAGGTAAATTCCATTACAAAAGTTTTCAACTTTATAACAAAAGGAAACTCTAAAACTAAGGTAACTCTAGGAGGAAGGTGGAAAAGATTTGCAATAAAAATGATTAATCCTTAAAATAAAAATAACTAAAAAGGCAAATCAGTCAAGTTCCCAGTTCTCAGTAAACTACTATTAAAAAATGTTTGGTTTCACTTACATCATACTGAATGAGATAGAAATTAAACTACCATGAGATATTATCTTATATAGACTAGTGAATCTCTTTATCCTTATAGTACTTTCTCATATAAATTATTTTTCTAGTATTGGTATTGCTGCATCAGCTTTATTTTTATTAGTATTTGATCAGTCTATTTTTTTATCCCTTGATTTTCAACCTTTTTAAAAATATTTTTTTATTGATTTCAGAGAGGAAGGAGAGAAAGATAGAAACATCAATGATGAGAGAATTTTTTAACCAGCATTATTTATTTAGGGTTACCAACATATTTGTCATTCTCTTTGGTTATCACCACTTCTGGCATCCTACCTTCCTTATGGGTTCATTTCACTTATTCATTAGCAAAACCATTAAACACTAAATAGACTCCAACGAAATAAATCTATCCCACAGTGCTGATATCAGGATTAAACGAAGTTATTTTTTATTTATTTTTATTTTTTAAAAATATATTTTATTGATTTTTTTACAGAGAGGAAGGGAGAGGGATAGAAAGTCAGAAACATCCATGAGAGAGAGACATCGATCAGCCGTCTCCTGCATGCCCCCTACTGGAATTGTGCCCGCAAGCAAGGTACATATCCCCGACTGTAATCGAACCTGGGACCTTTCAGTCTTCAGGCTGATGCTCTATCCACTGAGCCAAACCGGTCTCGGCTAAACAAAGTTATTTTTTGAAAGTGCTTTATAAGTTGCAAAACACTGTAAAAATATAACAGATTTATTTTTTGTGCATTGAATATTTTCAGAGGGGTGATCTTATAAAATGTAATAAAAGCTAAAAAAATTATTACACAACTTCCTTAACATAAGGAAAAATTTTAGAAATAATACAATGAACTTTTTAGAAAGTACTTTTTAAAAATATATATTTTTTATTGATTTTTTTACAGAGAGGAAGAGAGAAAGATAAAAAGTTAGAAACATGGATGAGAGAGAAACATTGATCAGCTGCCTTCTGCACACCTTCTACTAGGGATGTGCCTACAACTAAGATACATGCCCTTGACCAGAATCGAACCTGGGACCTTTCAGTCTGCAGCCCAATGCTTTATCCACTGAGCCAAACCAGTTATGGCTAGAAAGTATTTTATAAGTTGCAAAACACTGTTAAAATATAAGAGATTCACTTTTTGTGCATTGAATATTTTCAGAGAGGTGATCTGGTAAAATATAACAAAAGCTAAAAAATTATTACACAAGTTTCTTAGCATAAGGAAATATTTAGAAATTATACAGTATCTTAGAAATGATAAAATTATGGAATGCTGGAAACAACCCAAATGGTGAAGTAAATTATGATACAACAATCTTATCTAATAGCAGGTAACATTTAGAATAAACAAATAGATACATGAAGAATTAAGCAAAAAAAAGATAAACACAGATTGCATATATTCATTGATTTATAACTCTGTAAAGCTATGTGTTAGTAAAGATTGGAAGAAGTCATCAAAAAACTGATAGTTGCTAGGCCAAGAGGAAGAAGTTCTGTTATTTTCCTATAATGTTATTTTTTCAATAAAAATTTATTTTAAACATATGCTTGAGGATTGAAAAGATGGAGGCTAGATTAAGATAAAAAGAAGAAAGAGATACTATCATTTTACATTTAGTCACCAAGAAAATTTTGTGGCATCATGCCCAGTAGGTTGATTAAAATCAGTTCATAGAAAAGTCATTTGACCTTAAGTGACTACACAGTTAGTAAAAACCAGAGGTATCAATTTTTAAAAATGACTTGCCAATTTGGAAGGTCTTAGGGCAAAGGGATGGATGTTACTCATTAATATACCTTTTCAACACCATTCGACATCTTTTTTCTAAATGATATAATTACTCATAATTCTTAATTCTGCATACTGGTTGCTAATTTCTTCCTGTTCTTCTAAAATAATGGGGATTTTAAAAAATGCCATGGTAGTTCATATTGGCTTGGTCTCTAGCTTAACCTTAAAGTTTTGCTCTATCTTTTCATTAGGAGACCTTCAGACTTCTTGAATTTCTACAGTATTCATAATTTGTTCAACTAATACAACCAAGTACCTGCTTATTCATTCAGTTTTTTATTCAACAAGCATTAATTGAGTGCCTACAATAGGCTGGTTCTTGAGAATAAAGAGATCAATCAAATAAAATCCTTATTCTCAAGGAGCTCACAGTCTAGTGGTGAAGGCAAAGGTCCCAAGTATGACATTTATGGGATACAAAATCTTTCATAATAGTAAAAAACAATTATTAAATATTTTCAACATGCAATGTTATTTTTTTAATCTTCAACCAAGGACATGATTATTGAATGAGAGAGAGAGAGAAACATTGATGTGAGGGAGAAACATTGATGGGTTGCCTTTCGTTCATGTCCTGATTGTCTCTCCCCCGCCCTGCTGCTCTCTATGAAAATCAATGGAGCCCAACTGGCATGGCTCAGTGGTTGAACATTGAATCAGAAGGTCAGGGTTCAAATCCCAGTTAGGGCACATGCCGGGGTTGCAGGCTTAATCCACAGTGTGAGCATGCAGGAGGCAGCCGGTCGATGATTCTTTCTCATCATTGATGTTTCTCTCTCTCCCTCTCCCTTCCTCTCTGAAATCAATAAAAATATATTTTTAAAAATCAATGGAAAAATATCCTTGGGTGAGGATTAACAAAATAATAATAATAACAATAACTAGCCCTCCATTAGGGACTCACAACTATACTGTAAATCAGAGGCTGCAAAATGACACACTTTATGGTTTTTGAAAATATGACTTGCCAACATTTAAAAATCAAGAGATTATACATAATAATAAGGATTTCTGACTTTGTTTGAAAAAGTTGATGATCTGGCAACATAAGGCCATAGGTGTCAATGACAACAATCAGCTGGAGCTGTGTAGCACTTGCCACCTGTAGATAGGTCATACCTGCTGCAGTTTACCATAGCCCCAAGGCCTTTCAGGTGTTCAAATCAGACGTGTCTAACCAGGAGTCCCAAAATTCAGCACAAACAAAACCAGACATGCTACAGAAAGGTACCCTGAAGTCCGACACCACTTGTACTTTACCTGGGCAGAGCTCTAATTTATATGCATGTACAAGGCATGTCTGCCCCACAGCTACCTCTGTTTCTCCTACAGAACTCTGTCCAGCTTTGGGAAAGAGTTCTATATAGCCATTTGTGTTTGGTAGCATCTGTTTTAGATGCTCAAGATCATTCTGAAGTCAGGCTTCCAGGCACCAACACAGGCCCACTCCGGGACACTGACTTAAAACCTCCATTGAAAGCAAGTAGCTTACAGCTCCATTATATGAGCTCAGGCCTGGGAGGCAGGAAGTGTGTGGTTGAGTAGAGGCCTCTTTAGCTCCCTTCTGGGATTATAGGACTGAGCCTAAGGAACACAAAAGTTGAGTCTTCTAATCAGACCTGGCCATCCAGGGTTTGAAAGTTAATTCCCACCCTTGTCCAACATGAAGGTGAGGCCATGCTCATATATTATATGGTTGTGATAAATACTTCCTGGTCAACTTCCCAGCATCCATAGCCCTCTTACTACTACCCAGGACCTCCAATTTCTTAAATGTGCCACTGGGTGGGACAAAGCCCACCTCCAGTTCCAGAGAGAGACAATCAATGTATCCCACCATCCAAGGGTGAACATGTATGTGCTCCCTTGTCACAAGGAGGCTGAATGCTAGGACTTTTGATTGAGAAATCAGAAAAGCACAATATGCTTTCTCCTGCTTCTCAAGAACAGGATTCACACAGATCCAGGAGTTCTGACATTATCTTGGGACCACAGTTGGAGAGCTGTCTGAGAAGGGAGGCAAGAAGAGCCACTGAGGCAAGCAAAACATAAAGGTGCCTCCACACTGGACCATTTGGTTATACGAGCTAATAAATTCCCTGTTTGGCTTCCACCAGTGTGGGTTTGGTTTTTGGTCAATGGCAACACAAAGGATCCTCATCACACCCCAGTGAACACAACTTGAACCAGCTCCGTTTTGATGATCTCTGCCCTAATCGCCATCTTCCCACCAGTATTTTCAATTTTGTGTAAGGCAAGTCAATAGAATTCAGTAGACCTCAGGGGAAAAGCAAGTTCCCAATATCTCTGTATGTTAGCCTAAAATTCTATTTTGTAGTTTATGCCATACTTCTCTTTTTTATGTATATATTTTAAGAGGAAATTCAATGATCTGTGTTTAAGAAATGCAAATGTGGGTCAGTGATGTATCAACCCAGAGATTTTCTTTTGTACTAGAAAATGTTTTTGAAGGGGGAAAAACAGGGATTTTTATTATTAAAAGATAAAAGTAGGCTTGTGTTGTGTTTTTTTTAAGACACAAGGCATTGGAAACATTTGGTTTCACAATATGCCATTATTAGACAGTCTCTATCTGATTGTTGGAAATTATTCATTTCCTCAAAGAGAGAGAGAATAAATTGGTTGGGGATACAATCTTGTACAATTCACTTTCTTTGCCAAAGGCAATAGCTGAACATTTCAGAGCCATGAAAATGCTTCTGCTTTTGACTTTCCTGGCTCTCAGAGCTGCCGACATCAGTTCCATTGCCTTAGAAAGTCCCTTGAAGAGACTGGTGGCAGAGACCTTGACACTGCTCTCCACTCATCGGACTCTGCTGATCGGTGAAGGGGTAATTTTCTTTTTGAGTCCTATAGCCTTTAAAAGGCATCGGTAATCGTACGGCTAATTTTTAAAGATCTGTTAATGAAATCAAGCGTGTTAGCAATAGATGATGGGTAACCATTTCACAGTCATTTTATTAAGTGATGAACGCTAGCGTGCTTTACAAATGAGTGTATTTTATTTCCTTTTCAGAACCTGATGATTCCTACTCCAGGACATAAAAATGTAAGTTAAATGATGATAGCATGAATAAGTGAATTGCGTATTTTAGGCTATAAAACAATAGTTACCATTGGAACTACTCATGTTCTATGTTTTGTTCTTATGCGTGTGATGTGAATGTGTGTACTTATAAATATTAGGAATGACTTTATAACAAATAAAATCCATTAAAGAAGGCCCTTTGGAGATGTTGTCAGGTAAGAGGTGCCTCCTCTTCGCCATTCAACTCTGACAATCTACGGCTTTCCTTTATTTTAAGGTCTTTTTGAAAGTATTAGCAACTTAGGGTAATACTTTCAGAATCTTGTTTGGTACATATTACAATATACAACGAATGCTCTATATTAACAGTCATTTCCACATTTTAAAGTGATCATGACATGTAACAGAATTGTATGCATTTGGAGTAAGTCATGGTCATACTAAAATGTCAAATATATTATTTCATTAGTCTGAATAGAACAAAATTACCAGCTAGAACTATGAAAGGAAACTCTGATATGAGGTCAACCATTTTCTTCTTAAACATTGTATTTTTGGTTAAGTACTTTATAGCATCTGTAAAACTCCTCAGTAATTAAATAAAACTCACCTACTTTTAGAAATTATATCTCAATATGAGTTGGTTCCAACCTAGAAAAAGAACAAGTGAAAAACTCTTTGGAAAAGGAAACTCATGTAAACACCACAAAACAATGTCTAGCTTTGTGGACCAATGTTTTAGATCTTGATTTGATTTCTTACATTTTTTAAATCTTCCTCATTTAGTACCAGCTATGCCTTAAAGAAGTCTTTCAGGGGATAGACACATTGAGGAATCAAACTGCAGAGGGGGATGCTGTGGAAAAACTCTTCCAAAACTTGTCTTCAATAAAAGACTACATAGATAATGAAAAAGTAAGTGAAAAACGTTTAGTGGAAACAAGCATATTTGTCTGGCTGGGCCTATTTTTACAGGAATTGACAGGTTCCTATAATACCTCTTGTCTGTTCTTTTTCACAGAAAAAGTGTGAAGGGGAACGATTGAGAGTAAAAAAGTTCCTAGACTACCTGCAAGTATTTCTTGGCGTGATAAACACTGAGTGGACAATGGAAAGTTGAGACTCAATGGCTTATTGCAGTGATAAAGGATGTTTTATTGCCACGAGAATGAGGGCCAATCAAGGGCAGGGCCTTCCTCTTCAGTGTAATTACGTATCCGAGGCAAAGTAGCAGGCATTTCAGACATACTGTGCTTCACTACCTCACCTAGGCAGAAAGCATAAAAATAAAATGTTCTAGATATATTTTAGATACAGGAATCAGGGAAGTATTTTCCTCCAGTTTGCTCCAGCCAAAATGGATGTATACTTTTTATTTTATTTAATGCAATATTCTGTAAAATGTCTGTTAATATTATTTATGAAATCATTAAGAATTTGGAAAATTACTATTTATTTCATGTCAGGCTGTGTTCCAATAAAGCAAAAATAACAACTCTGGTTCAATCGGTTGCTGGACTTTGTCTTATTCTTGAAGTGCGCACAGACTGTGTGAGAACAGGCTATGTGTAGAGGGAGGGCCTGCATGAGTGCTAACGTTAGGTTGTAAAATTTGGGGGGGGTAATTTATTTATTTTTCTGTAAATTGTAATAAAATAAGGATGTAAAATATTTAAAGCAGTACACTCTGATCACTAACCCATTAACATGGCTGCTTTGTCTGTATAACATGCTACATGTCCCCTTAGTTGACTTTCAGAGCCTTTCTAATTGTCTTCTATGAACTTTTCTATGTTCCCAATTATATTTAGAATGAACCTACAGATTTTCTCTGCTAAATTCCCTCCCATCAATTTGTTAAAAATGCATCAATATTTCATACATATAATATTTCCCTACATAAATCCTGGTAGACAAGCAATGTATTGAAAGGTATATATGCTGCATGAAGAAATATTCTATGCAGAAAACATTCATTGGGGAGACATTTTAGAGGAAGTGCTAGTTCTGATTCCCCAAGAATTTTCATACCTGTGTGCCTTTGCCCACCCTGACTCAGTACATCAGTCTTGCCCCACATAGGGAACATGGAATTATCTTCTAGATCTTTTCATTCATCCCTCTCCCTGAGCTCTCACAGTCCAGCTCATGCTTCCTTCTTGATTCCTTCTCTGCCTAGCCTGGCAGTATTAATTGCTCCCTTCTCAATGCCCTGCATTACTTTGAACATTTCTCTACCGGAACTCTTGTTTTTATATTGCAGTGTTTCCACGTACACCATACACATCTCTGCGCATGTATCAGTCTGAATAGTCCAGAAACAGATCATCTCTGAATTCTAGAGGTGGGGTACACAACCAAAGTTTGTTTCTTAGTCACCAGAGTACACTGTAGTGTGGTCCAGGGCAACCTTCCAGGGCAGCTGTTCACATGCTGGCTCTGCAATTCAGGATGTTTCCATCTTATGATGCTCAGGCAACCTGAGCAGGTGTTTGTGAAGCAGTCTTCCTCCAAACAATTTTTAAAAAAATAGATTTTATTGATTTTTTACAGAGAGAAAGGGAGAGGGATAGAAAGTTAGAAACATCGATGAGAGAGAGACATCGATCAGCCGCCTCCTGCATGCCCCCTACTGGGGATGTGCCTGCAACCAAGGTACATGCCTTTGACCGGAATCGAACCCGGGACCTTTCAGTCCGCAGACCGAGGCTCTATATCCACTGAGCCAAACCGGTTTTGGCCAAACATTTTTTTCCCCAGAGCCAAGTACAGAAGCCCAAAAATTCCATGGGACTAACTACCTCTGAGTAGAGGATTCAATGCTCAAAGCCTAGAAGTCGCTCCATTCCCTTCCTTCCTCTCACTATAATGCAAGATTTGCTCCTACACCAGGTCAGCCCAGGCCCTGGCAAGCAGGCATCAGGAGGAAACGGCTCAGGTGCCTCTGAAATCTGAACAAACACTGAGATGGAGCCATCCGACTTGGCCACTTTCACGCAGGAAGACCCCATCTCTCACCTCTATTGTATAACCGCAAAACTTCCTGCAGGGCCTTCAGAGAACAAACTTCCCCCAGCCCAGTCCAGTTCTGCTTTGCCAACAGTCTAGCAGGTTTGAAGTTCAGTTAACACTGTATTCCCTTGGTAATCTGCTATGACAAACGCACAGGTTGGACGGCTTTAACAACAGAGCTGTATTTTCTCACGGTTCTGGCAGGGCTGGTTTCCTCTTCACCTCTCTCCTTGGCTGACAGATGGCTGCCTCCTCACTGTGTCCTCACATGGTCTTCCCTCTGTGTGTGCGCATCCCTGGAATCTCTCTATATGGATTAATCTCCCCTTCTCATTGTCACTTACCTCTTTAAAAGCCCTATTTAAAAGCCTTCTCATTGTCACTTACCTCTTTAAAAGCCCTAGGTACTGAGGGCTAGGGCTTCAACACATACATTTGGAGAGAATACAATTCCATCCATAATATACACTAAAAGGAAACATTTCCTCAGGCACTTGGGATGATTCAGGTGTCCACCTGCATGAGGAGCAGACAGGTCACATGTCTCCTTCTTCTCTATTTTAGGAACACACAGACATTAAAAAGAGCAGGTTGTACATCTGAAAACAAAGTGCTGTCCGGCCAGCATGGCTCAGTGATTGAGCACCGACCTATAAACCAGGAGGTCACTGTTTGATTCCTGGTCAGGACACGTGCCTAGGTTGTGGACTCAGTCCCCAGCAGGGGATATGCAGGAGGCAGCCAATCAATGATTCTCTCTCTTTATTGCTGTTTCTCTCTCTCTCTCACTCTCCCTCTCCCAGGTGTGGAAAACCAGCTCGGGAGGCCCGGGGTTTTCTGACATAGTGCAGCACGAACAGTCACACAAAGTAGTCTTGGCCAAGACCTCTGAGGCAGGGCAGGCACACCCCATGGCACCCTGTTAAGCGCCCAACCCTAGACCCAGCAGCCTCACTCCTTTGTGGGCCACAGAAAATGATCTGAAGAGCAGCCAGAAAGAAAAGATAGATTGCTTACAAAGGAAATGCAGTAAGACTGACAGCTGAGGCCTCCATAGCAAAACACAGAACACTGGTGACAGCAGAATGTTATCTCAAGGCTGAGATGGGGAAATGGCTAACTCAGCATTCTGTGTAAACTGAACATTTCTTTCAAAAATAAAGATGAATTAAAAGCATTTTTTTTAAAAGGTAGACTTCAGCCCTGATGGGTGTGTCTGAGTTGATAGAGCATTGATCTTTGGACTGAAGGGGGTCCCAGGTTTGATTCCAGTCAAGGTCAAGTACCTTGGATGCCCAATAGGGGGTGTGCAGGAGGCAGCTGATCCATGTTTCTCTCTCATCGATGTTTCTAACTCTCTATCTCTCTTCCTCTCTGTAAAAAAATCAATGAAATATATTTTTTAAAATAGACTATTTTTAAAGCAGTTTTAGGTTCACGTAAAACTGAGCAGGAAGTTCATAGATTTCCCAGATACCTCCTGCTGATGCATATACAGCCTCCTTCATGATCAACACTTTGCATTAAGGTAGTTCATGTGTTATAATCCATGGACCTACACTGACAAGTCATTATTACCCACGGTCCACATTCACATTAGGGTTCACTCCTAGTGTTGTACATTCTATGGGTTTTATGTCTCTGCCATTAGAGTATCATACAGAATAGTTTCATTGACCTAAAACCCCTCTGTGTCCCACCTATTTATTCCTACCTCTCCCCTCCTGCCTGGACACCACTAATGTGTTTACTATCTTCATAGTTTTGCCTTCTCCAAATATATCATTGGAATCATGCAGAATGTAACCTTTTCACGCTGGTTCCTTCACTTAGTAATATGCATTGACGATTCCTCCATTTTCATGGCTTGATAGTTCATTTCTTTCTAACACAGAATAATATCCTATTGTGGATATATCACAATTTATTTGTCCACTCACCTGCTAAAGGACATCATGGCTGTTTCCATGTTTTGGCAATTATAAATAAATGCACTATAAACATCCATGTGCAGGTTTTTGTGTGAATATAAGTTATCAGCTTATTGGTTGTTGAAATGTTAACAGTATGCTTCATTTTT
Source organism: Lasiurus cinereus (assembly GCA_011751065.1). Classification (NCBI taxonomy): domain Eukaryota; kingdom Metazoa; phylum Chordata; class Mammalia; order Chiroptera; family Vespertilionidae; genus Lasiurus; species Lasiurus cinereus. The sequence continues at coordinate 6,987,833 of JAAGEH010000293.1, forward strand.
CTAAGAAACTGATAAACCAAACTATCTTCCAAAGTGGCTGTACCATTTGGCATTCTCACCAGCAATGCATGAGAGTTCCTGTTGCTCTACCTCTTTGCTAGCACTTGGTGTTGTCAGTGCTTTGGATTTTGGCCATTCTAATAGGTGTGTAGTGAGCAATATCTCCTTGTTTTAATTTGCAGTTCCATAATGACATATGATGTGGAGCAGCTTTTCATATGCTTATTTGCTATCTGTATATCTTCTTTGGGGAATCTGTTCATGTATTTTGCCCATTTTTAAAACTAAGTTTAAAACATCATCAAAAAGCTCTCACTGAAAGGACTGATAAATTGTACTCTTGGAAGGAGAAAACCCATCTCAGAAAGAATGCAAGAAGGAATTACACCGTTATAGTTTTATACAGCATGATGTTATCTTCCTCCAGAAACGCTTTACTTACTCCTGGCATGCACTTAGGGTAAGAACAGATCATCTTAATTTAGTTTGAGACACAGCTGCTGGAAAGCTGGGTTTGCTTTGAAAAGACTGGCCTATTTTGGTTCTTAGAGTATAACTCTTCAGGAGTCCTAATGGGAAGCCTAGCAGTATTTACACAAACCCCTCCTAGTGGGAATCCCCGAATTCCCATTTTTGTTCCTCTATACCAGTGGTCGGCAAAGTCATTAGTCAACAGAGTGGCAAACCACGGAGCAGGAGCCGCGTGTGGCTCGTGCGGCGCAGTTTACTGACCACTGCTCTATACCCACGAGACAGACTGAAAACTTGCCCCCAACCACAGCTTTTCTCTCAGCTTCTCCTCAACCTCCAGATCACAGCTCTCCAACCTGTAAATGCCTCAAGGCAAAAAGCTATGCCAACTGTCAGGCTTGCTCCTATGCTTTCCTTCTAAGAACTTAGTCTCCTAAGACTTCATTGCCATTTTAGTTCTCTGATTCTTTCAAGCAGATTTTAAAAACTATTTGACAACCTTTCCTGATTGATCTTTTTTTTTTTTTAATGCCTGTTTGCCTTAGTTCAGAGACCTTGGCTTTCATTATATATATATTTTATTGATTTTTTTACAGAGAGGAAGGGAGAGGGATAGAAAGTCAGAAACATGGATGAGAGACAATCGATCAGCTGCCTCTTGCACGCCCCCTACTGGGGATGTGCCCGAAACCAAGGTACATGCCCTTGACTAGAATCGAACCTGGGACCTTTCAGTCTGAAGACCGACGCTCTATCCACTGAGCCAAACCGGTTTAGGCTTTCCTGATTGTTCTTAACTAGAGGGCTAGTCTGTACTAGCCATGGCTTGGGTGGACTGTCCTGGCTTTTGCAGAGATCAGAAAGGTGAGCTGAAAGGGAGTGCGAGAGGGACCAGCACTCCTAATGTTCAGGCTGTGGTGGTGCCAACCGCCCAGGAACACAGCATCGTGGTATGTATTGCCTTTGATGTACTAACTTGATCAGGGTTGGGATCGCTTTGAGGCCTTCCACTGGACCCTAACTTCACAGACCCCAGAACCCATGTGAAAGTTCTCCCAGGTGCTAGGAATATTTATCCTATTTATACAGTAAAGAACTAGGAAAATAATCACAGGATATAAAAACCATTTATGCCACAGCTCCATTTGATTATGTAACCTATACAAGTTCCATTCTAACCAGAAAGTCAGGGTGGCATTTAGGTTTTCCAAGTGTTAGCCCTCATATATATATCAATCTTTGAAAGTCTGGGAATTCCCTTTACCAGTGCATGGTTATTGTTTTGGTTTCTTTAAATATATCTTTTATTGATTTCAGAGAGGAAGAGAGAGGGAGAGAGAGATAGAAACATCATTGATGAGAGAGAATCATTGGTCGGCTGCCTTCTACTGAGGATTGAGTCCACAACCCAGGCATCAAACCTGGGATCCTTCAGTCTGCAGGCTGAAGTTCCATCCACTGAGCCAACCAGTGAGGCCAGTGCATGGTTATTTTGATGAGGGCTCTAGGTCACTTCAGTAAAGAACTGAAGGAAGTTCACTGCATGTAAATGCAGAGGCACTATAGGGTCCTCCTGGACTTATGAACTGTGTCAGACCTGGGAAGTGGGGGAAGGACCTGATTTTCTATTGTGGTGGCTGATGTCAGGCCTCTACCCACAAGCTCTTGATTCTGTCTAACTGTAGAAACACTGAATAGCATATTGATGGATGAGCCATCTCTCTGCCTCTAGGAACACTTGAATGCAGTGGTTCTCAACCTTTCTAATGCCGTGACTCTTTAATACAGTTCCTCATGTTGTGATGACCCCCAACCATAAAATTATTTTTGTTGCTACTTCATAACTGTAATTTTGCTACTTTATGAATCGTAATGTAAATATCTGTGTTTTCTGATGGTCTTACGTGACCCTGCTAGTGGTTCTCAACCTGTGGGTGCCATATTTTCAGCTCAGTCTGCCCTGTTTCCACAGAAGTCTTCTCACTCTCAGAGCACACCTGAACTTGGGATTAGATGGCCCTGAGCCACTCACTGTCTTCAGTAAAGTCTCCAGTGCTGTCAGAAGAGTTCCTGTATCCTGCCGAGACCAGTTTTGCTCAGTGGATAGAGCGTCTGCTTGCAGACTGAAAGGTCCCAGGTTCGATTCCGGTCGGACGCATGTACCTTGCTTGCGGGCACATCTCCACTGTGGGGCGTGCAGGAGGCGGCTGATCGATGTCTGCCTCTCATTGATGTTTCTGACTTTCTATCTCTCTCCTTTCCTCTCTGTAAAAAAATCAATAAAATATAGAAGAAAAAAAAAGAAGAAGAGTTCCTATATCCTGCAGTCCTCATAATTAACATGGTTCTCACACATCCTACCACTTTATCTTCCCTTGCGTTTCTCTCCATTTGCCCTTCATCCAAAATTAAACAGAGTTAAAAGCTTAAGAAATGGAAAAGCCACTGAATGCTAGAAGTTCTTGCCAACCTACTTATCCTCAGTGATAGTTTCCTGTTATTTTAAAAATGTGAGCAATCTATAATAATAAAAGCGTAATATGCTAATTAGACCGGAAGTCCTTCCGGTCGAAGTTGGGGCTCCGAGGGAAGCCCAGCCCCGGGTACCTGCCTGTGGCCAGAGGGAAGCCGGTGCCAGCAGCCCGGGGAAGGAAAGCCTACTCCTGCATGGATTTCATGCACTGGGCTTCCAGTATAATTGTAAAGTGTCATTCCGCATCGTCATAGCCCAGTTCGCCTCAAAAAGCCAGACCAGCCTGAGCTAGACTTTGTAATGTTCATTAAGTATTATGACAATTTCCCAGATGGAAGTAGTGTCTTGAGGAAGAGGCTTCTTTTTTCCTATTTGCACAGGCTTTATATGGGCTAGTGGTGACCCTGGATATTAACTCCATTTCTATTGAACACTGTGACTTAAGGGCCTGGCTTTCCAATAAGGTATGTGTAGGACTAATTAATATGAGGATTGTAACAGAAGAAACAAAATTCATATATATGCATAAATGTAATGCACATTCACGCAGATGATAAAATATGGACAAAAATAAAACCCAAGAGAAGGTAGAGCCAGTCAAATGATTAAAAGGAAACAGTTTAGCAAGTTGCTGGATCATATACAAAGTCAGTTAGGTACATCACCAACAAATAGCAATGTAATTTTAAAAATATTTACAATGCTTACAAAAAATAAGGTGCCACAAAAAATAAATCTGGAAAAAATAATGGGGAAATTTTTTTAACTTTATTGAAAGACATTACAAAGAACTTTAACATATATAGAGACCTCCTATACTATGTCCATGTATAGGAAAACCAATACTGTAAATTGGAATCTGATCTATAAGTTTAATGTAACTCCTATCAATACCTCAATGATCATGGTGCCTACTAAAATATACATGGGCCCGGTTGGCATGGCTCAATGGTTGAGAGTCGATCTATGAACCAGGAAGTCATGGTTTCATGCCCAGGTTGTGGGCTGGATCCCCAGTAGGGGGCATGGAGGAGGCAGCTAATCAATGATTCTCTCTTAACATTGATGTTTCTATCTCTCTCTCCCTTTCCCTTCTTCTCTGAAATCAATAAAGATATATTTTTTAAAAGAAAAAAAATGTACCTGGAAGAATATGGACTCAAGAATGGACAACACAATCCTAAAGAAGATCAAATTGGGAGAATGTGTGCTACTAGATATCAAGCTTTAGTAATTAGGCCAGTGTGGTATTGACATGGGGGTAGAGCAGTGGTTCTCAACATAGGACTACCCCCTCTCCTGGGAAACATTTTGCCATTTTTAGTTGTCACAACTGAAGAATAGAGAGGGGATGCTATTGTCATCAGTGGGTAGAGGATAGAGATGCTACTAAACAATACAGAGCCCATAACAAAAAATTACCCCATTTAAAATGTTAATAGCATGCCCTAGCTGGTTTGGCTCAGAAGATAGAGCCTTGGCCTGTGGACCGGGTTTGATTCCCGGTCAAAGGCACATAATTCAGTTGCAAGTTTGATCCCTAGCCCTGGTCGGAGCATGAGCAGGAGGCATGTGTCTCTCTCACATAAGTGTTTCTCTCTCTCTTTCTCCCCATCCCTTCCACTCTAAAAAAAAAAAATCAATGGAAAAATATCCTTGGGTGAGGATTAACAAAACAAAACAAAATAAAGAAATGAAATATAATGTCAATAAGTGCTAGGTTGAGAAATCCAGGGGGTAGAGATAGACCAATTAAAAAAGAAAAAACAATATGAGCTTGGGGTGAGCATATCCAGTTGGAAACAGCTGGAATATTCATATTGGGTAACTTAGGAGAGTTTATTATTTAACAAAGGGGCCATTATAAAAGTGAGTATAGGGTGTAGAGAAACCAAGAGGAAAAATTCAGTCTCCTGGAGCTAACAGGAGCTGTAACAGGCCAAGGAATAGCTACTAAGACTCAGAGTGCAGAAAGAGCACTGGTAGGAGCCAAAAACTTTAGTAAGGGGCATCCCTGCCTGCAGCAACCTTGCAAAGAGAGAGCTGGGAGGACAAATACCGGGACTTCACTTACCTTTGCCTGTCAGCACTGCTCTTGGCCAAATCCAATGAGAAATCCATGACCAAAAAAGTCATTAACCTATTCCAGACAGGTCTGCCTCCCCTCCCAGGACACAGACAAGGCTAAATAAGGGCTGGGAGAAGCAAACAGGAGCTCTCTAGCCAAATGGAAAGGTTTTATAAATATGCTCTGACTGGTTTGGCTCAGTGGATGGAGCGTTGGCCTGTGGACTGAAGGGTCCCAGGTTCAATTCCAGTCAAGGGCATGTGCCTTGGTTGTGGGCAAATCCCCAGGGGGAAGGGAGTGTTCGGGAGGCAGCTGATCAATGTTTCTCTCTCATTGATGTTTCCAGCTCTCTGTCCCTCTCCCTTCCTCTCTGTAAAAAAAAAAACAATAAAAATATTTTTTTTAAAAGAAAGGTTTTATAAATAAATCACCCAAATGTAACATCTATCAAATTTACTATAAAGAGAATAAGAAGATAAGCCACAAGTGAGAACCAATATATATCACTATAAATGACAAAGGAGTAGTTTCCAGAATGTGTAACAAAGTCCTCCTAATCAATAGGAAAAAGATAAATAACCCACTAAAATTTTTTTTTAAAGGTAAATGACATGAATAAGCATTTCTTAGAACAGGAAACACAGATCAGGTCAATAAACATATACAAAGAAATGTTCAACCTTGTTAGTAATCACGGAAATGCAAAATTAAACCACAGTGAGATAACATTTCACACCCACCAGACAGGCAAAAATGAAAAAGACAGATATTACAAATTTTTCCCAGGAGGTGAAGTCAAAGGAATTCTTATATGTTGTGCATGGGACAGTGAAGTGCCTAGTGAAGTGGAAGATGCGTGTACTCTGTAACCCAGAATTCCAATCTGGAGTGCATTTCAAAGAAACTCTTGCACATATGTATAGGAAGTGTAAGCAAGGATATTCCTAACAGCATTGGTTTTTAAAAAAGTAACCCTTTTTATAATATTGAATGTGAACTGTAACTGAAAAAAAAATTCAAATAACCTTTTTGTTTTAGAATGATTTTAAATTTACAAAAAATTGCGAAGAAAATACAGACAGTCCTCATACAGTCCGCACCCAATTCTCCCTTAGTACGTCTTACATTTGTGTGGTACCTTTGTCACATTAATGAACCAATACTGTTACATTATTGTATACATTATTGTATACATTACAGTCTATACATTATTCATATTTCCTCAATATTTACCTCATGCCCTTTTTGCAACATTGTTTTTTAATAGCTAAAACTGAAAAAAATATTTTCCCTAAATATCCATAAGTAAAAAATAGATTCATAAACTGTGGTTTATTCACTCACTGGCTTATATATTAAGGTAGATTCAGCCGAGATCGGTTTGGCTCAGTGGATAGAGCGTCGGCCTGCGGACTGAGAGGTCCTAGGTTTGATCCCGGTCCGGGGCATGTACCTTGCAGGCACATCTCCAGTGTGGGGCCTGCAGGAGGCCGCTGATTGATGTCTCTCTCTCATCGATGTTTCTGACTTTCTGTCCCTGTCCCTTCCTCTCTGTGAAAGATCAATAAAAAATATATATATATATATTTTTTTAAAAAAAGGTAGATTCAGGAGAGGGAGTAAGTCAATGTACAGCTGTACGGATCTAGATGCATGAGTCTGAAAACATTTTGCTGAGCAGTAAAAGTGAGTCTTAAACACATCCAACATGATTCCCTTAATAAAGAGTTCAAAATGAGGCAAAATAAGATCACATATAATTTGAGAATATTTACGTATTAAAACTTTAAAGAATAGCAAAAAAATGACTAATTACAAACATCAAGGTAGTCTTACCTCTGGTGGGAACACTATGGAAGTGTGATGCTAGGGAAGAAATGTTTTCATGGGGATGGGATGGTGAACACGTGAATTTTTCTTTTGTTAGGTTTTAAACTATACATGTAGAGTATATTTTTTATGTATGTTTCATAATAATTATTATAAACTCTTATCCCCCCTTTTTCTTTGACCCTAAAGCATATTTTCCACACAGTCCTCATCCTCCAGAATTCTGGCTTTAGGGCAAAGGGGATGAGTCAGAGTAGAGCAAACAGGAACCCCAGCCCCCCATGCCCAAACCAAAGAAATATGATCAGGACTCTCATCATTTCAAACCCCACCACATGGCTTTTCCTGTTTCTCAGAAGCTGAAAAAGACGCTGACATAATGTAATGAGTGGAAGGGAGGCTTCTCACAGAGATCCACCGGAACCCTGGGTATCACCCCAGACCGGCTGTGTCTTCAGCTGTGGTCAGAGCAACGGCCAAACCTAGATCCTTGGTTGGAGAGTGACCCCAAGTTTTAAGGTTCATAGAGCAGGTGACTCTCACTATAAGAGCAAGTGGGGAGTGTGCAGGAGGCAGCTGGTCGATGTTTCTCTCTCATCGATGTTTCTAACTCTCTGTCTCTCTCCCTTCCTCTCTGTAAAAAAATCAATTTTATATATATATGTGAGCAAGTGAGGCCACCATCATTTACTCCAAAAGAAGCTTTCCTGCAACAGCAAGGGGCAACTTCTAGCTGATCCCTTTGCCCAGGGACCGCTGGGCTGGGGCATTGGACTCCAGCTGGGGCCTGGGAAAGTCTGCCACTGCTGGTGCACGCATGTGCCTCCACTCTCAGCCCTCCCTTGTCTGTTCACTCAGCTGTTTATACACCACTGGGCACCTACAATGTGCTAGGCACTCTTTTAAGCCCTGGCAACACATCAGGGGGCAGGACACAGCCCTGCTCTAGCAACAAACATCACAGCCAGCACAGGGACCAAACAACAAGCAAACCAAACCACCATAAACTGTGCTGAGTACTAGCCAGGAAAGAACAAAGGTAGAGGTAAAATAACCCATTGTCAAGGTGAAGCACAAAGGTCAGGCAGCCTGAGTTCAAGTTCTGTTTCTAGCACCTGTCCTTTGGACGGTCAATTAACCCTTCTGGGCCTCAGTTTCCCTTTCTATAAATTGGAAGCAATGATCAAACCTGCTGAATAGAGTTGATTAAATATTTATTCTTTCAAAAAACATTTATTAACCTAGCTAGATAGAGCATTGGTCTGCGGACTGAGGGGGTCCCAGGTTCGATTCTAGTCAAGGGCACATGCCTGGGTTGTGGGCTCAATCCCCCAGTAGGGGGTCTGCAAGAGGCAGCCAATCAATGATTCTTTCATCATTGATGTCTCTCTCTCTCTCTTTCTCTCTCTCTCTCTCTCTCCCCCCCCCTCCTTCCCCTCTGAAATCAATAAAGCCCAAACCGGTTTGGCTCAGTGGATAGAGCCTCAGCCTGCGGACTGAGGGGTCCCAGGTTCGGTTCTGGTCAAGGGCACGTACCTTGGTTGCGGGCAGCTGATCAATGTTTCTAACTTTCTATCTCTCTCCCTTCCTCTCTGTAAAAAAACAATGAAATATTTTTTTTTTAAAAAAGAAAGACATCAATAAAAATATATATTTAAACTATATATTTACTGAGTCCCTCTATGTGCCAGGCACTAAGGATTAGTAGTGAAGATGACAGGCCAGGTCTTGACTTCAAGGTGCTTACATCATAGTGGGGGAAGAGTCACCGGAGATGCAAAGGCCATTTCAGACAGCAGCAAGGATAGGGACTGAGGTGACAGAGCGAGCTTAGGGAGCGAGGTGCTGGCGAGTCAGGGAAGTCTCTCTGAGAAGGAGACAATTTTTAGCTAAATGACGAAAAGGAGCCAGCTCTGGTAAAGGCTGGGGGGAGAGAGAGTTAACCAGAAGGAATCAGCAAGTGTGAGCAGACTGCAGTGAGAAGGAACTTGGTGTGGTTGATGAGTAGCAGGAAGACGGCCACGGCTGGAACGTATTAGTGGGCAGGCAGAAGATGGGGCTGGGGGAAAGGGAGTGTCCATGAAGGCCACAGAGAGGATTTTGCACTTCTCCTGGTAACAGGAAGTCACTGAAGCTCTAAAGCAAAGAGAGGATGCTAGTGTTTAATCGGGGAAATAAATTAGAAAGCGATTGCTCTAGGGCCGGTGGCTTGAACTTGGGTCTCTGCGTGATATGGGGTGAATGTGAAGGAGGGTCTGGAGGAGGCAGGACCCAGAGCTTGTCATGGACACCTGATCTGCCTCCTCCCACTCCGTGCAGCTTCTCCTCTCCCTTAGGGACCCATATCTGAATTCCACTTTCTGTGGGAAAAGCCCTCCCCCACTTAGAATTTCATTCTCTTGGAAGGTGGTGGGGCTCCCTGGACTTGGGGGCTCTGCCTCCTTTCCCCACCCCCTTTCCCCCACCTGGAGCCCTCTCCTGTAACTCAAATGTATACTGGGGTCCCCAAGCTCCGGAAACCTGCACGAGAAGACACCAACTCCCATTGGCCCATATGCAAGTCCAAAGCCTTTGTCAAGGTGTCTGTACGATTCGGGGGCCTGTGTTTGCATGACCACCACTGGGCTCCTGCTCCTGCTCTCCGTGGAGTTAGTTCCTCTAGAACATTCTACAGGAGTGCCGCTCCTGTTCCGGCAGAATGCAACCCTTCCTGCGGAATCCTGTCCACATAGCCAAGCTGACCTTCTGACCAGATTGCAGAAGGACCTCAAACTTAGCTCTGGGGTTCCTTGTTCTTTGAAGTCCTATGACCACCCAACTGTGGTGGATTTTCCAATTTCCCTCCCCCTGTACCCTTTTTTTCAATTGAATTCATTGTGATGATATTATTTTTCATTATTTTTCATTCCACTCTTTTTCATTCTCCTTGTTCCAACCTTCTGCCAACTCCTTACCCCTCCTCACCCAATTACAGTTCATTCCTAATACAGAGCAAGTTCTGGAGCCCTCTTGTGATCTCAATTCTTTCACTGTTCACGTGTGGATGCAAGATCTCGGCTCCCTACCTCCCTCTCCTGGCTGGTCCAGGTATTTCCCAAGAATTCTTAAGGAAGCAGGATTCTGTGACTGTCTGCAAGACTGCCATTGAAAGCACCAGCACACACAGTGGTTCTAAGAGTTTAGGGTGCTCAAGTCATATCACAAAAACAAATGAGGTCTGTCGCAGAAGCCTGGGCTGAAAGAAGATAAGCCCTGTTTCTCATCCTCTGGCTGAGGTAGTTTTCTAGGGTGTTGACATATTCCAACAGCGCCCTCTGGTGGTTGACCGATGTTAATTCTAGAATCTACCATCCCCATTTCGGAGACACATCACTCACTAGCCTTCCCAGCATCCTCCTCCAGTAGCCCATACATTCATTAAGTGTGGGCAAAGTCATATCCTTAGGCCAAGTTCTGTATTTTGCACAGGAGCCATTACATTTCAGGGAGAGGGGCTGTCTACCTAGGTGACTCTCAACATGGTATGAGTCCAGCCAAGGAGAGAGGTCAGGCCCTTTGCTGGTTTGGCTCAGTGGATAGAGTGTCCGCCTGCAGACTGAGGGGTCCCAGGTTCTATTCCAGTCAAGGGCACATGCCTGGGTTGTGGGCTTGAGCCCAGGTGGGGGACATGAAAGAGGCAGACAATCAATGATTCTCATCATTGATGTTTCTATTTCTTTCTCTCTCTATTCTTCTCTGAAACAAAAATATATTCAAAAGATAAATCAATCAATCATTCAATCAATAAAAATATATGTTGGATCTGACTTCCTCTATTTCTTAAAAAAAAAAAAGGTGAGAGATCAGGTGGGATCTTGAGATTGGAAGGCCTAGTAGTGGTTCTCAACCTTTCTAATGCTGCAACCCTTTAATACAGTTCCTTGTATTGTGGTGACCCCCAACCATAAGATTATTTTTGTTGCTACTTCATAACTGTAAATTTGCTATTGTTAGTGAATCGTAATGTAAATTTCTGTGTTTTTCGGTGGTCTTAGGCGACCCTGCTAGCGGTTCTCAATCTGTGGGTCGAGACCCTAGAGTATCAAGAGATTAACCATCCTTGGTCTCAAGTCCTTCTCTTGACCACTACATCTCTCACATGTTCTTGTTCCCCACCCTAAACACTAGACCAATAGGCAGCAAGAACAAACCCAAGGGACAAGGGTGACTGGCCAATAGGCACTGACAGAATTAGAATGGTAAGAAACATCCCTTTTTTTAAAATTAAATCTTTATTATTCAGATTATTACATTTGTTTCTCTTTTTTCCCCTCCATAGCTCCCATCCATCCGGCTCCCATTCTTCCCTCTTTCCTTACCTCCCTCCCATTGACCTCATCCATAGGTGTATGATTTTGGTCCAGTCTTTCCCTGTATACCCCTCACCCCTTTCCCCCTGAGAATTATCAGTCCACTCCCTTTCTGTGCTTCTGATTCTAGTATATTCACCAGTTTATTCTGTTGATCAAATTTTTAATTCCCTTAATTTTTAGATTCACTTGTTGATAGATACGTATTTGTTATTCATAATTTTTTATCTTTTACCTTTTTCTTCTTCCTATTCTAAAAGAGTACCTTTCAGCATTTCATATAATACTGGTTTGGAGTTGATGAACTCCTTTAGCTTTTTCTTATCTGTGAAGCTCTTTATCTGCCCTTCAATTCTGAATGATAGCTTTGCTGGATAGATTGTTCTTGGTTGTAGGTTCTTGCTATTCATCACGTTGAATATTTTTTGCTACTCTCATCTGGCCTGCATCATTTCTGTTGATAAATCAGCTGACAGTCGTATGGGTGCTCCCTTGTAGGTAATGAACTGTTTTTCTCTTGCTGCTTTTAATATCCTCTCTTTGTCTTTTGCTCTTGGTATTTTAATTATGATGTATCTTGGTGTAGTCCTCTTTGGATTCCTTTTATATGGGGTTCTGTGTGCTTCCTGGACTTGTAAGTCTATTTCTTTTACCAGATGTGGGAAGTTTTCAGTCATTATTTCTTTAAATAGGTTTTCAGTATCTTGCTCTCTCTCTTCCTCTGGCACTCCCACAATTCTGATGTTGGTACACTTGAAACTGTCCCAGAGGCTCCTTACATTATCTTCACATTTTTGGATTCTTTTCTCTTATTGCTTTTCCAGTTGAGTGTTTTCTGCTTCTTTATATTTCAAATTGTTGACTTGATTCTTGCCTTCCTCTAGTCTGCTGTTTGGTCTCTATATAATATTTTTTATTTCAGTCAGTGTATGTTTAATTTCTAGTTGGTCCTTTTCCATCTCTAGTTGGTTCTTTTTCATCTCCAGTTGGTTCTTTTTCATCTCCTCTTGGGACTCACTAACTTTATCCAACTTTTGTAGGATATTCTTGAAAAACCTTATAAGCGTGGTTTTGAACTCTATATCCAATCGTTTGTTTTCCTCCATTTCTTTTGTTTGTGTTCCCTTCCCTTGTCTCGGCATTTTCACTATGCCGGGAGAACTTCTGTGTTGGATTCAGCCTTATGATACCAGACTTGCAAAACTGCAGAAGCCTCTCTGTTGGGCTTGGGATGGGTGGAGTCTCAGGGCTTAAGGGACCGCCTTGCCTTCCAGTCGGCCCTGCCCTCCACCGCCCCCTGAGTCTCACGTGACTGGGTAATCGCTGGATCTGTCCCTGTGCATGCACACGCTCTTGCAGTGCCTCTAGATTGCTGCCTTTCTGCGTCCCCAGCACTCTGGGACCATATGAGTCTGGGTCCCCAGGGTTTCACCCGAAACCGGGATTTAGTGGAGTTAGAAGTGGCACAGTTGGGAGGGTCTGTCTCCCACCCACTTGTAAAAGCCAGTGGCACAATCAGCAGTCGGTCTTCTGTGCGCAGTGTCGTGCGTGCCACCAGACTTCTGATCTTTTGCGACTCCCCTAAATTTCCACCCACTTCTCCCTTTTCACAGTCCAAACTCCACCCCTTCCCCCCACCTCCCCGTATGAGTTTCGGCTGGATCTGGGGTTTAGTGTAGTAGGATAAGGGGTTCAATGCCGTTGAGAGTCTCCATCTCCCTCCCACCAGAGAAAGCCAGCCAGGTTCTCCAGCGCCGTCTCCATGCCTCAGCTTTTTGCAGCTCCTCTGGGTCTCTGTGAGCCCCTCTCTTTCCTTCTAGTTGTAGAATTTCCAGTCAGCCAGCTTTCCTGTGGTTCTGGATAATATCCGTTCTGTCTTTTAGTTGTGGTTTTGAAATTGTTGTGCGAGGCAGCAGTGTAGGTGTTTACCTATGCCGCCATCTTGGATTCTCCTCGAAACATCCCTTTTTATGTCCTCATCTCTCAGGCCCAGAGCATGGTGAGCTCTGTGGGGTAAAGGGGCCTGTCTTACTCATCCCTCAGATCCTCGCACAGTGTTGGCATTAGATGCCAGAATGAATGGATGGAGGGATGAGTAAGTGTAATGAATGTGCCTCATTCACTTCCTCCTGCCCCTTATCCTGACCCTAGAGAGCAGCATGCTATATGGCTCCTAAAACAGTTTCTCACTCAACTACCTCCCCTACTCTCCAACCTCCAGCCCCCAAATGACGATTTCTCTGGTTCTCCTGTGACCTTGGTCCCCCAAATCTACCGTTGTTGTGCAGGCACTGGGCTAGGAGTTAGAAGTCCCAGCTCTGCCTTCAATGAGCTCTTTTGTCTCTTGTGTCCTTATCTGTAAACTGAAATGGGGCTCTCTTGGTCCTAGGAAGTAAGTGGGATGGGAAGATACCCAACTTTACTTAGGACTGTGATATTCTGATGCAGAGTTTTTTTCTTTCTCTCCAGCATCATAAGTCATAAGTGTTATGTGCATAATATAAAAATATATACACATTCATAAAGATTAGAAAAAAATCCTCCCAGAAGTGCCCTCTGTGAGATGGGGATATGTTGTTGCTTTATAGACTTGATGTCATTCACTCCTCACACCAACCCCACCATGTGGGCGCTTTGATTATCTGTGTTACATGGATGAGGAAAGTGAGGATTAGAGAGGTCCAGTTACTTGCTCAAGGTCATGCAGCTTGTGAATGGTGGGTTAGGATATAGTATGAAAGATACAAAAGATTAGGTACTCGGAGGGCATTGTGGACAGAGTGAGATATTTCCTCAAAGACTCAGCTTTATCATAAGTTGGCCCTCTCTTTTTGTTGCTCAGGTTATGGATGCAAAAGTGAGATAGTGCAAGTTGTGACCACTTCCCCAGCTTCTGTTCCTGCAACTCTAGGTTACAAAACTGCCCTTTGCCTTGCCACTGCATCCTGTGTTCCTGGAGGATAGCCACTCTCTTGTATTTTACAGCCTTACCGAGGCTTCATTAATACAGGAGAAACTGGGCTTAATGTGTACAATTCAGTAAGTTTGGACCATTATGCCCGTGTGAAACCATCACCACAGTCAAGATAGTGAACAGGTCAATCACCTGAAAGCTCCGGTCACTTGGCAATTCCTTCCTCCACGCCTTCTCACCTCTCCACCCCCAGGCAATCATGGATCAGTTCTTGTATATATATATATTTTTTTATTATTGATTTAAGAGAGAGGAAGGGAGAGGGATAGAAACATCAACGATGAAGGAGAATTATTGATCAGCTGCCTCTTGAATGTCCCCTACTAGGGGTCGAGCCCACAGCCCCGGGCATGTGCCCTGATCAGGATTTGAACCATGACTTCCTGGTTCATGGGTCGACGTTCAGCTACTGAGCCACATCAGCCACCGTGTACAGATCAGTTTAAACGCCATTATAGATTAGTCTGCATTTTCTAAAATTTTATAAAAATGGGACCATCCTCAACCTGGTATCTTGAACTCAGCAGAATTATTTTGAGACTTATCCATATTGTTGCACGTATTAATAGTGCATTCCTTATTTGACTTATTTTATTTTTAAATTAACATACGTCTGGGGCTGATGGCAGACCCCGAGTGGCAGGTGAATGATTACTCTAACACCCATTTCTGAGAAAGAGAGGGCGAAGGCACTATTTGGCTGTCGTGACAAGTCGCCCTGTTCGTGTGCCTCCTTTGGCTTTCATTGGTACCACAGCTTGAACTAAAATTAACTCTTAGATACTATTAGCAGGGTCAGTATCCTTGAGAAAATACATGCATCCTTTAAGCAGGGTCAGGTCTTTAAAGACTAAACAAAGACATTCTAGCAAAACACCCCGGGGGGATTGGACTGGTTTGGAAAAGTCAAGGTAGGGGCTGACACCTTCAGCAAGGTCCCCTCCAGAGGCCCCCGACCTTTCAGAAAATCCTCCTTACAGACATTCCAACCAAGTCCCGTGCTTCCCTACAACGTACAATAAAAAATAAAATAAAATAAAAATAAAAAATAAACTATTTTGGTGAACAGTTCAATGCATTTTAACACAGGTATAGTTTTGTATAACCACCGCCACAATTAGAATTCAGAACAAAAACCTCCCTGGTTGTTATCAATGCCTTTGTAATCCCGCCTACCTCTACCCCGAACCCCTGGGAACTACTGATCAGATCTCCATCGAGTTTGTCTTTTCGAGAAGGTCATATTAATGGAATCAGATAGCCTATAGCTTTTTGAGACCAGCTTCTTTACTCAGCATAATGACTTACAGATTCATCTAAATGGTGTGTCTCTTTTTCTTTTTCTGTGTAGTTTACCACTGCATGGAGGTATGAGTTTGTTTATCCACTCACTTGTCAGATATTTGAGTGGCTCCCAGTTGTGGGCAATTATGAATGAAGCTGTTATAAACATTTGTGCACAGGTATCTGTGTGAACACATGTCTTCATTTCTCTAGGACAAATACCTAGAACTAGGACTGCTGGATCATATAGTAAGTGTATGTTTAACTCTGTAAGGAAACTGCCGAATTGTTTTCCAAAGTGGCTGTATCATTTTTGTATTTCCACCTGCAAAGTATGAAGAGTCCAGCTGCTCTGTCCCTTCACCAGCACTTAGCCTTGCCAATGTTTTTTATTTTAACCGTTCTAATAGATGTGTGGCGGTACCTCATCATAGTTTTAATTGAATTTTTCTAATGACTAATGGTACAAAACATTTGTATAAATGTAATTATTGATATGTTATGGCTTCAGTCTGCCATTTTATATTTTGTTTTCTACTCGTTCTCTCATTTCTCATTTATTTGTTGTTGTTTTCCCCTGTCTCCTAACTTCTTTATGCATTTTAGCTATAAGTCCTTCTTCCAATTCAGGATTTGTAAATATTGTCAAGTCTCTGGCTTGGCTTTCTGTTTTCTTTTGATTATGTTTTTGAAAAGCAAAAGTTTTACATTTGAAGTTGAGTTAGTCAATTCTTCATTCATGTATTATGCTTTTGGAGTCACAGCTAAGAAATCTTCGTTTAACCAAAGGTCACAAAGATAGTCTCCTATGTTTGCTCATAACATTTAAAAAAATATATTTTATTATTGATTTCAGAAAAGAAAGGAGAGGGAGAAATAGAAACATCAATGATGAGAGAGAATCATTCTTTGGCTGCTCCACACTGGCATGTGCCTTGACCGGGAATCGAACCATGACCTCCTGGTTCATAGGACGATGCTCAACCACTGAGCCACTCCAGCTGGTTAATACCACACTGTTTTGATTACTGTGATACTATAGTAAGTTTTTATTTTATTATCTTTATTGAGTTATAATTGATAAACACATTGCATACATTTAAGGGGTACAGCATATTGTTTTGATATATTTATATTGCAATATGATTGCACAGTAGCATTTGCTAACACTTCTAGCAATTAATATTTATAATATGGTTTTGTTGTCTATAATTACTATATCAAGTATTAGGTCTCCAAGACTTATCTACTAGTTGCTTAAGTTTGTAACTTAAAAAACATCTCTCCCATCTGCACACTCCCCAGCCCCTGGTAATTACCATGTTACTTTCTGCTGTTAAAATTTTGTTTTTGTTTTTTTTAGATTCCAGACATAAGATAGGGTTCCAATTTAATTTTTCTACATGAAGTTATTCAGTTTTCCCAGCACCAATCCAAATAACAGTGAGAAAAAGATTTTTTAAAAATCTAAGCAAGGTTTGGCCAGTGTGGCTCAGTTGGACTTTGTCCCATGCACCAAAAGGTCACTGGTTTGATTCCCAGTCAGGGCACAATACCCAGGTTGACTCAATCCCTGGTAGAGGGTGTGCAGGAGGCATTTGATTGATGTTTCCCTCTCTCTCTCTCTCTCTCTCTCTCTCTCTCTTTCTCTCTAAATCTACACAAATAAAAGAGAAATATGCAAATTTACCACACCTCCATGATGCCCACCAGTCAATCAGGAGAGAGTATGCAAATTGACCCAACAAAGATTATGGCTTAATTTGCATATGGAGCGAAGACTGAAGACTAAAGATGACTGAAGACTGAAGAGACTTGGCTTCTCTGCTGTGGCCGGAGCAAAGGACTGGGTCCTGGGTGCTGGAGGAAAACCGGTGCCAGCATCCTGGGGAAGGGAGCCTTATTGCAGGAATCTCCGTGCAATGGGCCCCTAGTATAAATATAAAATCTTTTTTTTAATATATTTTATAGATTTTTTTACAGAGAGGGAGAGAGATAGAGAATTAGAAACATCGATGAGAGAGAGACATCGATCAGCCGCCTCCTACACACCCCCTGCCAGGGATGTGCCCGAAACCAAGGCACACACCCCTGACCGGAATTAAAATTTTTTTTTTTAAAAAAAGCTCAGCAAGTCCCAAACAGGATAAACCAAAGAAATCCATGACCCCCTGTATTATAATGAAACTAATCTGCTAATTTGTTTATTAAACTAATAAACATATGAAACTCCAATGACATGAATGCTAAACTTTCTGGTATTCTTTTTGAAGCTTTATTTATTTATTTTTGTTACTCCTCACTGGGCATATTTTTTCCATTGGTTTTTAGAGAGAGTGGAAAGGAAGGGGGTAGGGAGGGTGGGAGAAAGAGAAGAGAGACTTTGATGGGAGAGACACACCCCAACCAGTACAGGAATCTAACCTGCAACTCCAGTACATGCCTTTGACGGAGAATCAAACCCAAGATCCTTCTGTGTGCCAGCCATTTCTCTAACCATTGAGCAACACCTGGCAGGTCGAGGCTCTATTCATTAAAAAAATCTTTTTCTCATTGTTATTTAGATCAGATCATTTATATTGGCCTATTTCCAAGTTTACTTACTGACTCTTTTCTATGTCCTATTTCCTATTCTGTTCTTGAGATTATCTAGTGAGTATCTAAATTTTGGGTTTTATATTTTTAAGTTATACAACTTTTATTTGTTTTTATATCTTCTTTTTCTTTGTTGAGACCTTCTCTTTCCATTCATTTCAAGAGTGTTTATCCTTATTTCTTGGAACATTTTCATTGTAGTACCTTAAAGTCTGTCACTTAATTCCAACATCTCACTATTGTCCTCTTTGAATAGTTTATTGCCATGTAAGTTGATATGCTCCTAGATCAGTGGTTGGCAAACCACGGCTCACGAGCCACATGTGGCTCTTTGGCTCCTTGAGTGTGGCTCTTCCACAAAATACCTCGACCTGGGGGAGTCTATTTTGAAGAAGTGGTGTTAGAAGTTTAAGTTTAAAAAATGTGGTTCTCAAAGGAAATTTTAATCGTTGTACTGTTGATATTTGGTTCTGCTGACCACTTAGATCTTTGTTTTTTGTTGTTGTTTTTTAATCTTCATCTGAGAATATTTTTCCATTGATTTTTAGAGAGAGTGGAAGAGAGGGGAAAAGACAGAGAAAAACATCAATGTGAGAGAAACACAGAGAAAAACATCAATGTGAGAGAAACACACCAATTGGTTGCCTCCTGCAAGCATCCTGACCAGGGAGAATCCTGCAACCCTGGTATATGCCCTTGACCGGAATCAAACCCAGGACCCTTCAGTCCGCAGGCTGATGCTCTATCCACTGAGCAAAACTGGCTAGGGCTCCTGGATCTTTGTATGCCAAGTGATTTTGTTTTGAATCCTAGACTTTTTGAATTTTGAGACTTGGTCTTATTTGAATACTTTGAAGAATGTTGATATTTATATTTTAGCAGGGAATTATCTATTAGATTCAGCCACAAATTCTGACCAGCCTTCTGTGGATTGTGGTTTCAATGTTAAATTCCATTTTGAAAGCCTTCGCAGTATTATTTAGATTTGTCCCATGTGTGCACCATCCAGTGGTCAGTCTGAGAACAGGGTAGTGGTTTATCCTTTTTAAAAAAATTGATTTTACAGAGAGGAAGGGAGAGGGAGAGTTAGAAACATGGATGAGAGAGAAACACCAAAAAGCTGTCTCCTGCATGCCCCACACTGGGGATTGAGCCCACACCCACAACACAAGCACATGCCCTAAGTGGGAATAGAACTGTGACTTCCTGATTCATTGGTCAGTGCTCAACCACCGAGCCATGCTGGCTGGGCATGGTTTATCCTTTAGTTCAATTGTAAGTACTTGGTATGCTGCTTAGGACCAAATCCATGTATACTCAGCTTAGAGTTAAGGTCAGGAGTTCACAAATGACTTTATTATGTTGGTTTCCCGAGTTCCTCCTTCTCCACAATCTCCCTTGTAGTTCTGGGTTCCCTGGGGCCGCTCTTTTTGGTAAAAAAGCTGGAGTTTTAGTTCTTTGCTCTCCAGTGCACTTCCTGCAACTGTGCCCTCTTTTAGGGCCAAGTGGCAAAAGGATGGAGAGCCAAGAGAGCCAGAGCCAGCAATAGGGTTTGTTCCAAACCCTGGGCCGCCTCTGGTCAAACTCCCTCCCTTCGAGTTTTAGGTGCCTGCAAGCCTCAAATATCACGCCAGCAGGAATGTTGGGGGTGGGGGCTGGGGCATGAGAAAATGAAGAAAATGTCTGAGGAGAGGAAAGGATGAGGAGTTTCTTTCCCAATTTTCAAACCAGAACTAAGCGGCTTCTCCTAGCCCAGTGGTCGGCAAACTCATTAGTCAACAGAACCAAATATCAACAGTACAACGATTGAAATTTCTTTTGAGAGCCAAATTTTTTAAACTTAAACTTCTTCTAATGCCACTTCTTCAAAATAAACTCACCCAGGCCATGGTATTTTGTGGAAGAGCCACACTCAAGGGGCCAAAGAGCCGCATGTAGCTCAAGAGCAGCAGTTTACCCACCACAGTCCTAGAGTTTCCACTGTCTGTGCCCTGTTGCCCACGTTCAGATTTCAGACTGCTTTAAGTCTAGCCCAGAGAGCGCTGGAGGGAAATTGGGAACTTCATCCCCCGTTCAATGGTACTTCAAATACTGATTTTCTTCCCCAATTCACCTGCTATTATTTGCTGTTCAGAGTCCTCCCTGCATCCTGTCCAGGTTTTATAGCTGCATTTAGCGGAAGAGACAAAGTGGGGTATGTTTACTCCATGTTACCTAGTTCATTCATTTTTATTGCCAAGTGGTAATCCATTGTATAGATTATGCTACAATCTATTCATTTTCTTGTTGATGGTCATTTTTGTTATTTCCAGTTGTTGCTTATTACAAATTAAGCTGCTATGAACATATGAACATTCAAGTACAAATCTTTGTGTGTGGACACATACTTCCATTTGTTTCGTATAAATATCTTGGAATGGAAAAACTATGTATGGAGTGGAAAATGTTTATACACATTTATGCCATATATATACACATATATACATATACACAATTTTACATATAGTATATAACTTTACATATTACATATGTGCTATATATGTTATGTATTTATATATATGTGGCATATATATCTATATATACAAAGAGATAATATGCTAATTGCCATTCTGGTGTCCCCATAATGACCAATTTGCACATTGATGCGAGTGCAGCAGGGGGCAGGGGGCTGAAGACAACTGAGGAGAGCCCCTGACAGAAGCCGGGACTGCAAAAAAGAAAAGGAAGCAGCCAAGTGGAACTCTTCCCATCCCCTGCACAAACACCCTACCCCAGCTCCCGCACCCCCAGAGGGATGGACAGACACCCCATCTCAGACCCTGTACTCCGGGGGGCGGGCTGGGAGGATGACCAGACGGGGAGAATACCCAGCCTCAGGGGTCGCTGCAGCCCGCACCTCCAACTCTGGATCTCTTCCCCCTCCTCACCGCCCCTCCCGCTACTCCGCCATGGGTGCCCACTACAATAGCACACCAGCAACTACCCATCAGTGCGCCCAGGCACTTGGCCCGAGGCCCACCGCTGCTGGGCCCCCTCCCCTGGGGCGCCGGGGCCGGGCATGCCTCTCCTCCCTACAACTCCAGACCCGGGTGGAGGCAGGCTTGAGCAGCGCCCCCAGGGTCAGACCCTTCCCTCACTTAAAATTGCCCCCACTTAAAATCAAATTGACCCCCCCCTCTGCCCCTCGACATCAGCAGCGCCGTCCTCACTACTGACCCCTACCCGGCTCCAGGAGATTGGAGACCCGCCCTGAGCACATACAGCTGCAAAACAGCCATGAACAACTTAAAGAATGGCGCCAAGAGGGAAGATTTGACAGTTACTCCCGCTTTGGCCTTGCCATCCTCCTAACTCCCTGCAACCGCCCTCCCGCCAGTGCCTCTAGGGTCGACCACCGCTATAGGGCTGCTGGCCGGAGCCCGCCCCCGCAAGGCCTGCGGGACCCTCTGCAAAGCTTCCATAGCTACAGTCCCAGGAAACAGTCATGCCCCTCCCCTAATCAGCACCTGCTACCTGCGAGGGTACCCATGGGCTTAAAAATAACAATCCCTTCCCATTTAGACATCACTTACTTGATGAAACATTTCTGTTTATTAGCTCAAAACCTCCTCATGACAACCCAGTGAGGTAGGCGGAGAAGAGATTACAATGCCCATGGTATATGCGTGTGCATTCAGAAATGAAGCTCAGAGAGGAAAAGTGTCAAGCCCAGTGGTTCCCAAGGTGCAGCATATGCCCCACAGGGGGGCAATTTGATTTTAAGTGGGGGCAATTCGAGAATGAGTTAACAGTGACTTTTCTGCATTTCTTATGGTTCTAGGGGGCTCATTTGTAGCATACCCTCCTATATAATAAAAGCCTAATATGTGAATGACCAAATGGTGTAATGACCAGTCACTATGATGTATGTTGACCACCAGAGAGCAGACATACTCAGCCAGAAGCCGGGCTCATGGCTGGTGAGCACAGCAGCAGTGGTGGTAGCCTCCCCCGCCTCCGTGGCAATACTAAGGATGTCCGACTGATGGCTTAGGCCCACATCCTCCCAGGGCTCCTGGACTACTAGAGGGTGCAGGCCAGGCTGAGAGATGCCCTCCTCCCCAAGTGCATAAATTTCATGTACGGGACCTCTAGTATTGTATAATTTTTTAAAGGAAACTGCCAAAATGTTTTCCAAAATAGTTGTATCATGTACATCCTTGCCAATAGCTTAGGAGCATTCCAGTGGCTCCACACTATTGCCAACACTTGGCACAGTCTTTTACAATTAGCCTTCCAAGAGGATGTGTAGTGAAATTTAATTGCAGTTTTTTTAATATATATATTTTTTATTGATTTCAGAAAGGAAAGAAGAGGGAGAGATAGAAATATACATAATGAGAGAGAATCAGGAATCTGTTGCCTCCTGCACGCAACTCCCACTGGATATCGAGCCCACAACCTGGGCATAGGCCCTTGACCGGAATCAAACCTGGGACCTTTCAGTTCACAGGCTAAACCAGAAAGGGCTTATTGCAGTTTTAATTTGCATGTCATAATGACTAACGATGTTGAGCAACTTTTGATCTGCTTATTTACCTGTATATCCGTATATTTTCTTTGGTAAAATATTCATATGAATCTTCTGGCCATTTAAAAAAACTGTGTTGTTTTATTATTGAGTTATAAGCATTCTTTAAATATCCTATATACAAGTCCTTTATTAGATATGTAATTTACAAATGTTTTCTCCCAATCCACAGCCACCACATTTTATTCATCTCTGTTTGGCTTTCCCTCCATATTCTGCCTAGATCCATGCCCTGTTCTTCCCATTGATATCCCCGCCACCCTGGTTCACCTCTCCTGGACCATTCTCCCACTCTGGCCTCACATGGTCTTCTTGTATCCACACTGGCAGAAAGTCTTGGTGTGTAGATGTACATGTGAACAAAACTAACTCTATTTCTGTGTCCCAGATTCCATTTTTTAGGTTTCATGCTGTGACCTTTGACCAACCTTACTGTTCTTAGTAAACATATCAAAGCTTTCTAGTTAATGATTGTCCGTGTTCCTTAAAATGTAGCCATAAATTTGTTCTTAGCAATAGATGAATGGATGGCAAGCAAGATAAATATTAAGCTGGTAATAGTATGGATTATAAACAATCATCTATCAGAAGACCACCAGGAGGGATGGCCTCTGGCACACTGCAATTTTTGTCCCTTTGTCTTGTCAATCACTAGCACTCAAGATATACTGTAAAGAGTAATACCCGCAGAGAATAATCTGAGCAGACTGCTGGGCTGTCTTTTCTGCTCCAAAGCAATTGTCCTGTAAGTAAATTCCTCTATAACCAATTGTTATAATCTGTGGAATTGTTTGTTCCTTTGTTGGCCTTAAGATACCTTCTCATTATGGTGCCTATTACCCCTTTGGACGCTTGGACTGGCCTACATTTCCACCTATAAACAGCAGCCAGTGAGCATTTAAAAATGCACACAGCTTCACTTCACCTCCACGTATAACATCCTTCAAAGACTCTTCATTCCCTTGGCATAGTAAAACCCAAGACCCTGGCAATGGGTCCCAAATGCTCACTTTCTAATCCTTTATTATCCCTGGTCCCATCTTCTATCATCCTCCACCCTTTGCCCACCGTGCTGCAGCCACAATAATCCTTTTCCTCAAACATACCAGCTTCTGTGCCTAAGGCTTTTGCACAAGCTCTTCCCTCTGCCTGAAGTACTCTTTGCCCTGTTCTGCACATTACTGACTCCTCTGTCATGTAGAAAGTTAAAAAGTCACCACTTCAGACATTCCTTGCACACCAAATCTAGAGTGGCTACCTCCATACTCTCTCTGACACCGTGCTACAATATTTTATTTTTCTGCAGAATAGTTATCACAAAACAACACTTTCCTTGTTGTTTATTGCCTGCATCCACTAGAATGTGTTTCATGAAAGCGGGGGCTTTGTCTTCTTTATGTCTATATCCCTAGTGTGCAGAGCAGTTCCTGGCACATAGCAGAGGTTCAATAAATTCTTGTTGAATGTCTGCGCCCACAGCATCTACTTCTGTGCCTGGCACCTGGCCACAAAGTAAATGTTTGCTGTCTGAATTTGTCAAGTACCAATGGCCAAAAAGCATCCCTGGGCCTTGGCTGGTATTGCTCAGTAGGTAGAGCATCATCCCATGCACCAAGAGGTTGCTGGTCGGATTTCCAGGTAGGGCATATGCCCAGATTACATACTCAATCCTCAGTGGTGTGCCGGATGCTGTCGATTGATGTTTCTCGCTCTCTTTCATCAATGTTTCTCTCTTTCCAAAATAAATTTTTTTTTAAAGCATCCCTGGGCCAGAAGAGGGAGAGTAAAGAGACACATATAGAAATATGACAAAAGAAAATTTGCAAAGAAGCCTAAACAGGATCAATTTCTCTAGAAGTGTTTTAGGACCTTGTGACAGAGTGGCCATGTCCCTGGCTCTGGCATGGGTTCCCACCCAAGAGACAGCCTTCCCTTGGTTGCTGGGACTGTTAGGCCCTCAGAGAATGCACCTGAGGCAAGGGAACGGCTGGCAGGCACAGCCCAAAGAACCTTCACAGGGCCCGCTTGTCAGGAAATGAGACCCTTTGGACCTGCATATCCTGGTGTCTGCCAAGTTGATTTTCCCATCCCACAATCCTCGGCCCAGTGGTCCCTCCCAGGAACTGGAGACAGCCTTATTGTACCCATGGCTCCTACCTTATCTCAGGCCCTGTGGCACCAGGCCGACTGGCTGAGTATGGGATCTAGGGCTGCACAGACAGTTTAACACACAGCCCCAGTTTCTTCTCTTCCCGTATTTTCCCGTAGGCCTCACCCCTCCCCGAGAGCGTGGTTGGGAAGCAGTCTGAGTCGTCCCTGTGAGGAACTTGCATTGCCCTGGTGAAACCAAGGCCACCACTGGGGCATGGAGAGGAGCAGCTTTCCTGAGCACTCAGCACTCCGTGAGCCCTGAAGAGAGCCGTGGGCACCCACACTGCTTTGGCCTGGGAGAGAAGCTTCCCTGAGGTCCAGACCCCTGCCCGGCTCCCAGGAGCCAAGGAAGGCCTCAGCCTTCACTGTAACTGAGAGTCATGATGTAAACACACTCTCAGAGCCTCTTCTCTGAGGCGGGGACTCCAGAGGGCAGGGCTCATCAGGAAAAGTCACTTTTTTCTGGCAGAAATTTCTGGGAAGTGGCTGCCCAGCACATGGCCCTGTTTGTGGGCTTCTTGGCTTGGAAGTAAGGGACCGAGGCAGCACACACGGAGTCCTCTCACTCCTCTGTCCACCTCACCCAGCACTCCAAACGGGAGCCTGTGCCCCGAGGCACAGCCCAGGACTCAGGAGGAAAGCGAGTCCAGATGAGGTTTGCCTCCATCCTCAGCCTGGATTGGATCCCTGGGGCAGGAATTCTGTCTAGGGATGACTCTCCCCCGCTTTCAGAGTGCCCAGGGCACTGCGCCTTCACAGATCGATCCCTTGGCCTTCAGTCCCAGGCCAAATCCTCTGTGGGGCCCAGGGGGCTTGCTCCGGGGGAATCCAGGAGGCGCCTGGGCCCACCTGAGGAGTGTGCTCAGCCTAGGATGCAGGCTTTCCTGGCTACCCTGGCAGTGGAGAGAACAGGGTCCTCGTTTGGTCTCCCTTCGCAGGCACTTTAGAAAACCCATCTCTGCCTGCCTTTGCTGGGGTCCCTACTCTCTGTCGCCTGCTCAAAGGATACTGACCAGGAAACAGGTGCTTTTTACCAGGTGGCACCTGCCTATCTGCCTTAACCAAAGTCCAGTCTCAGTTCCTGTCCCCGCCCTTTGAGCCCTTCTCCCTTCCCTAGATTCCCCCAAGGGGGTGTGTGGCGTGTGTTAGCCAGCAGGGGGCGGTGCTGCCACAGGGTCAGAGCTCCCAGGAGTAGGAAGCTACAGGAGCTAAACTGCTAATCCCCTGGGAACACAGGTGGGCCTGAGATGGACTCTGGTCCTGCTGGACAGAAGAAGGATGATGAACTGATAGATATCCAGAAATGGGGGTACCCTTATCCAGCCATCCCTGCTGCTGTGTCCACACACCGAGTGTCCAAAGGGCATGGTAGAGCAGTCTTGATGTAGGTTTCATGTTCTAGCTGGAGTCGCCAGTGACCTGGGAATTCCTGGGGTAGGCTGTGTGACCTCTCTACCTCCTGCCCTATTCTCTTTAGCTCAATGTCCTTGACTCCCCAGACTCATAACCTAGGATGGAAGTCAAAGCCAAGGCTCAGAGGTTTGCCTTGGTCTTGGCTGCAGGCATACAGGCCCCTTTGGCAGGGTTGGGGTCCATATCCCTACACTGCTCCCAGAATGGGGAACCTAGAGAGGGCCTCAGAAAGGTCCTGCTCCAACCCATCCCACATCCTGGCCATCCCCAAATTCTGTCTTCCGATCCTGCTCTCAAGTAGGCCCACTTCTCCCCATCTCCCATGGGTATAGTCCTAATCCACCGGAATCCCTTGAGCTGCCTCCTGTCCCTCACCCTGCTTCCAGGATGCAGCAGGATCCCAGACAAGGGTGAGCCAAGGAAGTGCCTAGGGTGCAGAACTTAAGGAGGTGCTCACGGTGAGGGTCATGCAAGTTGCTAGTGCAGAACTGGCCCCTGAGAGTGTCTCCTCAGGTTTTGTAGCCTAGGAGACTGTTTGCCTCGCCCTCCTTCCTCCCCGGTATGCCACATATCTCATCTTCCTTGCAGCCACAGGAAGTTCTAAAGCACAGGTAGGACTCTCAGTTACCCTCACAGGGTCTGCCCTAGAATTTACTTCAACAAACTTCTGATGACAGACCCTGGCTCTCCATGGGTGGTGCCCTGAGGAACGAAGGAACACCGTGGGTTGTGCCCTGAGGACCTCCCTGTTTGGCAGGATAAAGTCCAGATTCCTGAGCACAGCATTCAAATTCCTTCACAATGTGTCCCCCATTGGCTGGTCCAGCCTCAGCTCCTGGGGCAGCCACACCACAAGCAGGATCTGTGTGCACTTTTTAAAAATACATTTTTATTGATTTCAGAGAGGAAGGGAGAGGAAGAGAGAGACAGAAACATCAATGATGATAACCATTGATCAGCAGCTTCCTGCCTGCCCCCTACTGGGGATCGAGCCCATAACCAGGGCCCGGCTCTGGGGATCAAACCATGACCTCCTGGTTCATAGGCTGACATTCAGCTACTGAGCCACGCCGGCTGGGCTTTGTGTGCACCTTTGAGCCTCCGGGCTGTTCCTTGGTCTATTTCCACACCCTGGGATGTCCTTTCCCACTGCTAGCCTACTAAACTTTGACTCCGTAACCCTGCTGAGTACTTCGTCCTCCGAGTGGCTATCTGTGAACACTGGCCGAGATAAACTGCCGCTGTCCTCACACCCAGGATCTCTGCTCCTTTGCCTTGCACTCCAGGTATGACACACGTGCCATTCTGTCAGAGCGCACTAAGGGTCTATGTTTTTGAGAAGCATGCTAGATGGCAGGGAAGTGGCTCTGTGAGTGAGGCAGTCACATCCTCTGCTCTCAGAGAGCTCACGTCCACATTAGCAGTGGGGACTGTGGCAGCTCCCTTCTACGTGCCCTACACGGCCGGTATGGGCCAGGGCTGAGCAACATGCTGTGATCGGCAGATGTCCCCAAGTCTTTCGACTTCTGGAGTGACTGCTCTACTAAAAGCAAACTAATCCATGTGTGCCCCACAGCCCATGAACCTGTGGGAACCCCCCCCCCACCTCCAACATTCGCAAAGGTTCTCAAAGAAGGGAGAATGGCTTTTGATTCCTGGGGTGACCAGTCACCAGGAGTCCCCTCGCTCAGAGCTCCTCCCAACCCACCATGGTCTATTTTGCCCCCATAATATGGACTCCGTCTTCTGAAATGCTCCCAGAGCAGCATTTCACATTGGCTCTCTGACATGGTAACACATGCGCTGTGTGTGGCTTGTCACCTGCCAAGCCAGAGGACAGACAGTCAAGCTTTCTCTTGGACCATCTAGGCAGGTGGGTCACTCTTGGCCCTTAACCCTCCTATCTGTCAGTCAGGGGACAGATATTTTCCTGCAGACTTATGCATGCAGAGAAAGAACTGAAACCTCTCACACCTGGCCAAGGTCCTATTTAAATTGATCTCCTGAGTGGACCTACCTTTCAGGAGAGGAAGAGAACACCCACCTGATACTAACAGCCCCCTTCCCTTGTTCTCCAGCTGGCTAGCTCTTTTTCACTGGATTCCCAGACTCTCTGTGGGACTTAGAGGGGCCACATATGTAAACAAGGCAATGGGAAAGAGAGCAGCGGTCCCCTTGGAGGGACAGAACCGGCAGAAAGGATCACAGTGCTGCTCAGGGAAGCATTGTCCCTCCCTCCTTTTCTCCTTTTGGGGCATCCATGTGTTTTTGTGGAAACTGTCCTTTGCCAAGACCATCTCAGGGAAAATGTGCATTCTGCTGAGGCAATCTGAATCCATCCATCACCCATGTCACAGTGGTTCATAGGGCACCTGCTGTGCTCAGCCAGAGTACAGTACTCATGATAGAGTACCCTCTAGGACCTGGGTCATCCTATTTTTCTCCTGCCTCTAGTCCTGCTTTCCTTCCATGAATGTACCTATAACTCAGCTCTTGCTGAGTCCAAGCTACAGTCGTATTCCTGTTGATATTTTCTAGCTTAAGCTACATCTACTGTTTCTAAAATGTGACTTCAAATGGAGCCCAACACAGACACTTGGAAAACCAGGTCCTCTCCCAAGTCAAATAGATGGGCTTGGATCATGATTAGGCTTTGCGTTAAAGACATTAGTTGGACGAGGCAGAGAACCAACATCAGTGGAGGCCACAGGAGGAGGAGGGGACAATAATGTATTTGGTCTGAGGCCTCATTAAACTTGCTGTCATGGTCACTAGTCCCCTCAAGGGTAACCCCTCATTGTCCTGAGCCTGATTCCAGGGCAGCCCTTGGAATTGGGATTCCCAGGCTGAGTCACCAAGGACATCAGGGGCTGTGCTCGAAGCACAGACTCTACTCTTGCAGAATTTGGAGTTTCCCTGGCTCTCTCCCACGCCAATCACCTGATTCTGAGCCTGGGCCAGGGGAAATCAATGCTGGCTTGGACAAGAGATGCTTGAGGGTCTGTCTGTCTGTCTGCCTATTCCTCCACTGGTTAGCTGGCTGCTTCCAGAGTGGCTACTACTGCTACTCACCCCACCCTCAGCTCTTCTGGACTGGAGAAGTTCTACTTGTTTGTCTAAGAGCCACGGTCTCAGGACTATCAGGAAGAAGATTCACATCACAAATTTGGTGTCTTGAAAGCAAGAATTTAGGAGACCTGGGCCTGCAGGTGACACTGCCCACCTTGATCCCAGCTATTGCTTTATTCTGAGGAGGTCAGGGTGGGTCCTGGACTCTACCTCATCATTCCAAACTCCCATCTTCTCTGGCTCCCACCCAGGCTCAACCCACAAACATTTCTGGCTTGAGCTGCAAATCCTGGGGAGGGGAGGAAGTGGCCCACCCCCAGGGGCAGCATTCCTTTGTGATTACTACAGACTGCTCACTGCCCAAACTACTCCATCTGGAGCCAGAGGAATCCCCCCAAAGGGACTGAGGCCTCCTTCCACGGAGGCTATCCACGGGACCTGCGTGGGTTGGAGGGCCAGGAGCCGGGCCCAGAGGTCCCCTGGGAGCCGGCCAGAAGGTCACAAGGCCCACCTCCAGCTCCATTTCTTTACTCACTGCGATTCTCCTAGTGGTTAGCTGGGTTCTAGGCCAAGCTGGACCGGGCAGGCAGGGCCAGGGCCTTAAGGAGCTCCAAGTCATGTAGGGGAAATCCCCCGACAAATAAAGTATATAAATGGGATCATTCCAGCCATGATAAGAGCTAGGAAGACAATAAACCTGGATGTGACAAGAGGGTGGTAAAACGGGGCACTTCAGTGGTTTGAGGGGGCCTCCCCAGTCCTTGGACTCCACCTGCCTGCGCAGTCCCCTCCGCCCCTGCCTATTCAGCCCCCTCCCCTCCCCTCCGTCCCCTTCCTCAAGAACCCCAGCCGGAAGCGGGCTGGGGGCGGGGGGCAGGTGCCTCAGGGTGGGGCTTTTCCGGGCCCGGTTTTCCCCGCTCCCGCTGGAACTTCCAGAGGGTCACGGGCCCGCGGCCCTGGACGCCGCCCGCTGCCCGCCGAGCGAACCTCAGCACTCCCGGCGCGGTTCCCGGAAACTCCTCGATTTCTGCCGCCGCGGCGTTTGCAAGAAACCGAAACCCGGCTCCGCCCCCGGCGGCGCGGCCCCGCGGAACGGGCAGGGGCGGAGCCGAGGCGGGCGCCTGCCGGGGCGGCCGGGCGCGGCGCGGCGCCG
>JAAGEH010000293.1:7023232-7111712 GCA_011751065.1 Lasiurus cinereus
CCAAAACGACAGCGCAGGCCGCGCTGCAGGGACCCATCCGCGCGGGGCAGGGGCGGGGTGCGGAGGGGAGGGAGGGTGCTGCTCTGGTCCAGCTCCGGGCGCCGCTGGAGCCCAGAGTCCGCTTCCCCCCCAAGCCCCTCCCCCGCCCCGCTTCCCCGGGGGGGGGGGGCCTCCGCGGGCGGACGGGGAGCCGAGGCCTCTTTCCTCCCATCGCAGTGTTTATGAGAAATGAAACTGCACAGGGCATCAGCGGCGGCGGCCCACACTGACACTCCCTTCCCCCTCCCGAGCGGCGTCGGGTGGCCTGCCTGCCGGCCGGAACAGCCCGGGGCGCAGCTGGACCCCCCAGCGCTCTCCCCGCCGGCTGCAGCCTCCCGCTCCGCCTTCGGGAATTTTGTAACTGCGCGACGTGCTTTCTGCTGCGTCATGCCGCCCTTCTGCCGGCGCTGTGGGAGCGGGGGGGTAGGGAGACGCGTGCCCCAGCATTCCTCCGGGCCAGACCTGGAGCTGACCCAGAGAAGGGGTGCGATTTGTGCTTGTTGAATGAATTAAGAAACTTCTTCCTTTCTCGCTAACGACGCTCCTTTCAGGAAGAGTTGAAAGGAGCTTAGGCTTAGGATGCTCAGCGGACTTTTATGTTTGACTTGCGCTCTGCACTTCACAGTTTGGGGCTACCTGCCTCCTCCCCGGTTTGCTGTGAAAATAAAGATGACAGCTGGGAGGAACCGTTGAGCATCTGAGAGAGCCCTCCCTCGGACCTGGAAGCTGGAATGCCTGTTTGTGGGTTCCTTTGCTTTGGGGTCTGTGGCCTCTTCTCTGGTAGCAGGCACAGCAAGGGCCCAGGGCAGCCCCTCCTGCCCCCCCTCAATAACCTAGTTAAAGCCTCAATGATCCTGCATCTCTGGACTAACAGGACTCACGGAGGTGACAACAGTGTGTTCTAAGAGGCTGAGGACAGAATTTGGTCCATCGGGGAAGAAATTCCCACAAGGGTGGTCTTGCCTCCAGCATCTATATATATTGACTTGAGAGAGGAAAGGAGAGAGAGAGACAGAAACATCAATGATGAGAGAGATCACTGATTGGCTGCTTCCCACAGGCCTTCCCCCTCCCCATTCAAACCCCAACCCTAGGCATTTGCCCTAACCCAGAACTGAACCATGACCTCTGGTTCATAGGTTGATGCTAAACCACTGAGCTTAAACTGGCTGGTCTGCCTCCAGCAACCTGATTGCCAGCCAGTCAGCTCCTCTTGCCAGCCTAGAAAACCCCAGGGCCTTATATATAAAAATCACCCAATACATTGACACTCAGAGAATAACAGTATAGATGGGAGGCACCTGCTCCAGAGCGAAGCCCCAGCTAACTCAAGCTGTAGGTGTGAGGAGCTCAGATCTCTTGTGTAAAATGCAAAGTTCCCCAGAAGGTCACCACCCAGAATGTGATAAGGGGAGAAAAGGCAACATGAAAGTTAAGGGTGAGGAGGTCCTGAGGGCGGAATGACTTCTAGCTGGCTCCTCTGGGGGCATTTCATAGACCAGGCATTTGCTCTGGGCCCTAAAATAGAGACTGAAAGTGAAGTGGGGGAGGGGGAGTGAGATGGGAGAACTGAAATTGGGGAGTGGGAGGGAGTTGTCAAGTATCCCAGGAAATCAGGGTTGAAGAGCAAAAGGAAGGAACAAAGACATGAGGGGGGAAACACAGCATGTGCTCACAGAATGGAAGTGCAGTGAAAGGTTCATGCATTCCTATTAATACATGTCATCTGTCTAATGTTTTATAGTTTAGGAAGGAGTTTGACGGTCTACCGCATTTCATCTTCGCAACAATTAAGAGACAGACTGGACTGTAGTCACTAGAGCAGCGGTTCTCAACCTGTGGGTCGCGACCCCTTTGGGGGTCGAACAACACTTTCACAGGGGTCGCCTAAAACCATTGGAAAACACAGATACGATTCATAACAGTTGCAAAATTACAGTTATGAAGTAGCAACAAAAATAATTTTATGGTTGGGGGTCACCACAACATGAGGAACTGTATTAAAGGGTCGCGGCATTAGAAAGGTTGAGAACCACTGCACTAGAGCATCTCTGTTTTACAGATGAGAACTCTGCGGCCCAATGAGGGACAGTGACTTGCCTAAGATCACACAGCAAATAGCAAAGGGACAAGAACCCAGGCTTTTGGGTTTAAATTGTGTTCTTTTCCACCACCCTCTTGTTGCTGCCAAGAGTAAGGGAGCTGTGGGAGAGAAAGTTGGCATGAGAGACCCTTAGAACCCTAGAGTGAGCATCATTTTGAATGTGGGGCTGAGGAGTCTGGGAGAATTCAGAGGGTTCCAGGGTGGACCTGAATATTAGGAAGGTCATCAAAGTTAGGGAGATGACCCTAGTGCAAGAGGCAGCTGGAGGGGCAGGCCACAGGGGAGGCTGTGGCAACACCGGCTGCTCCTGGGATGTGAAGACATGACTTGGTTCAAGGAAGGAAGACCCAGAGGACCCTGTGAGGCAAAGGGGGATCGGAGGACAGGGAAGACTCCACCAGGGAGGGAGCTGGAAGTAGACAAGAGAAAGCTGCGGGGTTGGGGGGCGGGTGTGCAGTATGGAAGGGGAGCCAGGAATTCTGCTTGTATGTGTGTGAACCTGTGGATTGGATTGTAGGGAAGTGGGTTTGGACATCACCTATCCAGAGGGGATGCCTGGAATCACAGAGGATGAGCATTTTGAGTCAGAGAGGGGAAAGGGCCAGCCCTGAATTACTAAGAAAAACCTAGGGAAGGCTCTGTGTTCTGCTTAGCATTATAAGGAATTTGTGATACATCTTAGAATGGGATTCATTGAGAGTAGTTATAATAAAAATTGTACTTCAACAGGTGTTGCTTTATTTCACCTATTAGGAGTAGAGTACTCCCAATTCTTAGTGGTTTCAAGATACAATAGAATCCCTAAAATTAAAAGTTAAAAAAAAAAATCAAAGAACACTTCAGAGATGTCAATGACAATTTCAGTGGTAAATCCTAACACTGGGGAATTTCTCCTAAGCAAAAAATTATTGATGTGTGCAAAGATTTAGCTATACAGTGTTGCTTGCCTTATGAAAAAAATGGAAATAACCTAAATGTCCTACAATTGGGGATTAATTGGATAAAATGTTATTTATCCTTATGATAGAATAATAGTACCCATTGAAAATGATATTTCAGAAGTACATTTCACAACATGGAAAGATGTTCATTATATATACATGTACACAGATGGATGATTACCTGTGAGTTAATATAAAGTTCTTGTTTTAAAGCACTTTTTACAGCCTCCTGTTGCCTGCACAGGGTCATTTTGGTCAATTTCTCAGACCACATGAGAGGCAAACTTCCTCTCCCTAATCTCATTCTGAGTTTTCCAGCGGCTATGTCAGGTTCTTAGGGATTATCCATTTGCTGCACAGAGAACAGACTTCAGAGCTTAGGAGCCAGTTATTTCTGCTCAGGCTCAGAAGGTTTTGGTCTCCCATTTTGCTTAACACCCAGCTAGGCTCATTCCTCACAGTTCCTCCTGGCCTCTTCCAGCTTCTGCACCCACCACCAGAATTGGCTTAACTCATCCATTTCCTCTGTGGGAAGAAGCAGAGTGACTGACAGGTGGAATACTGCATCCATGAGTCTAGTATAGCCTGCATCTTTGCAACTGGCGGCTGCTGTGGAGGGAGAGCTGGGGTGAAGGGCCTGCCACACCAGCCTTGCCAGGGAGAGCAATTTGTACTGACTGAGTCAGCAGCTTTGGGGAGGTGGAGGAAGGAGTCCGCTGGGCCAGAGCTCTGATTGGAAAACTGAACACAGCCCAGCCTCTAGGAGTACACAGGTAAGGCAAGGTCTAAGGTGTAAGCATAAAAGTTAACAGCTCCCTTTCCTAAATGGCCTGAGACCTTGGCTCCCCCACCCTTTGGCTGGACCCATGGCCTTAGCCATCCCTAAGAAATCTGCCCAGAGCCTCTCTGGGCCAAGCCTTGAGGACCCAGAGACAACACCAGTGCTGCCACTGAGGAGCTGCCATGCAAGCGGCCACCTAAGGCTGTGGAGGTGGCCTGAGGCTGTAGTGCTAGGAAGGAACAAGGCTACCACCCCTCCCCCCACTCCCACCCTCCAATTTAACTCTCCTGGCTTCTATGAAGCCCTTCTTTATTTACTCTTTCCCTGGGGCCAGCTGTGGGGCAGTCCCAAGGATGCAGACAGAGAAGGGGGAGAAGTGTCTCCCTGGTCACTACTAGAGACTCTTGCCGGGGATTTTGCAAACCACAGAGCATCTGCTGCCCAACTGGGGCATGGTGCTTTACCGGTAACTCCCTGTCGCTGCAAACCGGCGAGACAGGGCTAGTATTTCGAGGTTGAAGAAATCGAGGAGGTGCGGGGTCCTCTGGCAGGCTGCGCCAGCAGTGGCCAGACGGAGATTTCCCTCTCCCCCAGCCGCCCCGGGCAGCAGCCCAGGCAGAGCAGGCTCTCCTTGACGTCTCTGCAGGGCAGGTGAGGGACCTGGGGGTGGGTCACCTCTCAAGAAGCGGGCAACGAAACCCTCCCTTTTGGACGTCCCATTAGCGGGCTTGAGTGACCCAGCCGGTGTTCAGGAATTCAATCCCGGTGTCCACTCTGAAGGAGGCGGCGGCAAGTGCCCGGTGATCCCCTCACCTGCGTTCCGTGGACAGACCGTCTTCGCCACCCCACCCCCGCCCCCAAGAGGAGGGTGAGGCGGCGGCCTCTGGGGCCAGGAGGCGGGGAGAGGGCGGGCTGGGGAGTGAGCGCGGGCCGGGCGGGTTCGGCTTTCCTGGACAGCCTATCTCGGGGACGCGCCGGGGTGGGGGCAGAGAGGAGGCCGGCGGGCGGCGGCGGCCGAGGGGGCGGGGGGAGCAGCCGCCCTGTACTTCCCCTTCGCCGCTTAGCTCTACAACAGCCTGATTTCCCCGAAATGATGGGGCGGTGCTGGCCAATCGGCGTCCGCGCGGCGCCCCGGGGGCGGGGCCGGGCCTGGGCCGGGGGAATCCCGCTAAGTGTTTAGATTGAGGGCCGGCGCCGCGGCCCCGGCAGATCGCGCCACTCCTTCGCCGAGGCAGGACGTGCGTCCGAGCTCCGCCGAGCCGAGGCCAGCGGGAGCCGTGCCCAGCCCAGGCCAGCCGTGCTCGCGGCCCCGCGACCCGGGCATCCCCCGCCTTCTCCCGGCTCCCACCCCGAATCCCGCTCACCGCGTCGGGACCCTCGGATACCGCCGCCCCTTGGCGCCCGCCGCAGAGGTGAGCCTGCCTTCGCCGCGGGGGAGACGACGGGTGGCATCGAACAAAGGCGCGCGCGGGGCACCAGGAAGCGGGGGCTGAAAACCCCCGGCGGGAGAGCCGCGGGCGTGCGGCGGCGTTGCCTGGGCTCCCGCGCCCCGCGCGCACTCGGGAGGGCGCGGGAGGAACGCGGGCTGCTCGCTGCGCAGGGAGGGCGGGCCGCGCGCGCGGTGGCGGGCGCCCGGCCGCTTTCGCAGATCCGTGTGCGCAGAGCCATCTGGGGGGGGGGGGGGCCCCGGGGGGGGGGGGAAATGCCCGGAGCGCGCACCCACGAGCCGTGCCGGGGTCTCGAGTGTCCGTCCGTGCACGGAGCTCGGGGCCTCGCGCCAGGACCCCAGGTTTCAGGCTGACTGTGCAGGTGGCAGGGTTGGGGCTTGCTTCCCTGGGCGGCCGCGAGAACCTGCTGAAGCCGCGGGAGGAGGCGTCACAGGTGTTTGGTTCATTTCGCCGCCCAGGACGGGAGCCAGGCTGGAAGGGTTGCGCCTCGGGGCCGCTGCTCTGCTGTGGGCGGGGGGTGGGGGAGAGGATGTCTCCGGTGCAGAGTGCCTGCTCGCCCATTAGGGAAAGTGCACAGCTTTATCTCAAGTAGGGAAGTTTCTTGGCATCAAGCACAAGGAGCCCCCACCTTCCCAAAGGAGATCTGAGTGTGGGAAGAAAAGTTTTGTTATTAAGATACCCGTGTATTTTGTCTCTTTTTCCTGCACATAAATCCTGCAACTATCCCCAGTCTTCCCAGGACTGCCCAGGAGGGAAGGGGCAGAAGTGGTGTTGCCTAAGATGCTAAAAAGATTTGGAGGGCAGTTTTATTTCAGTATAACCCTCCTCCCCCGTGATTGTATTACCGGCTACCTGGTTGAGGGCAGGGGAAGGTAACTGAACCATCTGGGGTGCAGCAAAGTTGTGCCCAGGGGCTGCCCAAACAGACTCAAAACAAGAGCCTTCTGTCTTCTCTTTACAGCCAACATGCCCATCACTCGGATGCGCATGAGACCCTGGCTAGAGATGCAAATTAATTCCAACCAAATCCCCGGGCTGATCTGGATTAATAAAGTGAGTGTAACTCTTTGGTTTTTTTCTGCCACATTTTAACCCATGTTCTTTGGGGGACCAAAGCTCCAGATGCAGCTCAAAAGGGGAAGTGGTCGGGAGGAGGCAGATGTGTTTCCCAGCGGGTCCTGCATGCAGGGAGTGCTGGGCCTCACTTGCCTGACTTCTGCCTTCCTTCCTTCTTGAGGTAAGGACAGGGCGCCTACCCGAGGTCACCACAGTTTCCAGCAGCTAGACTCCCAGCATCTGAAGAGCTGGCGTTCTGATCGCTCCTGAGGGAGACCCATAAAGGTCCACCCAGCAGGGCTCTAGTCAGACAAATGGCACTGCCAGTAGGAAGGTGACTGGCTCACCAGGCGATCCAAGAGTTAACCTTGCACCCGGCCCAAGAAACCTCTAGCTGGTAAATAAAGGGCATCACAGGCTTTATAGACCTAATAATAACATTATTCATAACAAGAGCTACTGCATACTGTTCACTCACTACAAGTGAGTGTGGCAACATGCCAAGCATGTTACTTACATTGTGTCATTTAACCTCAAAATAGCCCTGTGAGGTAGATCCTTTAATATCTCCCATTTTTTAGATAAAGAAACTGAGGCATTGAGAGATAATGACTTTGATGCCAAAACTTGAACCTGAGCAGGCTGACTCAGAAATCCATACTTACTGTTAAGCCACCAGTAATAAGAACAGTGGGACCTCATTTACATTTCTTTACATTTGCCACTGCGTTTTCTTGTTTCATAAAAGACAGTGAGGGCCAGAGTTAGAGTGCCAGGCCAGGGCCACACAGGTAGTCAGCATCTAAGTCTGGCCCAGGGCTTCCTCAGGTGTGGTACGGCCAGAACCACCCCCCTCCCCCCCGTGTAGGAGCCAGTGGCTCTAAAGTGTCCTGAGCAGCCCCATCTAATGGACAGAGTTCTCATTTCCTTGTTGATGCTGACAAGCAAGAGAAGCATCCCGCCCAGCACATCTGTAACAGGCAGAGGGAGGTTTTTGCTGAGCTGATGGTGCCACAGCTCATCTTTACCGATAGCCCCTTCTGAGGGATCCAGAGTGATGCAGGAGCCTATTTCAGCCGGTCTCAGGAAGGGTCAACCCAAGCCAGCAGTCAGGGTAAAAAAGGGAAGTCAGCCTTTTCCCAGACCTGGGTGGCTGGGCAGACTCAGACTAAAAGCCTGTGGCCTCTGAGCTGACACCCCTCCTTCTCTACATGTGTGTGTGCTGTTCAGGAGGAGAAGACCTTCCAGATCCCATGGAAGCACGCTGCCAAGCATGGCTGGGACATCAACAAGGACGCCTGTCTGTTCCGGAGCTGGGCCATTCACACAGGTGTGTGGCACTTGCCCAGGAGGAGCCAGGGAGGGAAAGGGGAGGCACTTCTGTTGACACAGAGGCTCTGACTGGGCTTTCTGAGCTCCCTGTGATGGCATACAGGATTGGGGGTGGGGCAGAGGGCAGACCTACATTT
The DNA here is from genome assembly GCA_011751065.1 of Lasiurus cinereus. Classification (NCBI taxonomy): domain Eukaryota; kingdom Metazoa; phylum Chordata; class Mammalia; order Chiroptera; family Vespertilionidae; genus Lasiurus; species Lasiurus cinereus. Next base: position 7,031,071 of record JAAGEH010000293.1, read on the forward strand.
CTTTGGAGAGGGGCCATGGCTTCAAGGAGTTTGTGGCTGGATTAAAGTTCTTCTCCCTGGCAAAAGCAACGATGAGCCAAGATATTAAAAGAGACCCAGGCCTTCTTTTCTTGAGGTCCTTGGCTAACGGCCCATCTTGTGGGTGGCCTCCTGTCCCAGAGGGATGGGGCTCTTGGTCCATCTCAGACCAGTAAGCCCACCTATCCGTAACTGTTCTTCGATGCCCACTCTTGACCCACTCCCCTGTTTGGAAATATCAGATAAGTCCCAGCCCCTACCTTCTGGATGCTGACAGCTCAAGTAGGGAGTGTGGGCATGGTCTGGGACAAAGAGCACTTGAGCGCTCTAGTGCTTCCAGCTGGGCCCTTCCGTGAGGCTTGCTGGATGTGTTTATACAAGCCTGCGCATTTGAGAAACCCCAGGGTCTGGGGCCAGCAGAGTGTCACCCAGGAAGATCTGCTGGTTTGACCAGTGAGGATCTCTGGCAGCCTGGGAGCTTGGGAAACTCTTGCCTTCCTCCTCCCAGGCCAGCAGGCATCTGAGGATCCCCACCTATGGCCCTGACCATCCTCTTCACTCTCCTGCCCACTAGGCCGATACAAAGTAGGGGAAAAGGAGCCAGATCCCAAGACATGGAAGGCCAACTTTCGCTGTGCCATGAACTCCCTACCAGACATTGAGGAGGTAAAGGACCAGAGCAGGAACAAAGGCAGCTCAGCCGTGCGGGTGTACCGGATGCTCCCACCCCTCACCAAGAACCAGAGGAAAGGTATCCAAGAGCTCTGGGTCCTCAAGAAGCCCTCAGGCAGGGAGGGAGGGGAAAAAGGAGGGAGGGAGGAAGGCCACTGGGGCTGGTGTGCCTGTTCCAAGGCTTATAGCCTATCTCCTCCGCAGAGAGGAAGTCCAAGTCCAGCCGAGATGCTAAGAGCAAGGCCAAGAGGAAGGTGAGTGTGGTCCTAGGCAGCCAGTCTTTGGCCACCTGTGAGTCAGGCTGGGAGTGGAAGAAGCGCCACGGCAGCCCGGTCTAAGCTTTTCTCCCTCTGCAGTCATACAGGGACTCTAGCCCTGACACCCTCTCCGATGGCCTCAGCAGCTCCACCCTGCCTGATGACCACAGCAGCTACACAACACAGGGCTTCGTGGGGCAGGACTTGGAGATTGAGCGGGCCCTCACTCCAGGTGAGATGGACGGGGCCTGGCAGGGACCATACAGGTCGGAGAGGAGCTTTTTCTCTTGGATCTGGGTGGCCTGTTGGCGCAGGCTACGGGGTAGGGGATGCTGGGTGTTTTGCAAACCGAGAAAGCACACAGCTCTGACCTGCGCTTTCTGCTGTCCTAAAGCACTGTCACCATGTGCCGTCACTAGCACTCTTCCGGACTGGCACATCCCAATGGAAATTATGCCGGACAGCACCAGCGACCTGTACAAATTCCAGGTGTCGCCCATGCCCTCCACCTCTGAAGGTTCGTGCTTCTGGGGCCTCGCTTGCCTGCCTGCCTGCCTGTTTGGGTCTTGGGAGGGGTTTCCTGGGGGAGAAAAGGTGCTCAGAACTCCAGAGCTGACGGGCGGCAGGCTAGAGAGAAGAGGAAGGGGGCCAGAGGCTGCATTTTGATCTAAGGTTGCTGGTTCTCCTGGCTCCGCTGCAGCCCAGTCTCCGAGGGTGAGGAAGGAAGCGAGGGAGCAGGAAGGGGTGTGGCTTCAGGGTTTGAGAGGCTGAGTAAGTAGGACAGTGTCCTGTTCTGGAATCTCCATGGCAGACAAGGCTAATATCTACTGGGAGGGGTGTGTGTGTGTGTGTGTGTGTGTGTGTGTGTGTGTGTAGGGGCAGGGGAGCCTGGCTGACTGCCAGCTAACCTCTCTGCTCTTCTCCATCCACAGCCACAACAGATGAGGACGAGGAAGGGAAGTTACCTGAGGACATCATGAAGGTAGAGCCCCTTCCTCCCTGGGCACTCTTTTGAAGTAGCTGCTACTCAGTGAGGAGAGAACCAATGAGAGCTTTCAGATCGGGGGGGTGGGGGGGTAGGCAGCTACTGCTATGATCTGGCTGCTTGCATAGTGCCATCTCCATACGGCGGAGGACCACTGCCCTCCTTGGAGGAAAGACACTGCGGAAGTAAGGACAGGGAGGATGCCTGGTTTCCAACACACTGTCCTGGAGCAGGCCTCAGGCCCTCAGATAGCTGAGTCAGCCACCATCAGGACCAGGTCCCTGGCCCACATCCTCTACCCCAACATGCCCCAGTCCTGCTAGCCTGAGAAATGCACATCAGGTTTCAATAACCAGCCTTGGGGATTTATAATATGGCAGCTTTTTTATTTTCTTTAGCTAATTATCCTCTAGGATTTTGTTTTTCTGGTTTTAGTTTTAAAAGTGAATAGAAAAAGTTTTTGCAGTTGTATGCAGACTCTGTCCCATCAGCACACAAACTAAGTGGCGTAGTTTCTTATCTCTAGCTTTTATAGTCATCTTTTCTTGACTTACTATGCTAGCCATTGCTTTAAGCCATACTCCCAGTTGTCCTGTCCTTACCCAGTTGAAAGGAAAGTCTAGGAGCTTTGGTGCCAGAGGTTGATGTAGGAGTTTGAGTCCAAGGCAGACCCTCACCTCCCAGACCCCTGTCCTAAGTGAACTTCTCATCTGCATCTGAGCATCTGGCCGTCTTGAGAAAGCGGCCGAGGGTGTGATCCTGGCTGGGAAGCTTTGGCTCGTTGGGCAGGGCCATTGGGTGAGTCTGCACTGGAAGTGAGTTAATGGCCTCTTGTTCCTCTGTCCCCAGCTCCTGGAGCAAGAGCAGTCAGAGTGGCAGCCGACAAGTGTGGATGGGAAGGGGTACCTGCTTAATGAACCTGGGGCTCAGTCTACCTCTGTCTATGGAGATTTCAGCTTCAAGGAGGAGCCAGACAGCCTTGGGGGTAAGAAGCCCCTGAGGGAGAAGGGAGAACCATGTGGGGGGCTGAGGGAAGGGATGGCTTGGGGGTAGGGAGCAGCAGAGGTAAAGCATCCTTCTTGAACTCACCAAGGTACAGGCAGCTTGAAAATTGGCTGTTGCGCCCATGCCTTTAAGTTTGCCTAAAGATGAGAGGTGTTGCGGCTATGGGATGGACATGAGATGCTGCTGTATCTGTGGTCTTCAGGGAGGGGGGTGCGGGGGGAACACACCTCCTCCCACACCCCTGTCCTCATACAACCTCCTTCACGTCTTCTAGGAGATATCGGACTGAGCCTACACCGCGTCTTCACAGACCTGAAGAACACGGACAGCATCTGGCTGGACAGCCTGCTGCCCCCAGTCCGGCTGCCCTCCATCCAGGCCATTCCTTGTGCGCCATAGCTGGGTCCCCACTATCTTTTGCTCTCCCAAGTGAGCAGGACCCACATCACGGTGGCTGTGGTGCAGAGAAGCAAGACTCTTGGACATGCAAAGAGTGGGGATGGGGCCACCCTCATTGAGACGGTGGCTTCTCAGGGCCTGGCAGGACAGGGTCTGTGGGGTAAAGCTGGCCTTGCCTCCTGGGAAAATGGGGTTCTGAGATTGGTGTCAGGTGGAGGTCTCAGACAGAAGTCAGCCCTTCAGGTTTTCTCTCTGAACCCAGCTACCCGGAGAGGGTTTTGTTGTCGCTGAGGGAGCAGACCAGTGACCTCAGAAAAGCACAGCACCACCCCAGGGCTGGCTCTGCACTAAGAGACAATTGCACTAAGTGAATCCTATTTCCAAAGAGCACCTCCCTTCCCAGCTGAGCCCTGGGCACTGTTCCAAAGTCAGTGAAATGTGAAGGAAGAACGCGGTTCTGCGGGACAGTGGTTCCTCAGCTTCAGAGGAGTTCTGTCTCCCTGCTTGGGCTGAGGGGCTGGGGGAAAGCATGGCACTTTTTCTTGTGGATCTTGCCACATTTCTGGTCAGGATGTACACTAACATTTCCCACAGGTTCTCAGCCTCTGCATTTATTTATACAGTGCCTTGTCCTGCGCCCACCTGCCCCTCGGGCGGGCTGCAGCAGCTCTCAGCAGGCCCAGGGAGGGAAGTGTGAGCACCTTGGTATGATTTTTAAAATTGGAAAAGCTTCTAACCACTAAGTCATATATGACCATAATGTGTACATGTGTGTAAATATGTACATTGTATTTTTATAAAAAGTGAATTGTTCTAAGGGGTGTGGCCTTTTATTTATAGATGAATTGTAGATGAGTTTACTTTCTGGAGACATTCGGATGGCCTCATTCTTGGCATCCTGCCTGAGCTTGACTATGGGGTGAGGTGACATGCACCTATGGCAGGGTCCTTTCAATTGTGCCTTCCCAGAAGATAGCAGGAGGGGACAGACATGGCACAGGGACATACCCATGTAAATATAGTCGAGGCTGGCTTTAGAGCCGGGGCTGTGAGTTGAATTTGGGTTACTGGGGAGTGTTGAGTTTTGAGTTCTGAGGAATGTGCTGTAGGCTGTATGTGCCGCTGAACTCAAATGCAAGTGCACTCAGGTACTATTCCCAAAAGTGAAGAACTGGTGCAGCTCAGTCATGGGCAATCGGAACAGACGGCAGGTCAGAAAAGGCTCCCGAGGCCTGCTGTGCTGGGCATTGCTGCCCGACTTCTGTACAGTAGCAGTGGCAGAGTCACGTGCCAACCGAGTACTTGAAATGTGGCCAGTGCAACGGAGGAACTGAATTTTAAACTTTATTAATTAAAATTTAAGTAGCCTCTTGTGATCAGTATCTACTATATTGGACAGTACAGATAGAAACTGGATTGGGGACAGATCTGAGGGGTGGGGAGGGGTGTTGAGAGAAGACAGGAGCTTGGGGCTATTTACCTGCCAAATAAGAGTATTTAACTCTTGCCAGCTAACAGTAACGATCACTGCTGAATACCAGCCCTGCATTGTACTGTGAAATGGGCCCATGCACAAATGTGTTAGGAAAATCTTGGATGACCTTACTGGAAGCAGGTTTCCCTACTCCACATCTTTCAGGGTCTGTCTGGGCTCATGCACACAGAAGCTCTCCGAAGGGGTTTATTGGTCAGAACAGTGTTTCTGGAAACCACAGGTTGGGAACCACTGACACACGCCAAAGCACCCTCCAGATAAGGCCCAAGTCACAGGAATATGTGAGGTGAGAGGTCTGGATATGGGCTTTTCTCCTTCGCGCCTCCCCCCCCGGCCCCCGCCCCGCCATTATTTGGCATAAACAGGACCCAGCAATAGGCAGGCTGGCCAAGGGAAGCCTGCTGTCATTAGCATCACCTGGAGCAGTGGTCGGCAAACCGTGGCTCGCGATCCACATGCAGCTCTTTGGCCCCTTGAGTGTGGCTCTTCCACAAAATACCACTGCCTGGGCGAGTCTATTTTGAAGAAGTGGCGTTAGAAGAACTTTAAGTTTAAAAAATTTGGCTCTCAAAAGAAATTTCAATCGTGGTACTATTGATATTTGGCTCTGTTGACTAAAGAGTTTGCCAACCACTGATCAGGGAATGAGGCCGTGGCAGGGAGGGGGTTGCTCAGGGAAATCCAAGCCTTGCAGACACATCTTCCATATACTTAGTCCTAGAAACCACTTGTACTGTGATCCCCTCTTTTGACCCAGCTCGCTGGAAGGAATGTGGATCCTTGGTGGGGAAGTGAAGGCTGAGTGAAAGAATGATGAGGAAATTAGAACATGGGCAAAGGTCAGTTGGACATGCTCTGCCAAGCTCAAGAAATACTGTTCTCTGACCTTGAACATGCAGGGAGACTGACAGATGTCCTCCTGCTTGGTGGTAGTGATGGTGGGGGGCGTGTATTCTGCATGTAGGTGCCTGGATAGACCCCAATCTCAAGCCCTGCCCATCAGAAGGTCCACTTGTGTGTTTTAAGAGTAGCTTCACCTATGAGCAAAGGGATGGGTAAATGACCTTCCCAGCTCCACCAGAGCCCAGCTCTTACTGAGGAAAAATGGATTGGGGTGACTAGTCCCCTATGGCTTTTTAAAGGGGGCTTGGCAAAGACTTCTAGTTGGTGGCTTTTCCAGGTAAGGATGGCTGGGGGCGGTGTGAAAACCAGGGAGAGTGGACTGAGGAGGGATGTAAGGGAAGTAAGACAACCCAGAGCAAACAGGAACTGCTTCTGACTTCTCTGTCCTTCAACCTCATCCCTGACAGAGAATATGCTGAAGTCCCAGGTACCTGTAGAAATCTCAAGTTTTAATATGCCAAAGTTCATCATAAAAAAAAAAGCTATAAAAATTGGAGAGGAATTCCTCTCATCACCCAGTCTCTAGAGCCAAGCTGGAGTCCTGAGCTCCTCCAGCTATTCTTATCCCAGGAGTCCTAAACAACTGGGTCCAATTCCTTAAAATATGCTGTACCCCCTCCTCCTATAATGGAGCTGGGTCCTAGGGACCAGGCCTGGAGGAGTAGTGTGGGATAGGATCAGGACCGTGAGCTGTCCTACCACACCCCACCAAGGACTTCAGCCTATCCCTAGCAGGAGAAACAGTAAAGTCTGCCTGCTCACCTAAGAGTGATGGCAGCTGACACTAACTCATTAGTTAAAAGATGCCACATCAGTGGAACAACATCAGTTTAATCTGAGCCAAACTTGGGCATAATCATTTAAGGTCATTCTAAGGACCTGCCAATGCTTTTTTGTGGGTCATTCCAAGAGTTTCAGCCTAAGCACTGAATGAAGGTGGAGGCTCTTGGCTGAGGGAGCTAGAAGGTCATCGACGTCTGTTTTTGAGGGGTTGTGATGATATCATTGTCATCAAGAACCACTTTTCAATGGGGTAATCTGGCAAAGTGAGGCTCAGTCATACCAGCTAGAACTCCTGCCAAGTCTACAGATATTCAAAGGCATTTCTGTGTACTTAAGGGTTTCCTTGCCTTACTCCAAAGCTGTCATTTTAATGGGGCTGGTTTATTCATTCAGCTCACTTGGCAATAGGAAGAAAGCTACAGGCTAATATGCTAGCTGCTATACATAGGCTCAAGGTGGCAGGAGATCTTTAGGGAATACAGATGCAAACTATCCCTTCTTAGTATATTGGTTTTCAACATCCCTCAGTGCACCACATGCAGGATAAGAGCTTTCTCAGATGGGGACTGAGACAGAACTGAAGTCCTAGGAAAAGTCCAAGGCCTGGTTGGGGTGGAGTCCTTTCCTCTGGGAGTGATATCCCCTGGCTAGTGGAGCTGGTCATTCTCTGGAACCAGAGTTTGCACAGACCCCCAACTCCCTGTATCAGTGGGGATCAAGGAGCCCTGCTGGAGCATCCAGGAAGGTTTGTCTCTTTCAGATGCAATGCCCTTTCTTAACTTGGGCATGATGAACTCTCCACTGTGAGGAGGCCTAAACTCATCAGAACACTGCACCAACCTTTTCCCACTTGTACCAGGGGTGGGTCACAGGGGCAGCAGCCTGGGGAGGGAGAGTGGGGAGCTGGTGTACTCTCTTTTCCAGGAGTTAAAGTTCTGGGAAGAGGGAGATGTCTTTGTTAGCCAGAATTCCCTGGTGAGGCCAAGTCTCAGGCAACACAAGGGAATAGCTGGTTGGCCACATGGTTTTCCTAACTCCTGGCAGCTCCCCAGAGACTCCTTTCTGATGATTTTCTGGGGGTGGTGAGTTGGAGAAGAAGCCCCCACTTCTGCAGGCTCCGTGGTGAGGCGGGCCCAGAGAGTCTACGCAGTTTAATTTCAACGGGGGAAATACTGAAGGCAATAAGGCAAGGACGTGGGGACCGAGCAAGAGGAAAGGCAGATGTCAAACTCACCATCCCTTATCTCGCTCCACGAGCTCAGAAAGAGGCAGAAGGGAAAGGACCTCAAACTCTGGCTGGGTAATGATAACATAATCCTCGAGTGCTCACCATGACAAGGTGCAATGCACCCCCTACGCACCACGACACCGGCCCCCACCACAGCCCATACTTCACAGACTAACCGAAGCTCAACTGGCATAGGCGTTTGCCTAAGATGACTCAGCTAATCTGTATGGGGCTTGGATTCCAACCCACAGCAGTCTGTGCCCAGAACCCAGACTGCTTCCACAAAATCAGAGGAGGAAACTGAGGCCTGGGGAGGAAGATTGGCAGAGCTTGCCCAGGAGCAGGGCACTAGCACCTCATGCCAGGAAAGCCTTTTGGAGACACCGAGAGAAGGTAGCAAAACCACAGCTGCTCTTGATGCTGTGCCAGACCTGCCCCTGCCTTCAGCACTCATGACCTCCCCCACCCCGGGGCCCCAATGGGGTAGGGTTTGTCTTGGTTCTCAAGGAGGGGGATGCCCTGCCTATGCCCTGGAGGCCACCTGCAGCTTAGAGGAGCGTGGGCCCCAGGAGGGCGGCACACAGACTGCTTGTGACTTGGCCTCAGTGCAGGGGGCAGCTCAGCCACACAAGTCTGTATGTTAACCGGCTCCAGGGAACTCTGGCCTGGTAGCCCTTATCGCAGCTCTAGGGATCAAAGAGGACTTCTCAGCTTGCCTGTCTGAGCAATGTGGCCAGAGTGCTCCTGTTCCGCTCAAAACCAGACCCTTGTGGGGTCGTGGGGTCCTCAGAGGTCTGGACTGCGGTGACTGTACCAGCCAGAACCATTTGGGGTGCATCCTAACTCCCAGTCATGTGGTCGGGGCCACTCTGTGGCTGTCGTGAGTCAAATCCTGGCTTCTTGGTCCCTGAGAAAACAGCCCTTCTGACAGCTGGTTGGTTGCTGCCCCACATCGGGTGGGTGCTCAGGCTCACGGGCAGGCTTTCTTCAGAAGACTTGCCCTGCCCTGCCCTCCAGGCCCAGCTGAGAGGCGGCGGGTGGGGCCCTCCCTTCGATTTCTGGCCAAATGCCTTGCCTGGGCCTGGGTTCCTTCTTGGTTTCTGCCCTCTGCTTTTCCTTAGAAACCAGGTGGCTGCAGGGTGTTCAGTTCTGCCACCTCTGCTCATCAGACTCTCAATCGGAATTAGGGCAGGACCAACGAGCTCTGCCACAGCATTCAACTCCTCAGCCACACCTTTGCTCAGAGAGGTGAGAGGATATGCCAGGATCTCCATTCCGGAGTGAAGCAAGTGGTCTCGGCCACAGGAGCCCTGGGGTGGGGCTGGGGAGGATGGTGTGCTAGGCTTCTTTGAGAAAGAAGGGAGCCGTGTGGACACAGTGGTGGTGCTTAGGGATCATTGGTGGATAGGGAGGAAGTTATTATGCCAGAAGAGCTATTACTTTTCTAAAATGAAGACCACATCAAGGAGCCCTGTCACATCGGCCACACTGGTGCCGTGGTGGGCTGGGTGGGGGAGACTGACCGTGGCTGTGGGAGGTGAAGGTGGCAAAGCCGCAGCTGCTCTGGACGCTGTGCAGGACCCGCCCCTGCCTTCAGCGCTCGTGACCTCCCCCACCCCAGGCGACTGGCTCTGCAGCTACACCATGTTCCCAGCCCCGGTGCCCGTCTGGCCTCTCTTGGCGGACCGGCCTCAGGTCACTCAGAAGGACCCCCGTTTTGGTCTCTGGCCATACAAAGACACATACATTGTGGCCCTGAGGCCCTCCCTCCCTTATGTGACAACCCACACAGGCAAAGCCTCACCACCCAGTGCCTGTCCCCTTCCTGTCTACTACTCCCCACGTAAAGGTGCCCAATCTCTCCAGCCAGACTGAAAACTCCCCAGGGGCAAGTAGTCATCTCCTGCATCTCCGCACAGTGCTCAGGCAGGCCTGGCACTCAAGAGCGTCTTTTGCAAAACTCTGGGCCTGCAAAGCCCTGCAGTCAGCATCAGTTCACCTGCTCTGCCCACTGCCCACCTGGCTTCTCTGAGTCCTTCCCTGGGGACAACCTAGGCTGGACTCAGAGGTGCAGGGAGCAGACTGAGAGGCAGGGAGGGCAGAGAGCGGTAACTAGCTTTGCTCCTGCAGTAAAGCCTCAGGTGGAATGGGCCACGTCCAACCAGCAGCCAGGGCCAAAGGTCCCAGGAGAGGGGCCGCTGTGTCCCACGACATACAGCAAGCACAACCCACCTGTCTCCCCCAGGACTGCTAGAGATGGAAGGCTGGGTGGTTACTTTCTTTTATTAAAAAGGTACACAAATAAAAAGAACAGGGTTCAATTGTACAGAGTAAGAAACACAGATGAGTAAATAGAAACATTAAGTACAGCCACCTGTAGTACACCATCCAGAAGTAAGCAGGCTGTTAAATTTTTAGAGACTCGGTGCAAATATCATTTTTCAGCCCTGTGCACATGGCTAGGAACTCTGTCCCAGGCAGACACAGGTGTGGCCCTGCAAGTGATGCCTCTGCTGAGAACACCACAAGCAGGAGTCTATTTCCCGGGCCCTGGCTTGGGGCCCTTCCTCAGCCCCAGGTTTCCCTGTGCCCAGATACTGTGCAGAGGTCGGCATCCCAGAGTCCAAAAGGCCAGCTGTCCAGGATGCAGAGGCAATTTAGAGTAGATTAGGAGGTGCAAAGGCCCTTGCGCAGGACTGAGGTGTCTCCTGGGATGTAGAACCTTCGGTGCTAAAACTGAGAAAGTCCTGGACAAACCTGGGGCAAGCTGGTCACCTTACTTGGAGGACCAAAGACCTTGTCCAGCCTCGTCCTCCTTTGCTGCCCACAGGCCCTCTTGCTGCCCACAGGCCCTCTTGCTGAGCCTTAGATCCCCCAGGGCCTCACCAAGCAGTCCAGGGAAAGAGAGGAGGAAGGGAATTAAGACGGCAGTCATCATCTGAAGGAAGGGGCCAAGTGAAATCCGATTGTCAAGGGCAACCTGGCATGTAGAGGTGTAGGGACTCCAATACTTAGCTGCCTGCCCCTCTAGCCTTGAAATTAACCTTAAGATTCTGTGTAGAGTTCTCAGAGGTTAGGCTCTAGCCCACCCTTGGAAAGTGTAGTAGTAGTCTCCAGGTGGCTGACTCAGCCTAGTCAGGCCTCCTACAGCCTGGGGGCAACCAGCCTTACACCTCCCTCCTTGTCCACACCTCCTGATGCTTCTTGCCTAGCTCCTCTCTGCCTCCAACTGGGAGCAGCAGATGGGAGGAGAGGAGGCCAGGATAGGCTGAGCTGAGTCAGGAGCAGGGGGTGGGAGGGGGCCTAGGCAGAAAGGACCTCTCTGACAGTGGCTGGCATATCCTGATAGTGGTCTGGCCCCACACCCTGTCTGTGCCTGAGGATGGGTCCCTTGGATGACAACCCAGAGGAGTAGGCGGAATAGTGGTCCATGGTGGGATAAATATGTCCACATCCAATCTAGTGAACAAAATAAGCTGATGACCAAAATAGAAACAGACATAGATACATGGAACAGACTGACAGCTGTGGGGGCGGGGCACTGGATGAAAGAAGGGGAAGTGATTAGCCAAAGAATATATATGCATGAGCCATAGACACAGACTACCCAGTGATGATGGCCAGAGGGAAGGGGAGAGGGGTGGGGCTGGGTGGAGGGAAGCAAAGGGGGAGGGGTAATGGGGGTAAAGGGGTGGGGGGAGATGAGTACATCTGTAATGGTGTCGACAATATAAAAAAAGAAGAAGAAATGTCCACATCCTAATGCATAGAATCTGTGAACATGTTGTTAGGTGGCAACTGGGAATTAAAATTGCAGATGGAATCCATCAGATAATCTTAAAAAAAAAAAAAGATTATTCTGGATTATCTGGCTGGGTCCAGAAGAATCAGAATCAGAGAAATAGAAATGTGTAAATGACTCGACTAGCCTTGACTTGGCTGGCTTTGAAGATGGAGGAAGGCGCCACAAGCCAAGGCATGCAGGCAACCTCTACAGCCGGAAAGGGCAATGAAGCAGATTCTCTGCTCTGAGCCTCCAAAAAGAATGTAGCTCTACTGACGCCGTGACGTTAGTCCATTAAGACCCATTTTGGATTTCTGACCTACAGAACTGTAAGATAATAAACCTGTGTTTTCAGCCACTTAAATTTATGGTACAGCAGCAACACCGAGAAACCACCCAGAGGAGGCAGCTGCCCCACATCCCTCGGGTAGAGCAGGTCTCGCAGAGCCCCACCATCCCTCCCTGAGAGGCCGGTTTGTCCTGGGAAGCCTCCGAGATGCTGGAGCCCAGGGCAGGTCAAGAACAGCGCTCTGCTGGACGTGTCCGTAGGAAATGGCAGCCTCCCAGGGCCCACTCTCCAAACCTGCGCGGGCGCTGGCTCTGAGTCATGCTGGAGGAGCTGCGCTGAGGTCAGGCCACGCAGCACAGCCAGCCAGGGCCTGCAGCGCTTGGCTTAAAACTCCCAGGGCAGGGCTCTTTGTCCTTCCCACACCTCCATCATAGAGCGCCGGCGGTCCCTGGCCGCACTAAGGGAATCCAGACGACCTCAGGAAACACTAGGACTAGAGGGGGAAAAAGGTGAAAGGACAAATCACTAAAGTGGAAGTCAAATAATCTGCCTGCTCTGTCACTTATTAGCTGGGTAGCTTCGAAGAAGCCACTAGACTTAGTAGCCTTAGTTTCTCCATCTGTACAATGAGCATAACAGCTTTGTCTTCCCTGCCTCACGGGGTGTGTGTCTTGGTTGAAATAACACCTGAGAAAACATTGTGCTGCACAGATTGAGGTGCTGTTGTTAATAAACAGTAGCAGACACAACCCCCACACGCCTCTGGATGGAGGGAATGATTACATATCCCGGGTCAGCAAATGTACAGTGAGTGCAGATTTATCTCACAAGCTGCAGCCTGGCCAGGAGGGAAGAGAAAGACCTGACTTTCTAAGCCGCTGCCTCAGAGCTCACAGCGGACGTGAGTCGGAGCCACCCTGCAGGAAGTCCTCCCAACCACCACAGACTGTAGCTTTGCACCTTTTTTTTTTTTTTTTGGCTAAGAAAAAGATTTCTAGAGTTTCTTTTGCATTAAAATAGCCCCTTTGTTCACAGAACACTCCCAGTTTTACAGGGGAAAGGTGGGACATGAAACTATGCACACTACAACTCCAATCTAATAAATATAGGATGTTTAACTTTGCTATACCTTCTGGAAGAAATACATAAGAATACTAACGGGGATTGCCTTTGGTGGTGGGGTTAGGTGATTATATTTCCTTCCTTATATTTCTGTCATTTAAAAATGCTCCATAATTCTATAATTACTTTTACCATCAGAAAACAAAATTATATAAATGAAAAATACCAGGGACTTCCTTTTGTGGGGCCACAACCTGGGCTTGAGGAGTCATTTGAGCTGGTTCTGCACAGGCGGGGGTCCTGGCCCTGGTCCTTGCCGCAGGACCTTGGAGACTCTTCTCCCTCCCTGGCCTCTGTTGGTCTGTGAGACCAGATGATGGACAAGACATTCTCTAGGATCCTTGGCAGCGAGATAAAGTATTCACCTTCATCTCCTCCATCCCTGCCCCATGTTCAGCTCCCTTCGGCTTCTCTGTTCCCAGAGAACTCCTTACTTAGGCCTTGAGGTTAAAGACCACGGCCTCCCTTATCAGCCTGGCATTTGCTGCAGCAGTCTGTACTTGTCAGAGCCCTGCCCTTCCTTCAAGAACAAAGCCTGGCCAAATCCTGTGCAGCCTGCTGGTCTGCAGTGACCCCTGCTTCCCCCTACTTGTGCATAACAATAGCCACCATTTACTGTTAACTTCAGGTCACAGAGGGGTTTAAGTGCTCTCTTTTAACTTCAGGTAACCAGCAACCCCATACACTAAAATGTGAGCAGTATCCTCTGGAGGTGTGCACTGTGGTGACCCTAATTGAACCTCTTTTGCCTCTGAGGGATGTATTGTTATACCCATTTCACTGTTAACTGAGGCCCAGAGAGGTCAAGTTAACTCACCCATGGTCATACAGTGAATTTGTGGCACCACTGGGACTTGATCAGTCAGCTCAGTCCAAGTCCAGTGTTTTTTCACCCTCAGGGTGGTGTCTTCAACTCCCACCTTCCAGCACTGGAGGACAAGGACAGAGTGTTCTGAGTTGCACATATGGGGAGCATCCAGTAAATATCTGGTGGAGGTAATGTTGTTCACAATGAATTTAACCAGGGTTTATTATTCAATCAACAAGTCTTCCCAGACCATCTGGGGAGCAGGAATAGGCCTATTCTGTTCACTGCTATACTCCAGCACCAGACAGTATCTGACAGACTACATGTTCAGTTAATGACCCTGAATTTATGATTGTTCACTCAAATTATAAACAACAAAGTAAATAATATGAACTGACATCTGTGGGGTACCTACCCCAAGCCAGCTTTCAGGGAGTCTCCAGGAGAGCTGAAGAGAAATATAACACTGATGACAAGGTTACATCATGGAGTTTTACATAAGAAAAGTTGCCCTGGCCGGTGTCCCACAGTTGGTTGGTCATTGTCCTGTGCACTGAAAGTTGCCAGTTCAATTCCCAGTCAGAGCATGTTCCTGGGTTCTAGGCTCAATCTCCGGTTGGGGTGCATGCAGGGGGCAGCAGATCGATGTTTTTTTCTTACATGGATGTTTCACTCTCTCTCGCTCTCTCCTCCCTTTCTCTCTCTCTAAAATCAATCAAAAGGTACTATTTTATTTACATTTTCATGTGTTCTTTTTAAAATCTTTATTGTTAAAGGTGTTACATAGCTCCTAATATTCATATATATGTATATATATGTGTGTGTGTGTGTGTGTGTGTGTGTGTATGTGTGTGTGTGTGTATCTGTGTAAAGGCTGTGAAAACACCAAAGAAAGATGGTCAGAAGCCTTTTCCTGGTGTTGGAGGCCCTGCCAGAAGCTATCACCATTGCAGCTCCGATACACTGGCTGCCAAAGCACAGAAGCCTAATTTTCCATCTACATCTGTGGGTCTGTCTGTTCTGAACACACCTGGATGCTTTTGTTGCCTCTCCAGACTGGATACCCAGAATGCTGAGGGCTATAAGACAATCATGGAGACTGGTGAGTTTAGCTTGGAGAAGGAGCCCGTGGGTCATCTTTAACACCTGGTGGGCTCCACGGGGCAACAGCCCTGGGCACCCCCTGAGGCAGACCTCTCTCTGGAGATGAACCAGAGAAGCAGGGAGCCTGGTAAGCTGCCTCTCCAAGACCTGCTGAGGCCTTACTCCCTACAGCACAATCTGCACACTTGCTCAATAGCCAACGCTTATTAACTGTCCTCCATGGCTTATTGCAGGCTAGGGAAACAGGGTGAATAAAACACGCTTGCAACCTTAGAAAATGCCTTTCCCCTAGGGATAGAGTCAGGGAAGCCTCATCCTGTGACCTGAGACTCCTTATTATGCATTCCTGTCCCAGCCACTGTGAAGGCTTTTCTTATTTATTTTATTTATTTTTTAAATTCTGAAGGGGCCCGGCATAATGCAGATAATCAACAAATACAGGCATCTCTGTATAGGGGTCCTGGGATGGGAACTCCAGCTGAATCCATGTTCTATGGGAGCCAAAGAGGGTTGGGTCTCAGGCCTTGACCATGTGTCTTCCAGCCCCGTTTCCACAAACACTGATTGACCTTCGCCAGTTGTATTGACATGTCAAAGGATGACCTCCAACCCTAAATTCATACCAGTTCTTGTCTTCCATCCCCTCCAAGCCTCCACAGGCTACAGTGACAGCTGTGGTCAGCAAACAGTTGACACTCTTGGTGCTGCTCAGAAAACAGGCTCCTGCTCACACACCCGTCAGCCCCGGCCTGACAGGATGCACTTCTTACTGAGAAACAATACTGGCAGAAAAATGCGCAGAACACATATCCAGTTTATTAAGTATAAAATATGAAGCAAAGATGTGTTCAACCACCACCAGGTCCAGAGATAAAACAATGCCTACTGTGAACCTGTACACTCCTCCTCATCACAACCCCAGCCCTCCCTGTGGTCATAACTAAATGGACTTTGGTGATAATTTCTGTTGTTTATATTTTGCCTCTTCTGCATGTATCCTTAAACAATACATTCCAGAATTGCCAGTTGTTAAACTTTTTATGAAAGGGATTATGTACATATTCTTTTGTGTTCCATAATGTTGATGAGACTCCTCGTTATGACAGCGTTTCTATACCATATTACAGCACTGCAAGTCGCTGTGGTCCATTCATTTTCGCTGCAGAAACATTGCACATGGTATTTGTATTCTCCAGTGGAGATGAGCAAGCATCTGGACTCCTCCTGGTGCTGTGCCATGTGGGTATCGGTGTGCAGGGGTAAGAGCGTGGTTAGGGAACATTCTGAGGAGTGGGGCTGCTGAGTTATAGGGTACATGTATTTTCATCTTTACCAGATCACTTTTTTAAATCCTCATCAGAGATATTTTTTACATTGATCCTTAGAGAGAGTGGAAGGAAGAAAGGAGTGAAGAGAGAGAGAGATAGAGATAGAGATATAGAGGTAGAGGGGTAAAGAGAGGTAGAGAGGTAGAGAGAGAGAGAGAGAGAGAGAGAGAAACATCAATGTGAGAGAAACACATCAACTGGTTGCCTCCCGCACACAATCCTACTGGGGCTGGAGATCGAACCTGCAACCAAGGTATGTGCTGTTGATCAGGAATCAAACCAGAGACCCTTCAATTTGTGGGCCGACGCTCTAACCACTTAGCAAACTGGCCAGGGCCACTTACATATTTTTTAATTATGAAAATGTTTCTCAGGGAAGGAGTGCCGTAACACTCCAGCATTGTCTGGAGTAGGGAAAATGAGACAGGCCTGCCCCTACAGCCCGACTGGCCCGCTCTCTGTCCTCAGAACCTCGTCCCTTCCCTGTAGCCCAGCCGCCATCTCCCACCTGCACCCATAGGTTAGGACTCCTCAGCAGCAGGCTCCTCTTTGGCCTCTGTCCCTCAGTGATGAAGTTGGAGGGGGGTGGGGGTGAGAGGAGGGTGAGAATGAGGAAGTGGAAACCAAATACTAGGGCCACAGAGAAGTCTGGTCCACAGACCTCAGTGTTTCAGCGGCACACTCTGTGGGACAGGAGCATGCAGGCTGCCTGGGAAGCATGCCCAGCAGGCGCCAGGCCCACCCGTGCTGAGGTGTGCTACTGGGCAAACTGCCACTTTGCACTAGGTTTCTGTACATAAGTTATTCCGTGCAATCCTCACCCCAAACTCGTGAGGTAGGTATTAACATCCTCATGTCACAGGCAAAGACACTGAGGTACAGAGACACTGAAAAACTGGCACTATATTAACATCCAGTTAATAGTGTGGGATCTAGCCCAGCCTGTGTGACCTCAGTGGTTGACCTATGAACCAGGAGATCAGGGCTCATGCCCAGGTTGAGGGCTCAATCCCCAGTGTGGGCCGTACAGGAGGCAGCCAATCAATGATTCTCTTGCATCATTGATGTTTCTATCTCTCTCTCTCCCTCTCCTCTCTGAAATCAATTAAAAATATATATATATATATGGTGTTTAAATCATGTGTATATCGTGGCTTTCCTACTTTCTGGTATAACTGTAGACTAGTGACCTTTCTTTGGCCTCAGTTTCCTCATCTGTAGAATGGGCTGACCCACAGGGCTGTTGAAAGAGTTAAAAGAGATAATGTGTAGAAGGAGCTTAGCAGAGTGCCTGTCAAAGGAGGAATGAGCCGAACTATGACCTGGGAACCACGGAGTTCCGAGGTGGACAGCCAGGATTTGGGGAGCAGGAGGGCAGCTCATCTTGGCAAGCTGGGACCAGGCCACCAAGCTGAGGGAGCTGATCCGGTGCTCTGTGAGGACTTGGTGGCCACATGAACTTTGAAACTTGGGCACCCAGGCAGTCCAGCTCCCCTGACACTTCTGCCCAGAGCTCTCTACGTAACTGGCTGCTTCAAACGGCAGTGATTTGTGACAGGCGCAGCCGGATCCCTGCACGTGTGGAGCTTCTACCCAGCTTCAGGGCTGGCCTCCAGGCGGTGGCATTGGCAGGCGGCAACAGCGGCAGCCAATGGGCAGCAGCGCCTGTTGCTAAGGTCACTGGTGAACCTTATTTGGCGACATCCAGCTGACCCTGCATTCACCTCTGAGAACCCTGGGAAACGCCAACCACAGATGCGAAATGAACGTCTCAAAACCACAACTGCATTTCCTTTGAGAAAAGATTCGGCTCTCCTCTCCAGCCTGCCTCTCGGCAAGCTGGGACCAGGCCTTTTGTGCAATACCTTGCAACCTGGAGAGAGAGAAGCTTGGGCAGGCCTGGGCAGGGAGAGAGGGCAGGGTTGCTGCACAGGCGGCCTCAGGACCCAGACAGGGCCTCTGTTCTCACCCTGCGGCTGCCGACCCCTGCCCAGGCCTCCCCGTTCACACCCTGAGTGTTCCTGTCCCCACTTCCTGCAGCCTTGGGAAGCGGCTGGTATGAGGAAGGCTCGCGGCACGCAGGGAGGAAGTGGGCCTGCCCAGGCCCTCGCCTTCTGCACCGGCCACACTGCTTTGGTGCAGCCTACAGCTCAAACGGTCGACTGGTTCAGTTTTTCATGCCCTTTTGGTGTACCTTCCAGCTTAACACTGAGTAAGTTAATGAAATGTTGCCCCCACCCCAAATGTGGGAGGGAAGTGGTGCCTTTGGTATTTCCAGAATAATACTCTTTCCTCATGTTTGTTTGGTGCGTTCCATTCTGCTGGCTCCTCACAAGCCCGGTTATGACAATAACAACAAATGATGACTGAGCCCTCACCACATGTCAGGAATAGGAATCAACTCACGGAATCTGCTATAATTGTTTCCATTTCACAGAAGAGAAAAAATGAGGCAAGGAGAGACTCAGTAATTGTCTCGGAGTCCACATAGCCTGCGAATGAACAGCTAGGACTTTATCCTCGATAGTCCAACTCCAAACTCTGCCCTGTTCTCTTCTGTGACATCGCCGTTCAAGGCACACGCACCAGAACAAATGCCATTTACAGGGAAGAAGGTGAGGAGAAGACTTAAGGGTGGTGTGCAGTCTGCAGTCAGGGCTGCTTTCCCTGTCCATGTCTACCCCCAGAGGATCATCCACCTGCATCCTTCTCCGTCCTTTTTCATTACTATCAGGCCCCCCGATCCCCAGTTTGTCTCCTGGCCCGCAGGCTCATGTGGCCTTTCTATTCTGGGTAGCCCAGGGAGCTCAGTGGCCCGGCCTGTCTGGAAGAGGCTACGTGAGCCCACCTGTCAGAGAGGGGAGCAAAGCCAGGACCACAGAGAATGTGCCACAGGACACTCTCACCCCTCCATGCATACCTGGACAGTCAAAGTATTCCACCAGCCGGGGTCCCCGGATTGCGGGCAGCAGGGCTAGGGCATCCTCAACTGAAGGTGGTCTGAGGCCCGGAGTGGGGTCTGGACCCTGAGGAACACCCTTGCTGGAGTGCTGTCCTTCCCCCGGGCTCTTCGGGACTCCCTCATGCATATAGGGCATCCCCAAATGTATGCAAGAGGGAACAACACAGACCAGGTGCCGGGCCTCCCAGGTTTAGTCCCAGTGAAGGAGACAGACCTTAGGCCAGTAATCACACAGACAGCTGAAAACCACAGGGTGCTATGAAAGTGCGCTGTCAAGGTCTTTGTCTGGTTCTCAACCTTCCTAATGCCGCGACCCTTTAATACAGTTCCACATGTTGTGGTGATCTCAACCATAAAATTATTCTCATTGCTACTTCATAACTGTAATTTCGCTACGGTTATGAATTGTAATGTAAATATCTGTGTTTTCCGATGGTCTTAGGCTCTATAGCAGCGGCCCACAGGTTGAGAACCGCTAACAGGGTCGCCTAAGACCATCAGAAAACACAGATATTTACATTATGATTCATGAAGTAGCAACGAAAGTAATTTTATGGTTGGGGGTCACCGCAACATGAGGAATTGTATTAGAGGGTCACAGCATTAGAAAGATTGCATACCACTAAAGAATGCATGGGGCTGGGGGTTAGGGCAGCGATCCTTGAAGGAGGGATGATGATGTGGGGTTAGGTTCGTGGTGCCTTCCCCACTGTCCTCTCCCCTGCATTCCAGCCCCTTCTGAAATGGCTCCCATGAAAGTTCTCTGCTGGTGTCCAAGTTGCCCTGAGAGCTTCTGCTGGCAGCTGCTGTGGTGTTCCTGCCTGGTGAGCTGGCTCACGTGTGTGCTGCGGAGACTGGAGGAGAGAGGGCTGGAGCTGTTTATTTTTGAGCCTCAGCTAAACCCAAGCACATCCATGCCCTGCCAAAGCCCTGCATGTGCATGTGAGGGAGCCTGGCAGGCCCAGGGGGTGAAGGCAGCTGGTAGGGAAGAAGCTGCTGGTAAGAAACACTTAATTCTGAGAAACATTTTCAGATGAACCGCTTTCGCATTAACCGAGAGCCAGGGCCCTTCCTAAAGCGCTTCTGAGAAGAGTTTTTTTTTTTTTTTTTTTTTTGTTCTCTGAGAAGAGTTTTTTAACTCAAAGTGTGACATTAGCTTTCGCCAGAGAGGAAACCCTTCTAGGGGTGACAGCAAGCCAGGTGGCCTTAGAGGAAGCTGGTACAGCCGCGGCCCTCCCCGCCGGCGCCTCCCCACCTGCAGGCTGCCAGCGAGGCGGGTGCTGCACCACTGGCATGCGGTTCAGGACACACCCTCATGGCCTTCACTAAACATGCCCCCGCTCCTTTCTCCCGCAGGGGACTCCCTGTGGAAAAGGAACCCCAGCACTTGGGGTTTCCAGGCTGTGATCTTCAGTTTCATTTTACAGTTTCCATCTAGAAGTCTCTCTGCCAGCTCTCTACTCCCACCTCAGAAGAGCTGAGAGGAAGAAAAAAGGGTTCCAGCCAGCACCCTGCTGCCTGGGGCTCTCAAAGGGCGGAACCTGCAGGAGAGGTGGTTAAAGTACAAGTTCCTGGCCCCTCAGTTTCTGAGGTGGTAGGTTGGAGCCCTTCGGTGACTCTTCTGCCACTGTGGACCCCGCTCTGGTGGTCACAGACTCAGGGCCTCCAGAACAGCCCGAGCACAACCCAATCCCTCCAGGGCTCTTCCCACAGTGCGTGCTTGTGAAACTGGCACCCTTGCCCCTTCCCTGCCAGTTGCGGACACATTTCAGACGTTAGATCTCTGGGACTGGAGGTCTGTAGGAGGTGTAGTCTTCACACAGCTCCTCTCCTCCCCACACTCCAAATTTCCCTTTAAGTTGTTAATTCCTACTAGAAACAAAACAAGAAAGAAAATTTCTATTCAGAGGTCCTTTGGCTTTTTCCCCTTGCCTCATTTCTTTATCATTTATAGCCTAACTAGAAGCCAGGTGCACGAAGTTTATGCATGGGTGTGTGTGTCCCTCAGCCCAGCCTGCACCCTCTTCAATCTGGGACCTCTTGAGGGATGTCCAACTGGCCATGGGGATCGGGCCTAAATGGGCAGTCGGACGTCCCTCTTACAATCTAGGACTGCAGAAGGAGAGCTGCTCACCTGTTTGCCTTCCTGACTGCCCCTAACCACTCTGCCTGCCCGCTGATCACCCCCTAACCACTCCTCTGCCAGCCTGATTGAGCCTAACTGCTCCCCTGCCAGCCTGTTTGTCCCTAACTACCCTCTCCTGCAGGCCTGGTTCCCCCCGCCCAACTGATCTCCCCCCTGCAGGCCTGGGTCCTCCCCAATTGCCCTTCCCTGCAAGCCCAGGTTCCCCCCAACTACCATTCCCTGCAGGCCCAGTCACCCCCAACTTCCCTTCTCTGCCTTCCTGATCACCCCTAACTGCCCTCTCCTGCAGGCTTGATCACCCCCAACTGCCCTCCCTTGCAGGCCTGGTCCCTCCCAACTGCCCTCCCCTGCTGGCCATCTTGCTGCAGCCATCTTGTGTCCACATAGGGGCAGTCATCTTTGACCACATGTGGGCAGCCATCTTATGTGTTGGAGTGACAGTCAATTTGCATATTACTCTTTGCATATTATTAGATAGGATAGAGGCCTGGTGCATGGGTGGGGGCCAGCTGGTTTGCCCTAAAGGGTATCCTGGATCAGGGTGGGGGTTCCCTTGGGACATGGAGCGGCCTGGGCAAGGGGCCTGTGGTGGTTTGCAGGCCAGCCATGACCCTGGTGACCCAAGCGGAGGTCCTGGTATCTGGGATTTTTTTATCTTCTATAATTGAAACTTTGTAGCCTTCAGCAGAGCCAAACCTCCTGCTCTCAATGGCTGCAGCCATCGTGGTTGGGTTAATTTGCATACTTGCTCCTGATTGGCTGGTGGGCATGGCTTGTGGATGTAGCGGAGGTATGGTCAATTTGCATATTACTCTTTTATTAGATAGGATTTCTAAAAGAATGTAAGGACATTTATATCTTTTTTTTTCTGAGTAGGTGTGTGTGTACCTTTGTCCTAATCTAACCTTTGAGGGAGCAGGTGGGCAGGTAGGTACCAAGCCTGGCAGATGTAAACCTTTCCTAATCTCTAGGGCAAATTTGTTCTTCAGTGTTTCTAGTATCAGTTTTTGATAAATCATTAATCAAAGTTGCAATAAAAAGATAATCTCAGGACTGGGCTGTAAAGATCCTTAAATAAACCCTTCTGTGGAGGCCTCAAAGCCAAGAGAGAAGGGTCTTGTATCTTTGGCTGTAATTGGAGGCAAATGAAGGCCCCTCCATTTCTAATCAGTGGGGATAGGCATGAACTTTAGTCACCTGACTGGCTGTGGCCTCTTGCTTCCCCTCTTGCTGTCGGTAAAGCTGGCGATGCCTTGACTCCTGGATCAGGTGGCATGTGGGGGGAAGAGGCTGTAGTTGGACCCAGATGTGAGTCAGGGGGTCACCTCCACAGGGTGTGACCGACAGCTGTGGCATAGCTCTGGGGCCAGGCCTGAGGGCAGCGGAGGAGGCAGGGCAGCCCCCAGGGCCTGCAGAGCCCACGTATCTGACAGCCTGGCTTATTCCTGTCGACTTACTGCTGCGCAGGGCAGAGAGGTACTTGAGATGGAGGAGGCTCCTTTCTCCTGGGAGGAAGAAAGGAAATGGCTGCTCCTCCCAGGGCCCAGCAGGGTCAGAGGCTGTGGGGCCCTTGCTGCTCTCCAAACTCCCTCACAGCGGAGAGGGCGGGTCTGCTCTTTAGGGCATGAGGTCATTGGCTCCTGACAGGCGGCAGAGCTGGCTCTAGGAGCCAGAATCAATCAGAGTCTAGGATAATGTGAGGCCCAGCACCGTTTCCAACAGACACCAAGGCAAGGCCCGGGGACCTGGGTCAAGTGCAACTTGGACAAACAGACTTAGGGGCTTAGTTGTGAGTCTCCTTCCCAGGAGACACAACAAGGATCGCATTGTCCACGAGAGCCCCTGTGCCCTCGTGGACGCATCTCAGATGTGTGGTCCGAGACAGGCACTCACTGTTCCCTGCATGCTTTCCGACTATTACGGGACCCATGCTGGTACACATTTTCAGACCCAACGGGGAAATGGGTGTTTTCAGAGAAGTGCAGCCCTAGGGGTGCAGAGTAGTGAAATCAGGTGCGAGAAGCTGTTTAAAGGAGTGATGCCCAGAACCAGGATAGACTTGCTCTGGATGGCTCAAAGGGAGGAAGCAGCCTTGGTGAGACAGTCGAGAGACAGAGGTGAGGAAGACTTCCTCCAGGTTCATTGTATTCTCCAAAGACAGACAGACAAACTGACAGACACACACTTCTTTTTTTTTAAGAGAATAGGAAATGAATGGAAAGATACCCTGACATTATAACAGTGACTATCTCTAGCTGGTAAGACAATGAATGACTTAAAATCTTCCCCTTCATAATTACCAATAGTTTCTAAAATATCCATAATATACACAAATTACCTTTTTTTAATCATGGTAAAATACACATAACATAAAATTTACCATTTAAAGACATTTTAGGTGTGCGATTCAATGGCATTAAGTTTTATGCTCATATTTGTTATGCAACCATCACTACCATGCAGCTCTAGAACTTTTGCTAGTAAGTCATCCCCAACATAAATCTGAACTTCTAAAACCAATTCCCCACTCCCTGCTACCGCCAGTTTCTGGCAATCGCCATTCCAAGTTCTGTCTCTACGAATTTGACTACTCTAGGTACCTGACATGCGTGGAATCAAACAATATTTGTCCTTTTGCGTCTGGCTTATATCACTTCTTGGCATAATGTTTTCAAGGCTCATCCATGTGGTAGCATGTGGCAGAATTCCATTCCTCTTTAAGGTTGAATAATATTCCATTGTGTGTATGTATTCCATTCACCTGTCCATGGACATTTGGATTGTTACTTGAATAATGTAATATGAGAATGGGTGTACAAGCATCTTTTAAAAATATATATATTTTATTGATTTTTTTTTTACAGAGAGGAAAGGAGAAGGATAGATAGAAACATCGATGAGAGAGAAACATCGATCCACGGCCTCCTGCACATCTCCTATTGGGGATGTGTCCGCAACCCAGGTATATATGTCTTGACTGGATTCGAACCTTGCTTGGACCTTTCAGTCCGCAGGCCGACACTCTATCCACTGAGCCAAATCAGTTAGGGCTACAAGCATCTTTTTGAGTCCCTGCTTTCAATACCCAGAATTAGAATTGCTGGGTCATATGATCATCCCATGTGTATTTTTTAAGGAACTATAGTCATAGTGACTGTATCATTTCATATTCCCACCAGCCATGCACAAGGTCTAATTTCTCCACATCCTTGCCAACCCTTGTTATTTTCTGGTTTTTGATAACAGCTATCCTAAAGGGTGTGAAGAAGTATCTCATAGTGGTTTTGACTTGCACTTCCCTAATCCAAATTACTTAAACACATTTTTAAAATATTTTTTTATTGAATTTTAAAGAGAGAGGGAGAGGGGTAGAAAGAAACATCGATTGGCTGTCTCCTGCACGCATCCCAACTGGGGAATCAAGCCCACAACTTGGGCACACACCCCGATTGCGAATCAAACTGGCGACCTCTTGGTTCATGGGTTGACACTCACCACTGAGCAACACTGGCTGAACCAAACTATTTATTTTTTAACTCAGTTCTGCCTGAATCAAATCCTTTGTCCTTTATTTCTTGACAAGGTGGACCTTTCTCCCATCTTCTCCTTTTTGTACTTATTCTCTGCATATATATATATATTTTTAATATGTTTTTGGCCTGACTGGTTTGGCTCAGTGGATAGAGCGTCAGCCTGTAAGACTGAGGGGTCCCAGGTTTGATTCTGATCAAGGGCATGTACCTTGCTTGCGAGCACATCCCCAGCAGGGGATGTGCAGGAAGCAGCTAATCAATGTCTCTCTCTCATCAATGTTTCTAACTCTCTATCCCTCTCCCTTCCTCTCTGTAAAAAATCAATAAAATATATTCAAAAAATATATATGTTTTTATTGATTTCAGAGAGGGGAAGGGGCTTATATCCATCTACTGAGCTCCTCTGATTTGCTAGACTCTGTGCCAGGCAGGAGGCTCCCAGATGAGCGTGGCCTGGTTTCTGCCCTTGGATTTCAGCCCCTGTTTGGAACAATTACACCCAAAGCTGAGGTGGGCCCAGAGGGCCACCCTGAGTGTGGGTGCAGTGTTGGAAAAGGCAGCATTGATGAAGAGGCATGGGAGCTGGTCTCAAGGGATGAGATGTTTGCAGGTGTGCAAGTGCAGAGAGGAACTGGGCTGTGGCAACAACTGCCATTGCATAAGCATTTGTTTGTTTATGTCTGTCTTCCCTATTTGCTTATAAACTTCATGCGGTCAGGGCCAGTGATCTTGCTCACCAGGGGACCCCACTGTGCCCAGCACTGGCAGGTTAAATAAGAGAGATGTCTCCTTCCAGAAGGTGGGCCGTGAAAGACAGACAGCACGGCTGTTCTCCGCAGCACAGGGGCTGGAGGGAAGCTTACACAGACAGTGGCGACAAGAGCATGTCAAAGGCTGCACCAAGGAGCCAGAGGGAAGGGGAGTTTGAAGACCCAGGTTTGAGAGAATTGGAGGCCATGATTGCTGGCTGGGGGCCCTGGAAAAAGGGGTGATCCTAGGATGTAGGCTCAGTGCAAGGAGAGGGGTCTCTCTTTTTGTGAGACTCGGATGGCCACAGGAAATGTCAGTTGTTGACAAGGATGTGAGCACCTGGAACTCTCAGACACCGGCGGAGAGAGTATCCTTCCTGCTGTCATTTTAGGCTTCAGACAGCTTATGGGTGCTGGTTGGTTCTGGCTACCTTTGGGCCAATCAAAGTGCAATCGTGTCTGCACTTAGGCTATCAGACATGAAATATTCTATGTCCAGAGCAACTTCCCAGAAGGGCCTGAATCCACGGGACTTGGTGCAATCGAGAGCCCAGAGTTGGCTCTGTACTCACAGGCCTCCAAAATGTCAACTTTGCCCACGTGCCTCCTTGCCCCTCCTCTCACGTCACGTAGCTGGCAGGACTTCAGTCAACAGAAGGTGGACCCTGTTCTTTTCAAAGGGCACACGGGATGGGCACTGACAAGCTGGCTCCACCCCCACCCCCACCCTGAGCCTTGTGGTAGACTCCATCAAGATGCTGACAGCCTCTGCCTGAGGGGCCTATATGTGTTCCCAGTCAGGCACCAGCATCCTACCTCCAGCTACTGGCCCAAGACTCAGTGCCCAGGCCCCTCACCCACCAGGCGGGCAGCACATATGCCACTCAGAGCCCACACGGGGCAGCTCTGCTTGACGCCTGCACAGCTCAAGTCTGAGGGAAGGAAAATGCTGACTCCGTGTATGGTTTGTATTTTTAATGTATCTTCCTTCCCAAGTTGGAGGATATCACTGGGTTACCAAATGCCACTTTGCTCACTGCAGGGGACACAGACAAATCCAGACACAAGGGTGCCAGGAAGGGGACTTAGGACAAGGAAGTGTGCAGTCAGGAGCCACATGGGATGCTCTCACTCCAAGTGCTGCAGGAGCTCAGAATCGAGAAGGTCAAGTAGGGGTGGGGAGGGCAGGAAAAGATCCTGGAGCAGGGCCCCCAGGTGGGGGGAGGGGCGAGCAGAGGATAGAGGAGACCATCACAGGTGAGGAAAACAACAACTGGAACCTGTACGGAAACCCAACAGAACACAAGAGCTGGCCAGGCCTAGACTCTGGTGGGAGAGCCCCACTGGCTGCCCTTTCACCCGCAGACAGAGGCCTCCTTCAGCCCCACCCAGGGCCCCGAATACATGCTCCACTGTCCCCAGCCTGACCACAACCCCCACATGAGCTGTGCCCCATTCACACTGGCCTAGAAACTGGGAAGTACTTGGCATGGGGCCTCTCCACTTCCTCCACATGATTGCCTGGGGCTTGGGGGGGACCAGCACGGGGTCATTTTTGTGGTCAGGAAATGTCTGTGGCAGCTGTGGACACCACGGGCCTTCCCTGGACCCTTCTGAAGTGGAGGTCACATTCCCAATGATTCTCAACGGCCTAATTCCAGCTCCAATTTCTTGCTTCTTCCTGGTAGACTTGGTGTATGTGCTGGGGTGGGAGGTGAATGTTATCTTTCCTCAGGTCCATGAGGTCCCCCCAGATCCAAAACACTCCAAGTTCAAGGGCAGGACATCAAGAAACAGAGCAGCAGATACTGACGTGTGGTTTAGTTCAAGGCCTTTCAACCTTGGACGCACATTACAAGCCACCTAAGGAGTTTCTTAAAAATACTCATATCCAAATATTTCAACAGACATTTTGCAAAGAGGGGATCCAAATGGCTAATAAACGCACGAAAAAGCACTTGACTATATGGTGTTAGTCATCAGGGACATGCAAATGAAAACCACATTGTGATACCATTACACACTCACCCGAATGCCTCACTTAAGGCAGAAAATAGCAAATGTTGACAAGGATGTGAAGGAGCCAGGACTGTCATACATTGCTGGAGGGAGTGTAAATTGGTAGTCATTTGGGGAAATTATTTGGCATAAGGTACTCAAGCTAAACACTTTCGTATCCATACATCCAAATGTCCACCAACAGTAGAATGGACAGGTAAACTGAGGAATGCCATAGGGTTGGCTACACTATGGCAATGGGAATGAACCAACTACACGTATAAGCAACAGCTTGGATGAATCTCACACTGTTTAGTGGACACAGACGCATATATACTATATGATTCCATTCATATAATGGAAAGCTCAAAAGCAGGTGAAATTAACTTATACCCTAAACCCTATTAGGAGGGAGAATGGCAAACACCCTTTAGAACACAAGGATTCTGGTGATGTTCTGTTTCTTGATCTGATTGCTGGTTGCTTGAGGTAAGTTCACTCTTAAAATTCATGGAGCTTTGCACTTGTGTTTTTTTTTTTCTTTTAATGTATGTTATCCTTTAATAAAGACTTTAAAAAAAAACAATTCAGATCAATTCAGTTAGTATCTGTGGGTAAGGATCAGCTCAGGCATCATTATGTTTTAATATCCTAGAACTGTGGTCAGCAAAGTGCGGCTCGCGAGCCACATGTGGTTCTTTGGCCCCGTGAGTGTGGCTCTCCCACAAAATACCATGGCCTGGGCGAGTCTGTTTTGAAGAAGTGGCGTTAGAAGAAGTTTAAGTTTAAAAAATGTGGCTCTCAAAAGACATTTCAATCGTTGTGCTGTTGATATTTGGCTCTGCTGACATTTAATGAGTTTGCCGACCACTGTTAGATGATTGTGATGTGCGGCCAGGATTGAGAGCCAATTGGGCAGAGCAGAGGCACTCACCTGAAATGGTTCTGACGAAGGCACTCCCAGCTCGGGGGCAATGAGGTATTGGGGGGCTGGGGATGGGGTAAGAGGTCCGTCTTTGTTGATGTGAGCAAGCCTCCTACATGGGAAGAGGAAACGCTGTAGCATGCTGCAGTTATGTGTCTCTTCCCTGACCGTGTCTGTTGAAAGCTGGTTGCATCAGTTTGGTGTATAATGGGAACAAGGTGGGCTCCGCCCCACCCTGCCCCAGGGAAGTGGCCCACTCAGTGCAGCTGCTACAGGGTCATTTATATAGAGGTGGCAGCTGGGCTTCCCAGGGACTGCTACGAGGGCTGAGGCACTGCGGAGGCTCTGACACCTGGCGGGGGGGTGGGGTGGGGGTGGGTGCAGGACCCACCCAGGGTGCCTATGTCTGTGGGTAATAGCCAACGCTGGGTTCCACATGATGTCCAGACTCCCTGGCCTCTGGGCCCAGATGGGGAACTTGAAAGCTTGCTGCAGGCCACATTGGTTTTGGCTCAAGTGACGGGGCTGAGAATATTCCTTCTCTTCGTGAGGTTAGTGGCAGCCACCTTAGCAGTGGCCAAGCTCTAGCATAGTCTGGTCAAGCTACAGGCAGCTGGGACAGGACAAGCCAGGACATGGGCTTGCACACTACACAGGTGTCTGCCCACCTGGGCCCCATCCATCCTCCCAGAAGTGCAGCATCCATGAACTTTCTGCTGTGGGAGGGGCCCTGGAAGAGGCCCAGAAGCTTCCCCCAGCACTCCAGGGCCCACCACCACCAAGCTGCGGGCTGGCTCTTCTGGCCGTGTCCCTGCGTGTCTGCCTCCCGGCACGCCGCATCTACAGGGCAAGAGTGAACAGGACGGGGCCTGGGTCTCGTGCACCTCTGCTGGGAGGGACAAAGCGGCACCTCTCAGGGTTCACAGAGTGGTGTGGGCTGGAAGAAGGCAAGCTAAACTGATAAAGGCTATATCCCTTGAGGGAATCCATCACACATTAAAAACCAACACACCATCTCCAACTGGCCAGCCTCCGTTCCCCAAATTAAAAACACCCACAGCCTGGCCAGTGTTGCTCAGTGGTTGAGCTTTGACCTATAAACCAGGAAATCACGGTTCAATTTCCAGTCAGGGCACGGGCCTGGGTTGCAGGCTCAATCCCCAGTGGGGGCCATGCAGGAGGCAGCTGATCAATGGTTCTTTCTCATCATTGATGTTTTTTTCCTCTCTCTCCCTCTCCCTTCCTCTCTGAAATTTAATAAAAAAAATTTTTTTTTTTTTAAGTAAAACAACCCAACACACACACATACAAATCCCTGGAAACAAAAGAATCAGGAATAAGGAAGCGAGGGGGGTGGTAGTGGTGTAAGAGTACCTCTCCACCCAAGTTGCCAGACCCCACTTCCCAGGCTTCAGTCTCTTCCCTGTGAAAGGGGGGTGGGCCCCCAGGCCTTTCCCTGCACAGGAGGGCTGGTGTGCAGTGGGCCCTGAGGGCTGCCCTGGCGGGGACAGCACCTCCCTTGTCTGTGAAATATTACAATGGCAGCCCCTGCCAGCCAGAGTGGCACAGCCCCTTCCTGTTGTCTGTTTTAAGAAGCATTTATGAAATATTTCCTTTCTGTGCTTCAGGAAACGTGTGGCCAGAAAGAAATTTTGATTCTATTTTTTCCCTAGAGATTTACAACGTGTGCTTCAAAGGGGCGCACAAATTCAACAATAGGGAGGCTGGTAGAGGCAGGAGCGCCCGGGGCACGCAGGCTGAGCTCAGGGAGGCCACAGGGCAGAGGCTCCTCCGTGTGAGGTGTGCCAAGGGCCTCACCGGGAGCCAGTTTATCCTCATCCCAGTGGACAGATGAGCACACGATGCTTCTCAGAGCAAAAGCATCAAAGAAGCTGCTGACCTGGAAGCACACAGGCCTGGCTGGTGGGTCCGACCTGAGAGACAACCACTGTCACATCTGGCTGGGGGGACTGGGAGGCAGGGGGAAGAGTCCCACCCACACACAGCCTGGATGTCCCCCAAACATCTACTTTACCTTAAGATCCAGTAAGGATCTGTTATCCAGGAAGGATAATTAAAACTGCTGATATTTTCCAGTCTGTTACATGTTTTCTAAAAGTCATCATAAATCCTCTCTCCTGGTTTCCTATTACTTACATGCTTCTTTTCCTTCTCAAAACACTCCAGTAAATAATATTTCCCATACAGAGAAGTCACTAGTCCGTTATGTATTACTAGAGGCCCAATGCACGAAATTCGTGCAAGGGGCTCGGCCTCACAGCCTCAGCTGCCTCACAGCTCCACCCACTTGTCATTCCAGAAGGTCGTTCTGGAAAGTTGTTCTGGAAGGTCGTCTTTCCTTCTGGTCTAATTAGCATATTAGCTCTTTTTAAAAACTAGAAAGTGAACTTAAAGCACCATCCCATCCCCCACCCCCATCCCCAGTAGCCCAGAAAGGTCACAGAGCTCCTGCAAAGGACTTGTAGGAGGAGCCTCAGCTTCACTCAGGAACTATTGTTGTTTGAGATGCAAATCAGAAAATGTTTCAGTACGGCCAGAGGCCCACTGGAAAACAGAGGCACACTCCACAGGTGACAGAGGAGAGTTGAGGGAAGGACTGGGAACAGGGGTGAGCAGGATCAGAGAGACAAGGGGAGGAGCCAGCAGCAGAAGGGAGCAGTGGGCCTGAGGGAGGGTAAGAAGTGGTCACTAGAACCTGCAGAGAGCTGTGGCAGAAGGCTGCTGGAGGAGTTGTGGCTTTAGGGTGAGGCCCTGCTGAGCTGGAGCCTGACAAGGGAGGGAACTGGGGAGTAAAGCACCCTGATATTACTCTGAAATCTCCTGCAGGGTCTCCAGCTGACCAAACCCAGCTGGAAGCGTGAGGACGGGGAGTCTGGTTGCTGCAGTCCACAGGGTCAAATGCTGGGAGGTGTGGGGACGGGTAGAAAGTGGGCGGGGCAGGGCAGTGGGGGATCCCAGTACAGTCATCTGGTTTAACCATTTAAAAGGAGTAATGCAGTCGTTAATGTGCTGTGGTGCAGCACCCTCGCCACAAATAAATAGGACAAGAGGCAGCCAAAGACAGAGATGACCATGAGAAAAGATTTAAGGAATTTTATCACAGTGACCGAGGTCCCCATCATGGAGAGACAAACACAGCTCTACTTAACTTAATAATGCCAAGGTGAACATGTATGTTCATAAAGATGACTCTGAATCATTTTTAAAAAGATCAAACGTGGTCACTGTACTACTTCACAGAGCTTTAATAGGGCAGGGGAGACTGTAACACGATTTAGAAATATCTCCATCCAAAGTACAACAGGGTTTCTAGGCAAACAGGGCAAGCTATTCACATGTCCCGATTGCCTCTCTCTCCTGAAGTGCCTTTAAATGCCATTCAAGAAATAAAATGGTACAAACCTCCAGAGCAAAGAGAATGGCCAAGGAGACCCCAGTGGATGAGAGAGTTCAGTAAACTCTGGGAAGCAGATGGAAAATGATGGCTGACATGGAGGAAGCTAGTCTTATGGGCCTGCAGAGGGGAGTACTGACCTGAGGCAGCCACTTCACCCCAGGACCCTGGCAGAGCTCAGAGCTTGGGGAGACCAGGTATTATGGTGGTGGGGTCAGATGTGGGTGGGGGTGGAGTAAGGAACCAGGAAAAATGGTTGGAATCCTCCCAGGTCCTACCCCATCCTCTGCCCCACACAATGGGAGACTGAAGACAGGGAGTGAGAGACTCAGGCAGAAGGGGCGGATGAACACAAGGATGAAATAGGAGGACGAGGGCGAAGTCTGAACATGAAAAGTGGGACTCCCCACTCTGTATACCCTTCCCTGCCCAGGCATAGATCACCCTGTGCTAGGGTATGGCGAGTTTAAAACATGGTCACACATTTTGGGGGGCATTTCTTCCATTTGGAAAGGTGGGTCTCTGTCTCCCTCGCTGAAGCTGGGCAGGCTTGTGACTGCAGTGGAAGTGATGCTGTGTGGCTTCCCAGGCCAGGCCATAGCAGGCCATGCCCTTCCATGCACTGCTGGCTGCGACGTTCACCCTGGAGCCCTGAGCTGCCACACAAGAGATCCAACTGCCAGGCTGGAGCAGCCATGTGTCATCTTTCTGACCACCACAGACAGCCTTCCAGCCCTCCCTGCCAAGTGAAGAACCATCTTGGAGGTGGATCCTTCAGCCCCAACTGTTCTACCTCGGCCATTTGGGCCCCCCACCGCCATTCCCGCCATCCCAGCCTGAGCCCCCCAGACATTGTGGAGCAGAGGAGGGTTGGTGCCTTTTCCAAATTCCTGACTTACAGCACAACGTTTAGGCTCCTAGGTTCTGGGATGGTTGGTCATGCAGTAATCAGTAAGTGGAACAAGGAGTCAGAAGCTTTTCTTGAGAACCTGAATGATCCAGAATAGTTCTCAATGGGCAGATTTGAACCCTCCCACCCCCACTAGGAGACATTTGGCAAAGGTTATAGACCATCTTGATTATCACAGTTCTGGGAGGGATGTTGCTACTGGCATCTGATGATGCTGCTAAACATTCTGTAATGCACAAGAGCCCCTGACTCAAAGGAATTATTTGGCCTCAAATATCTATAGTGCTCTAGATAAGAGAGTCTGACATTTAAGGTTTGTTAATGAAAAGACTGGTCTGCTTCCTACAGGGAAGCCCCAGTTGATAAGTTTTCTCCAAACACAGTTTAATTCAGCTTTTTATTGCTTTTTTCATAGATAGCAACAGCCAGCCAGGACATTTGCCATTTGAGGAAAGCTTCCAAAGAAAGAGAGAGAGAGAGAGGGAGAGGGAGAGAGAGAAAGACAAGTGGAAACAAAGACAATATAGAGAATAGAAGACTATTAAAACAAAACAAGGGACAAAGAAAAAATAAATAGCTTTAGAGGGAAAAAAGGGAAATAGTATGTCCATGTAATAAGAATGTGATATTATAAAAAAGGAACAGGGAGATAACAAGAATGAGCATTGTATATTAAAAATAAAAAAGCAGCCCAGCTGGCATGGCTCAGTGGTTGAGTGTTGACCTATGAACCAGGAGTCACAGTTCCGTTCCTGGTCAGGGCACATGCCTAGGTTGCAGGTTTGATCCCCAGTGTGGGGTGTGCAGGAGGCAGCCAATCAATGATTCTCATAATTGATGTTTCTATCTCTCTGTTTCTCTGCTTTTAATAATAAAATATATTAATAAAATTATATTAATAATATAATTTTATATTATTAATAATATAAAATTAATAAATTAATAAAAATATATTTTGTAAAAAGATAATTATTCTTAAAAAATATATAAGAAAGCAAAAATTAAAAAAAAAAAGAAATCAACAGAAGGACTGGAGGATAAAGTCCAGTAAGATTTCCCAAAGAAATAAACCCAAAAGACAAAGGGAAGTTAAATAAGAGGAAAAATGTTTTTTCTTCTTTTACAAAAACATTTTATTGATTTTTTACAGAGAGGAAGGGAGAGGGATAGAGTTAGAAACATTGATGAGAGAGAGACATGATCAGCCGCCTTCTGCACACCCCCTACTGGGGATGTGCCCGAAACCAAGATATATGCCCTTGACCAGAATCGAACCTGGCACCTTTCAGTCTGCAGGCCGACACTCTATCCACTGAGCCAAACCAGTTTCGGTGAAAAAATGTTTTTCAAAAATTAGAAGGTTAATCTGGTAGGTCCAACAGATAAAATAGAGAATTATCAAAGAACATAACATTTTTTTCTAGAACACAGGCACACATAACATACTATTTAGTTCAACAGTGAAGACTATGTACATTTACTACTGGTTTAACCAAAATTCATATTATATTCCTATTGGAAGGATGTGGAGTAGAGATTGGAGGCATTCTGTAGGAAAGTGCATCTCATCTACAAGGAGTCAATGGATATCTAAAACTGGTAAACCAAGAGATAACAATATAAACAGAAATAGAGACTAATAAGAGGGTGGAAAGAGGTTACCTCTAGAGAATGTGGGACTGAAAAAGGTGGGGAGGGGATTTTAATTATGAGCCTCTTTGCACTACTTTTTTTGTTTGTTAATATTCACGGGAGGATTTTTTTTCTTTGATTTTTAGAAAGAGTGGAAGGAGGGAGGGAGAAAAAGAGAGAGAAAGAGAGAAAGATCGATGTGAGAGAGACACATAGATTGGTTGCCTCCTACACCTGCAACCAGGGTACATACCCTTGACTGGGAATCCAGCCCTTGACCCTTCTGTGTGCAGGTCAACACTCTAACCATTGAGCCCACCAGCCAGGGCTTTCTGCATTATTGATATTTAAACCATATGCATGAATTATTTTAATACATTTGATAAAATAGAAATTAGTTAAAATCAATACCACAAAAATTGGAATGTGATGTAATTACATTTATTTATTTTGAACATTCACTTATGTAGATGATCCATGCCCCAAGAATGCTCAATTGTCATAGTTCAGGCATAAACCTTGTTAACATGTAAGAGTTTTCCTGATGTTACTGGCCAGTAAGGCAGTGGGTGGGGTGGGTGAGCAGCCCTTGGGCGGTCCCTGGCTCTCTTTGTCAGCAGGATGTATGTGCTTGGATGACCTTGCTGTTGGGTACTGGAGACCAGGCTGCCAAAGAAGAGAGGAGCTAATCATCCTTTTAGGGTGTGCATTGTTTCATACGATTTCAAACCCACTTGTTTATGACTCAATTGAAGTTGTTTTTAATTCACCTGTTTATGGCAAAGACCCCAAAAAGTTGCTTTTAGAAGTAAAGTGGTTGTGATGTAAGGATGAAGTCAGTTGTCAGGATGTCCTTGTTTGTTATCGCTAATAAGCACTCAGTAGCTCAGCTGCTCAGAAGCCCGGCCTGGGGCTCATCCATCGAACACGCAGAAGAACTGCTATGGCAAGTGGACATTCAGACTATAACCACTGCGAGTTTGTGAGGAGTATCTGAGTTTCAGTCTGGGCAAGGCGATGCTCTGCTGACCCAAACACCTCTCTGGAGAACTTTGGGGCACAAGTACCCCCCTCTGTAAAGGTGACTCTCACTGGCAGTGTGCAAGCCATGTGGCCGTGCAAGAAGGAGATGGCCTTGCCCTTCCAACGGGTGCCATCATCCCCTAGCAACATGCTCTAGCAACGAGGGACTTTTACTTTTTACTCCGGCAGCTGGACGTCAGCTCTCAGTCGGCTAAGCATAAAGGTACCTCAATTACACTCAGACTTTTCCCCTTTTATCTCCCATTGCCTGGAACAAGAGACCAATTAATCCATCATTGCTCGGGAGTATGTTATTTTTATTGGCTTGTTAAGAGACATTAACCTGCATGCTATTGGCTTGTGTAATTCCCTCAGTGAACCTGCGTTAAATAAACTTTAGCCAAGATAATCTCAGTCTCTGAACATGCATAATTTTGCTCCCCAAAACAACTCTGGACATGGACAAGAAGCTGGGTTTCTAAAGGTGGGTGAGGAGCCCAGCCCAGGGCTGGAGCTCAGGGCCCCTACCAGGACCTGCCGAAGGCAGGCTGTCACATGGCGGAAGGTGACTGCACACGTTCAGTGTCATCTGACCAGACAGGTGGGCCTTGAGTCACCCTATCTCCTTCCAGGGGCTCCCCCATGAGGGGCCAAAGTGAGTAACTTGCTTGCAGGGCCTTGAGCCTTACCTCTGAGGTGCACCACGTGGGCACCAGCCCTCAGGCCTAACCCTGTTTTTCGTTCTTTTCCTTCACCCCCTTTCCTATTCTCCTACCTCAGTCGTCCCGAGCTCTGCCCTGGGGGCTGCTTAGCTGGCCTGCCTGCCAAAAGCACTGCAGTTTTTCATTTTTATTTATTTAACCTTTTCAATTGTTACTTCCTTTTTTATTATATAAGTAATAAGTATTCCATTATATAAGTAGTAAGTATTCCTTGTAGAAAAATTAGAAAAGAACCCATAACTCCGACAGCCAAATAAAACCACTATTTGTTTATAGATTTCCAGAATGTTTCCAGGTTTATACACATGAACAAGGTTCATCTGGGTATCCAACCACGGAGCACTCAGCAAGTGCCCAGACCCTGTGCTGGGGGCTTTGGCCCTGTTAATCCCGCCAAATCCTCACAACTGTGTGAGGCAGGTATTGTGCCCTTTTCAGGCAAGAAGCTGCGCTTAGAGAGAGCAGTAATCACTGGCCTGAGTCCCATGCTGTTCAAGAGCTTGCTCTGACTGCCACTCTCCAGGCAGAGGGCAAAGCTACTTTCCTGACATGTTTCATAAGCTTTTACCATTTTTATTTTTTACTTAGCAATATCTGCAAACATCCTTCTTGTCAATAAATATGTACCTAGGTCATCCTCTGCATGACATGCCCTTGTGTGGATGTGCCAGAATTTAAAATACATTTTTTTAAAATTTAATAAATCTTCATTGTTCAGATTATTACAATTGTTCCCCCCCCCCCATAGCTTCCCTCCACCGGTTCCCACACACCCTCTTCCCTTACCTACCCCCCATTGTCCTCATCCATAGGTATACAATTTTTGTCCAGTCTCTTCCTGAAACCTCCACACCCCTTTCTCCTGAGAATTGTCAGTCCACTCCCTTTCTATGCTCCTGATTCACCAGTTTATTCTGTTCATCAGATTTTCAATTCACTTGATTTTTAGATTTACTTGTTGATAGATATGTATTTGTTGTTCTTAATTTTTATCTTTACCTTTTTCTTCTTCTTCCTCTTCTTAAAGAGTACCTTTCAGCAATTTCATATAATACTGGTTTGGTGCGGATGAACTCCTTTATTTCTTATCTGTGAAGCTCTTTATCTGACCTTCAATTCTGGGTAATCTTGGTTGTAGGTTCTTGCCATTCATCACATGGAATATTTCTTGCCACTCCCATCTGGCCTGCATCGTTTCTGTTGAGAAATCAGCTGACAATCGTATGGGTGCTCCCTTGTAGGGAATTAACTGTTTTTTTTCTCTTGCTGCTTTTAATATTCTTTTTGTCTTTTGCTCTTGGTATTTTAATTATGATGTGTCTAGGTGTGGTCCTCTTTAGATTCCTTTTGTTTGGGGTTCTGTGCACTTCCAGGACTTACATCTATTATTCTTTCACCAGGTGGGGGAAGTTTTCAGTCATTATTTCTTCAAATAGGTTTTCAGTATCTTGCTTTCTCTCTTCTTCTGGTACGCCCATAATTCGATGTTGGTTCACTTGAAGTTGTCCAGAGGCTCCTTAGACTATCTTCAAATTTTTGGATTCTTTTTTCTTTTTGCTTTTCCAGGTGAGTGTTTTCTGCTTCTCTGTATTTCAAATCTTTGACTTGATTCTTATGTTCCTCTAGTCTGCTGTTAGATCTCTGTATAATATTTTTTTATTTCAGTCAGTGTATGTTTAATTTCTAGTTGGTCTTTTTTCATATCCTCAAGGGTCTCGTTAAATTTATCGACCTTTTCTAGGAAATTCTTGAAAAACCTTATAACTGTGGTTTTGAACTCCATATCCAGTTGTTTGTTTTCCTCCATTTCTTTTGTTTGTGATCTGTTTGTCTCTGTATTTTCACTGCTTCCCTGAGTTGGTAGAGTAACTTTGTGTGCTAGTTGTCCTATGTGACCCCGTAGCTCCACCTCTCCAGATACCTGAGGTAGACACTCTTGGTGCACCCTTTTGGGGACTGTGTGTACACCCTTGTAGTTAAGTCTTGATTGTTGTTGGTATCACTGAGGGGAATTGACCTCCAGGCCAATTGGCTGTGAGGATCAGCTGTGTCTACGCTGGGAGAACTTTTGTGCTGGAGTCAGCCTTATGAGACAAGACTTGCAAAATTGCAAAAGCCTCTGTGCTCTGGTTGGATGGGGCAGGGTCTCAGGGCTGAGCAGACAGTCTTGGCTTCCTGTCAGCCCTGCACTATGAGGCCCCTGGGTCTCAGTGTCCCTCAGTAATTGCTGCAGCCCGCTCTGTGCGCACTCGCACACATGCCTCCAGACCTCTGCCTTTTGTGGCTCTGGAGTTTCCATGCACTCTGGATACCCATATAAGTCTGGATCTCCAGGGTCTTGCCCGAAACTGGGGTTCAGTGTAGTTGGAAGTGGAGTTCAGTGCAGTCAGGAGGTTCCATCTTCCTCCCATTAGAGAAAGCCAGTGGCACAATCAGCAGTCAATTCTCTCTGCGTGCACTTGCACATGTGTGTCTCAGACCTCTGCCTTTCGTGGCTCCCCTAAGTTTCTGTGTACCCCTTCCTTTTCCCAACAGTTCAGACTCCCCTCATATGAGTCTCACCTGGAACTGGGGTTCAGTGCAATCAGAATTGGGGTTCAGTGCAGTTGGGAGTTTCCATCTCCCCCCCACTAGAGGAAGTCAGCCAGGTACTCAACCACTCATCCTCTCCATGTGTGTGCCTCCGTACCTCAGCTTTTTGCAGCTCCTCTGAGTCTCTGTGAGCCCCTCTCTTTCCTTCTAGATGTAGAATTTCCATTTAGCCAGCTTTTCTGTGGTTCTGGATGATGTCAGTTCTGCTTTTTGGCTGTAGTTTTGAAATTGTTGTGCGAGGCAGCAGTTTAGGTGTTTACCTATGCCACCATCTTGGTTTCTCTCTAAAAAATTTTTAAATGTTTTTATTGATTTTTAGAGTGGGGGGGAAAGAAAGAGAGAGAGAGAAAGAGAGAAAGAGAGAGAGTGAGAGAGAGAGAGTGAGAAACATTAATGTGAAAGAGAAACAGTGATAGGGTACCTCCCATCTGCACCCTGACTGGGGATTGAACCTGCAACCTGGGCATGTGCCCTGACTAGGAATCGAACTAGTGACCTTTTGGTGCACAGGACAACACTCCACCAACTGAGTCACACAGCCAGGGCAATGTGCCAGATTTTAAATGACCCATTCCATTTTGTTGGGCTTTCTGATGTTTCCTTTTTTTTTTTTTTCTATCACAAACAATGCAGTTATAAATATCTTTGTACATGTACGTTTGTGCAAATGTGATTGTTTTCCAAGGTCAACTCCAGAAAATGAAATTGCTTGGTCAAAGGCTACACACATTTTTAAAAGCTGTCCCTTTCCAATCACATCAGCACATTCCCCCACTTCGATGCATATTCCCTCACATCCATTATTTGCTGAGTACTTTCAGTTTTTGAAATTTGGATTGTGGTTTAACAGACTGAGAAAATGTCTAAACTGGAAACATCCTAGCATATTCCTCTAGATCTAGAACCAAACCAAGATCCTTAAACACACACACATACCCCAGACTCTCTGTTCAGGCCTGTCCTGACTTCAGCAGGCAGGGCAGACCCTCCAGAGAGAGCAAGTAAGGGGTGAGGTCTGGAGGGAGGCAGAACAGGAGGACCAGGCTGTGGCCCACAACTGGTTTGGTGGAAATTGTCATGTTTCCCCAAGGGAGGCACTGTCCTTCCAGCTCTCCCGACCTCACAGCCACCCCTGCTGATTCACCCTCCATACGAGCTTCCTTACTGTCCCCGGTGCCCACACTCTATTCGGGAAGTCAACACAAGTCCCCTGGACCTTCACTTGATCCAGTTGCCAACACTTCAGCACTCTGGTCTTCCCTGAGTCCCTTCCAAGGCTTTGAAGTTGAGAAGTCCTGATCTATACACAGTCTCATTGTTCTCTTACCTTGTTGCTGTTTTCCTCCAATAGGCTGCAAACTGGCATCTGGACAGAAAAAAAAAAAAAAGGAGGGGAGAGTAAATGACTGAGGCAGAACACTGGGTGGGCCTTTGGGCAAAGCAAGCCTGGATGGAAACGGAGTGAGACATGTGCCTCTGTGGCGAGTTCAGAAGCCACTGAGGTCTGAGCTGGCTACACGGTGGCCCAGGGAAGACACAGGCACCAGGACTTCCACACAAGGGTATTCTCTTCTCGGGGCATTTCTTTTTCAGTAGCCTGTTAATGTTCCCACACTGGCAGGAACCTATACTCTTTCCATCTTGTCTCAGGGTCTTGTTTAAACAGTAAGTGGTTGTTTCATACATTTTTATTCATATAGCCATATATCAGATATTTATTGAGCACCCACTATATGCCAGGCCCTGTCCTTGGGTTCTGGGGGTACAGCAGTAGACAAAACAAGACAAAACCTCCTGCCCTCATGGAGCTTACAGTCTGTGAGGAGAGACCAACAACCAAATACATACATAAATAAACGATATAGCAGTCTGAAGAGGTAAGTGCTCTGGAGGGAAAGTAACGCAGGAGAGGGTGGGAAGGGAGCATTGGAGCAGGAGGTAGGAAGAGGTGCCGACCTTCTAAATAGTATGGCCAGGGAAGCCCAGACATCTGAGAAAGTGGATTATGAATAAAGACCTGAAAGAAATTAGGACGCAAACCCTGAGGATTATTGAGAAAGAGCCTTTCTAGATGGAGGGAACAGAATGTGCAAACGCTCAGAGGTGAGAGCCTGCCTGACATGGTAAATCTCAGTGGGGAGGGGGGTGCGGCCAGAGTTGTAAGTGAGTAAAGGGGAAGAAAGAGGACATCAGAGGGGTAGTGAGAGGTTCCAGAGTGTGCAGAGAATCAAAAGAAGGCCCCGTATAAACTTGAGCTTTGT
Organism: Lasiurus cinereus; assembly: GCA_011751065.1. Classification (NCBI taxonomy): domain Eukaryota; kingdom Metazoa; phylum Chordata; class Mammalia; order Chiroptera; family Vespertilionidae; genus Lasiurus; species Lasiurus cinereus. The sequence continues at coordinate 7,072,119 of JAAGEH010000293.1, forward strand.
CTCAGATGGCTGCCCCTGGGAAGTTTTACACAGCGAAATTACATGATGTGACTCCCATTTTAACGAGTGATCTGGACACTGTTAAAGAATAAATTGGGGAGCACAGATAGAACACAGGCAGAAATCCTGGCAAGAAGTGATGGCGGCTTAGACCTGAGAGGTAGGATGTAGGTACTAGGAGAAGGTCAGAACCCAGGAAGTAGAGCCAATAGGATTGGGAGTGGAGTATGAAATAAAGGAGTCCAGTAGGTGTTTTGTCTGAGGGAATGGGAGGATGGAGTCGCCGTCACTGAACTGCTTGAACCGCAGAAGCCAGGAGGTGGAGCATTTTGGGGGGAAGATAGGGAACTTAGTTTCAGACTTGTTAAGTATGAGATGCCTTTTTTAAAAAAAAATATTTTATTGATTTTTTACAGAGAGGAAGGGAGAGGGATAGAGTTAGAAACATCGATGAGCGAGAGATATCGATCAGCCGCTTCCTGCACGCCCCCTACTAGGCATGTGCCCACAACCAAGATACATACCCTTGACTGGAATCGAACCTAGGACCCTTCAGTCCGTAGGCTGACGCTCTATCCATTAAGCCTAACTGGTTTTGGCATGAGATGCCTTTTTGATGTTCAAGTGGAGAGGCCCTCAGGCAGGCAGATATTTGAGTCTTGAGTTCAGAGGAGGGGTCCAGGGTGGACATGAAGATTTTTAAGTGCTCAGTAGGTAGCTTTTTCATAGTAGGATGTCATCAAGGGCATGACTGTCAACAGAGAAGCTGTCCAAGGACCGGGCGCCATTCAATCGCTTGGCCAGGGAGACCAAGAAAGAGCAACAAGTACAATAGGAGAAAAGGCTTCAAGGAGGATGGAGCAATCCACTGTGATAGGTCAGGTCATACAAAGACAGAGCATTAATAATTGGATTTAGCGTCTTGGAGTCACAGGTAATCCTGGCCAAGAGCAAACTCAGTGGAATAAATGGTTGGGATGAGAACCTGATTGGAACAGGTTCAAAAGAGAGGAGCTGGAAGCCGTGAGCTGGAGGACAGAGTGGGCTGGCTGCTGCAGAGGTGCCAGAAGCAAAGGGGAAATGGCTGATAAGATACATTGCTTTTACCTTGCCTCCACTCAGTTATAAAATGTAAATCACAAAGCTGGCACTTCCACAACACCTGTAAATAGCAGCCATTGTTACTGAACTAGAGCAGGTGCTACAGGTAGCAAAGCTTCATGCAGTTCTGGCCCCATGAGCTGGCTATGTGCCTATGTCTAGACACCCATGAAGTTATTCCCAAGTTCCCACTGTCACGTATAGCCTTAGGATCAATGCCCACATGGAGGCTGCTCCGTTCCTTACAAACCAAGATCTCACTCGGGCCCCTGCTACAGGTGGCAAGTCAGAGGGAGTAAGACATCAGGGCCCTGCTCTCATGAGCTCACCTTCTGTGGAGAAGACAAATAATCACCAAGGAACAGATGAGTGGGCTGGTCACTTCAGCTGCAGACAAGTGCAATGAAGACTAAAATGGGGTGAAAGAGGGAGAAAAAAAGTGGGAGGGGCCTCCTTCAGCCAGGTTATGTGACCTGGTAGCCTCCCTGGGAGAGGACATTAAGACAAGACCAGAGGACAATGCCCAGCTAATTCTCCTCAGGTTGGCCACTGCCCAAGCACTCCAAGGTTTCTGAATCTCTCAGGTTGGGTGGGGTCTCGGGTCATTTAAGTGTAAGGTTCGAGGCGCAGGAAACGGGAGGCAGAGACCAAGGCATGTCTACAGAGGAGGTTTATCCCACACTAACGAGCGAGATTTATTATGGAGGAGGTAGAAAACCCAGGATTAGAGGAAGGGGAGAAGAAGGAGGGACCTGCAGGACTGCCTCCAGACTGTGAGACAGCAGCAATGATAGATCCTCCCTCCCCCCGGCTGGTGGGCGGGAGGATCTATCATTAAGGACAAAGCCAAAAGATGCCATTCTCTCTCTCCCTTCTGTCTCTAAAATACATTATTGGGATGTTTTCTCCATGATTAAAAGAAGAAGAAAAAAGCATGCTCACTGCAAGAACTGCAAAACAGAAGAAAACAAGTCACTGACAGTTCTTTCTGCTGCCCAGAGAACACTACTGTCCACATTTGCTGTGCGCCCTTCTAGACGCCAGGTCCACGTATAGACATAGTAGAGGCCCGATGCACGAAATCCCTGTAAGAGTAGGCCTTCCTTCGCCTGGCTGCCGGCACTGGCTTCCCTCTGACACCCGGGACCCGGGCTTTCCTCGCAGCCCTGGCTTCGTTCGGAAGGACGGCTGGTCTAATTCGCATATTACGCTTTTATTATTATAAATTGTTTAAAAACATGATCCCGTTGTACATTGTGATTTGTGTATATTGTTTTAGTCATGAATTTTGACTAAACCGTTGTGAGCATTCTTCTCATGTCATTTAATTTTCTCCTACATGATGGTTTTCAACGGCGGTATGGTATTCCATTGAATGCATACTTTTATCATATTTTATTTAACACTCAATTAAATATTGGCTAAATAGGTTGCTTCCAAGTGACTGCTACTATGAGTAAATGCTAAACACAAAAAATCCTCTATCTGTTTTTTCTTAGTGGAGGAGGTTTACAAATCTCTGATGGTTTCCTTGGGTTAAAAGAAAATGCCAGGGCCCAGTGGGAGGGCTCCAGGTCTCTCCTGAGATCCAGAGGCCGCCCGAGGCTGCGGGCAGTGCAGAGCTGAGCCCAGAGGTCACTCGGGCACAGAGGCTGATTCAATCCTTTGATTTACGCTGGTCCTGTTTTCCTCCCTAGGGGCCTTGAGCAGGAGAAAAACAGTAGGCCCCTCCCCTAAACCCTAAACCCAGTGAAATCCAAAGGGATTCCCCGCCTCAGCCAGGAAGAGGGTGTCGCTCTCTGACTGAGCACAGGCAGCAGCAGCCCTCTCCTCCCCTGAAATCCCCTAAGGAAGCCGGGCCTCCATCCCTCCCTGAGGAAAATATCTGAGTGGTCCGGCATTCAGCCTTTCTCTGGGCAAGGCTGTGGGGAAACACAGGGCTTTACAGAAGTAGCAGCTCCTCTCCTATCCCTGACACAGCCCTGCCCCTGAATTCTGAGACAGCCGAAGGCCCCAAGGGGAGCAAAGTCCTGAGGGGCAGTGAATTTCTGAGGTAAGGTGTGGGAAAAGCATAAGCCCAGGAGGCCACCAGACTTGGGTTTGAATCTCAACTCTGGAACATTCCAGACTCATCTTGGGCAAGTGACGTCATGGAATGTAAGCTCCATGAGGGAGGGACTGGGGTCTGTTTTGTTTACTGTTATATCTGCAACACTTAGCACATAGTAGGTGCTCAATAAATACTATGCCAGGTCCATGCATGACCCTTTCTGAGCCTTCGTTTGCTCATCTGTAAAATGGGGATGATAACACTTATCTCACGGGCTTCTTGTGAGGACTAAATAAAACATGAGGAAAATACTTAACACAGTGTCTGGTGTTCAGCAAACAGCAGAGTCCAAAGCTCTGAATAGTTGCTTTCGCCTGGCCACACGCCCCACAGCCCGGGCAGGAAGCCCTGCAGTTTCCCCTTGTTAGATAGCTAGTTCGCCTCCACTCTTCTCACTACTGCACCCAAACACGCCTCTGATACAGTACACATCACACTGTGTGCTTGTCCAACGCCCTTGCTAGGCTTCAGGGCAGTTAAGAGACAGGAATTTTGTCTACGAACCTCTGTGCCTCTGAACAATAACTAGTATATGAAGTAAGCAAGGTTCTTATCACCATTCTACAGATGAGGAAACAGAAAGGCTTGGTACCTTGCCCTAAATCCACAGATGAGGCGTGGCAGAGCAAGGTCTAAACCTGGTTCTGATTTCCTCTCCCCTGCTCTCTTCTAGGTGATTCTCTTACACATACATATGGGGAGGGAGGGTTGGGGAGGGAGTAAGCCAGTTCCCATGTCCCTAAGAGAAAGGCAGGCAGAGGGGGGTGTGGGGGCAAGAGGGAGATAAGAACACATATGTAATACCTTAATCAATAAAGGAAATAAAAAATTATGTATAACAGGATATTGTAAAAATTAAGTTATGAAATTTTTATTAAAACTTTTCTTACATACTATTAAAAAAAGAAAAAAGAAAGAAAAAGGGCAGGCAGAACTCCAAGAGAACTCCAGAACTCCAAGAGACCAGCAGTCTCCTGAGCTCATGTCATCTTCCGAGGACCATCCTGCATGCAAGCAGGTGGGACCCTCCACTCTCAAGGCCTGTGGATTGGCTGGTCTGGGACAGGCTGATGCAGAGGCAGGGCCCTGGCTCCCTCTATCAATGTGGAGCTCAGCCACCATGTGGACTTGGGTTTCTCCAGCCCGGAGCTGATGGTCACGGTCCCAGCAGCAGATGTAGTGGTCTGAGGGTGCCTGCTCAGGACTGACCTATCTGCAGCAGTGGGACAGGAAGGCTCTTCACCAGACCCCAAGCATCCTGACTTCCTCATCTGTCACCCTAAGATCCTGCTGAGTGAGGGACTCTAGCTGCCAGCATTGCCGAGTGAGGGAGAGGAGGCAGCTAGACCTAAGCCAGGGCTGCAGAGGAGGAAACAAGGGATCAGGAAGGAGCGCTTTGGATGACCAAGAATGGCCTCTGTCCACCCTCCTCCATCCTGACTTGCTGGTTTCTAGAGGGTAGGTCCCTGGCTGATTCAGCGGTTTCACTGCCCCGCCCAGCAGGTTATTTTGCAGAGAATAGGTACTTGGTAAGGGTAGTTTACTGGCAGTGTTCCTGGAAGCCAGCCTGCAGGATGGCAGATGGCATCTGCCTTTTGTGTCTGTGTCATGAGGGAAAGGGCCAGTGTGCTGACCAGGCTGGGTCCTGGGAGGGGTAGGACTCTATGCCTGTGGCCTTCACAGTGTGCTTCCCTCCCAAAGCACACCCAGGTGACAAACTCCCTGCCTTAGCCAAACAGAGACCATTTGGGGAAATCTGGATCTAGGTGTCTCCCTGGCGACAGAAATGGACTGGGCGTGTGGTATAACTTCCTTGTCCTGGGGAATCGGAAGGCTCTGGCTGCAAGACAGAAGAATTCAGAGCAATTATCTCTTTATGGGGAGTAAAACTGCTGCTTTTGCCTGAACGGTCCATCAGGAGTCTTCTTCCCCTTGCCATCCTCACAGTGTGCACGAGTCATATGGCTGCAATCATCCTGATTGTCCTGTTAAAATAAGGCCTTTCTTCAAGCCTTCCTTGTCCATCAGGGGAAACCATGTCTTCCTCTGCAGGTGTGCTGCGTGCAGGGCTTGTCTCTACAAGACCAAACTCAGCATGGTTTATCACCTGCACATCGGTATAGCCTGACGCTTCAGGCTGAGGGTGCCCAAACCCTGGAGTGAGGCATCCAGGGACTAGTTATTACACATGTGGCCCTAAATGAAGTATACGGAATTGAGTCTACACCCCTCAGGCATCAGCCAAAGGCCTCCAGGCCATGGCCCACTCTATCTGTCCACTCGGATCCCATCTTGCACTTCTCTTATCTTACACTGTGGCTCAGATGAGATGCCACTGCCTGGACCAGCTGGCGTTGGCTTAAGCCAGTGGCTCTCAAAGTGTGGTCCCCAGATCAGCAGCATAGCCCCACCTGGCACTTGTTAGAAATGTAGATTCTCAAGCCCTACCCCAGACCCACTGAACCAGGCAGAGGCCCTGGGGTGGGGCCCAGCCACCTGTGCGCTCACCAGGTGATTCAGACCTGCACCAAAGCTTGAGAATCACCTGGTTATGCCATTGCCTTCTCAGGCCATTTCTGCCTGTTGTCTTTTCAACAACCTTTCAAAGTTCAGCCCAAGCACCTGCGAATGCCTCTTCAGGAACCTGCAACCCCTTTCTGGGGAAAGGGCTTCGCTTCTGCTTCTCTTTACAGCAAGCATTTTCTGCTTCATTTCACAGTGAACTGGGATCCTTTGTTAACTGTTTCCCAGGCTGATTCCATTCAGGCACACACGAATGTCACTCTGAAAACACCTTGAAGAGTAAAGACCGTGTCTTACTTCATTCAAATAGCAACCGAGGGCCTGCTGAGTGTGGCAGGAACTGTGCTGGGCACTGAGGTTTCAGAGAGAAAAGGTGTGGTCCTATCCTCTGGGAACATAAAATAAAAAAATATGTACTTTTTTTTTGGCATCTGGCTTCTCTCACTTCACATCTCTGTGAGATTCATCAGTGTTGGTAGGTGTTGCCATGATTTGTTCCTCTTTAAAACTGCTGTGGTATTTCCCATTACATGGATATGACATGATTTACTTATCTGTTCTATTGATGGACATTTGGGATGTTTCCACTTCTACAAATAAAAATACTGCACACACTGGTGGGCATCTGCACTCATTCCTCTTGAGTTCATGCCGAGAAATGGAACTGATGGCTTATGCAATGGGTAGAATATTAGCTTTAGTAGATATTACGAAACAGTTTTCCAAAGAGTTTATACTAACTTACACTCCTACCTGCAATGTATAAGGGTCTGCCAATATTTGGTATTATCAATCTTGAACATTTTAGTCCTTTGGGTGGGTTTATGGTGGCATCTCATAAGTTTTAATGTCCTTATTGGCTATTTAGATATCTACTTTGAGGATGTTCCTGTTCAAGACACTTGCTTATTTTGTCTGTCTTTTTCTCATTAACGTGTAAGAGTTCTTTGAACATTGTAGATACAAATCCTCTGTCATGTATGTTCCTGAAAATCTCAGCCCATGGCTTGCCTTTTACTCCCATCCCCACCCCTAGATTTTAGGAAGGGAGAGAGAGAGAAACATCGATGTGGAAGAGAAACACTAAAGCGAAAAACATTGTTCAGTTGCCTCCTGTATGTACTCTCAACCAGGGATAAAGCACGCACCTTGGGGATGTGTACTGACTGGGAATTTAACCTGCAACTTTTTGATGCACAGGACGATGCTCTAACCAACCTGCCACCTGGCCAGGGCGCCTTTCACTCTCTTAATGATACTTTCAATGAACAAAAGTTCAAGAGGTCAACTTACCTATCTTTTCATCTATAACTAGTGTCTTTTGTATCCTGTTTAAGAAATCTTTATTTTAACATCAAGAAATCCAGTGAACACCCCAGCCGGTGTGGCTCAGGGGTTGAGCATCAACCTATAAACTAGGAGGTCCTGAATGGATTCTGGTCAGGGCACATCTAGATCTGTGCAGGAGCAGCCAATCAATGATTCTCTCTCATCCTTGATGTTTCTATCTCTCTCTCCCTCTCTGAAATCAATAAAAACGACAAAAAAAGTAATTCAGTGGACATAGAAATAACAACAAAACCCATTCATATTAAAGGCACAAAGAGAGAATCCAAGATGGCGGCATAGGTAAACACCTACACTGCTGCCTCGCACAACAATTTCAAAACTACAACTAAAAGACAGAACGGACATTATCTAGAACCACAAAAAAGCTGGCTGAGTGCAAGTTCTACAACTAGAAGGAAAGAGAGGGGCTCACGGAGACCCAGAGGAGCTGCAAAAAGCTGAGTGTGGTAAATGGAAAACATCTAGGCTTCAAGGTCAGCTGGACTGGGTGCCAATTCTGCTACCACTTGCTAGCCGCATGATTGTTGGGGGCAGAGGGGAAAAAAAGAGAAAACAATCTTCAGTCTTGGAGAGGGAAGGTGGTTCCTGACCCAGTTCATTACTCATCTATGTGTCTTCAAAGCCAAAGGGTAGGCTGAAGAGCCAACTCCCTTCTCTGAAGAAGGGATCAGAAGGACCCTGCAGTTGCCAATGGGCAACCATCTGTGGGAGCAAGTGGACTGAGCTTTGCCCTCTCTGAGGTGGAGAGTAGGGTGAGAGGTGCTGAAGGACAAATAGACAAAGCCCCTTTCATTCTCCCAGGATCCCCTTGATGGAAGAGAAGAGGCGAAAATACTCCATCAGTAGCGACAACTCGGACGCCACTGACAGCCACTACATCTGCCTCAAGATGCTCCAAACTGCCCAGCAGTACCAAGTTGGGCTGGCCCTGGCAGAATGAAAAGAAGCCCTCAGGTTTTCCGGACAGACTTGATCACAGCGATGAAGATCCCAGACTCATACCAGCTCAGCCCGGATGACTACTATATCCTGGCGGATCCATGGCGACAGGAATGGGAGAAAGGTGTACAGGTGCCCGCCGGGGCAGAGGCCATTCCAGAACTCATGGTGAGGATCCTCCCGCCGCTGGAAGGCCCCCCTTCCCAGGTGTCCCCTAGCAGCTCCGAACTTGGTGAGGGCTCCCAGGCTGATTGGCCAAGGGGCAGCCGCTATGACCTGGACGAGATTGATGCCTACTGGCTGGAGCTCATCAACTTGGAGCTCAAGGAGATGGAGAGGCCGGCGCTGGACGAGCTGACCCTGGAGCGTGTGCTGGAGGAGTTGGAGACACTGTGCCACCAGAACATGGCGCGGGCCATTGAGACGCAGGAGGGGCTGAGCATCGAGTATGATGAGGACATCGTCTGTGACGTATGCCGCTCCCCCGAGGGTGAAGACGGCAACGAGATGGTCTTCTGTGACAAATGCAATGTCTGCGTGCACCAGGCCTGCTATGGGATCCTCAAGGTGCCCATAGGCAGCTGGCTGTGCCGGACGTGCACCCTGGGTGTCCAGCCAAAGTGCCTGCTCTGCCCCAAGCGAGGAGGAGCCTTGAAGCCGACCAGAAGTGGGACCAAGTGGGTGCACGTCAACTGCGCTCTGTGGATTCCTGAGGTCAGCATCGGCTGCCCCTAGAAGATGGAGCCCATCACCAAGATCTCCCATATCCCAGCCAGCCGCTGGGCTCTGTCCTGCAGCCTGTGCAAAGAGTGCACGGGCACCTGCATCCAGTGTTCCATGCCTTCCTGCATCACGGCATTCCACGTCACATGCGCCTTTGACCACGGCCTAGAAATGCGGACTATATTAGCAGACAACGACGAGGTCAAGTTCAAGTCATTCTGCCAGGAGCACAGTGACGGGGGCCCGAGGGTTGAGCCCACATCTGAGCCGGTGGAGCCCAGCCCGGCTGGCGAGGACCTGGAGAAGGTGACTCTGCGCAAGCAGTGCCTGCAGCAGCTGGAGGAGGACTTCTATGAGCTGGTGGAGCCGGCCGAGGTGGCTGAGCGCCTGGACCTGGCCGAGGCGCTGGTCGATTTCATCTACCAGTACTGGAAGCTGAAGAGGAAAGCCAACGCCAACCAGCCGCTGCTGACCCCCAAGACCGACGAGGTGGACAACCTGGCCCAGCAGGAGCAGGACGTCCTGTACCGCCGCCTGAAGCTCTTCACACACCTGCGGCAGGACTTGGAGAGGGTTAGAAATCTGTGCTACGTGGTGACAAGGCGCGAGAGAACGAAACACGCCATCTGCAAACTCCAGGAGCAGATATTCCACCTGCAGAAGAAACTTATTGAACAGGATCTGTGTCGAGAGCGGTCTGGGAGGAGACCCAAGGGCAAGAAAAGCGACTCGAAAAGGAAAAGCCGTGAGGGCCCAAAGGGCAGCCCCGAGAAGAAAGAGAAAATGAAGGCAGGGCACGACTCAGTCCTGGGGCAGCTGGGCCTGTCCACCTCGTTCCCCATCGCACCTTCTTCAACAGCTGGCTGGCACAGTCGGTGCAGATCACGGCGGAGAACATGGCCATGAGCGAATGGTCACTCAATAATGGGCACCGGGAGGACCCTGCCCCCGGGCTGCTGTCAGAGGAGCTGCTGCAAGACGAGGAGACGCTGCTAAGCTTCATGCGGGACCCCTCCCTGCGGCCCGGCGACCCAGCCAGGAAGGCCCGCGGCCGCGCCACCCGCCTGCCCGCCAAGAAGAAGCCCCCGCAGGATGGGCCTGGTGCACGGACGACGCTGGACAAGCCCCCCAAGAAGCCCTGGGGCCAGGAGGCAGGTGGCGGCAAGGGGGGGCCAGGCCAGGGACCACCTACCAGGAAACCACCGCGGCGAACGCCTGCTCAACGGCCGTCCAGCCCCACAGCCGGGGACTGTCCCGTCCCAGCCGCTCCCAGGAGCCCCACCCTGCTGGCCCCGGACACGCCCGACGAGGCAGCCCCCACGGCTGCCGACTGCACCGTCCAAGTGCCTGGCCCGATGGCGAGCCCCCAGCCCTCGGGCCGGCTGCGGCAGCCACGCGAGAGCAAGGGAACCCGGAGGTCCGCGGGGGCCAGGCCTGACGCCGGGACAGGACCTCCTCCTGCCCCGGCGGAGAGGCCCAAGGTCAGCTTACACTTTGACCCCGAGACTGATGGCTTCTTCTCTGATAGGGAGATGAGCGACTCAGACGTGGAGGCTGAGGACAGCGGGGTACAGCGGGGTCCCCGGGAAGCAGGGGCTGAGGAGGTGGTCCGCATAGGGGTTTTGGCCTCCTAAGTCACCCCTGTCCCTGCCTCAGGCCCTGCCCTCGTCCCCCACGAGGCCTCAGCCCAGTCACAACTGCCATTTCCAACCCGCTGAGTGTCCCAGACCCTCAACGCTGCCACTCGGTTGTGGTTTTATTTTTTAATACAGAGAGAGTTTCGAATTCTAAAAAAAATGAAAAAAATAAAATAAAAGCACAAAGAGGTGAAGGAGAACATGTGATGGCTAGTCCGAGAAGGATGGCATCCGCTCACACCGGCATGCCCGCCTGAGTGTGACACGAAAAGCCTGGGCTTTGTCCTATAACATGATGTAGGTGAGAGGTCAGCCTCTGATCAGTTCAACAGGCATGTCTGGTGCCAGTGTGGATGGGGTGCTATGCCAGATGCTGGGGATAGATCCCTGGGGGAGAAAGGCCCTGGCTGATGGGTCAAGAGAAGGACCACCTCTTATCATGTGTGTTACATTGGGTCCAGCTGTCCAAACCTGCAGATTCCCCCCTGTAAAGGCCCTGCTCCTGTTCCTCTGTGTCAGAGCCTGCGAAGAGAAGTGTTTGGTCCAGCTGGCTGCAAAGGGGAAACCCCCTCCCAATCCCCGCCCCGAGTCACCACCGACAGGAGGAGCTTCGCAGAGCAAGCGCGGGACTACTGCGGCGGATGCTTGTTTCACTATGCTGCTTCGCTTCCAAAATCCCCTGTGATGCTGTTAGACTAAGTCTAGATCCAAAAACTTTCCCCATGTTTCCCCCAGTTACAGAACAATACCCAGGGAATCACAGCTGCCTCTTCAAATGACTTCCCCAAAGAAAATAAGAGCTTACAGGCTCGGGGTTATGAATATGTAGTTTGGAGTGACCAAGCCCCCACCATTTCTCCTGGGAGCGGGGGAGGTGGCAGGTTGCTAGCCCTGTCACCTTGCCAAGAGGACTGCAACCCACGATGTCTCCTGCCTTCTCCGGCAGGAAGCCAGCTCCAGCGCACCCAGGGCAGCTCTCTCCCCATCTGGCTTCTAGGAGATTCACGGCACAGAGCCTGGGAGCTGAGGTGTGGCGCACAAGTCCCCAGCCTCACCACGGACAGTGTACCTTCTCTCTAGGGAGGGCCGCGCCTACGGCCAGTGACGGACATTCATTTCTGATATGTTCACCTTGCTGGCCTTGGGGAAAACCACAAAGTGATCGCTAGCAGCACACAGGTTCCTGGTCTGTCCCTGTTCCCCTCACCACCACCTTTGCCCATTGACCATCCTCTCATCAGAACTCAAAAACTCCAGGGTAGGGCCAACGGGGTCCGAATGTGTTAAATTCTGGATGTTTGGGCATTTTCCCGGGAATGGGTGGTCCACCTCGTCTTTGAGATTCTAGAAGGAGTGTGTGACTTCAAAAAGGCTAAGAATCGCTGGACTGCACCCTCTTTAAATGTAGAGTATCAGTTTGACAAAGTCTATTTACACCACGAGTAATGCATCTATAGCTAGCTGCATTTGCAAAATAACACCTAGGGAAGGAGAACACTTAATTGAAAATATATTCCTACTTGCAAAACAGAGGTCCCGCTAAAACCCGAGGGGAGGATGACCTTGAAGCCACAGGACCCTCTTCCTTTCTCTACCCCTGAAACCAATCCCCCTGGTGCAGAAGGCCAGCTTTTCTGTCCAGGCGGCTTTTCTGAGGCTCCTGGAGAGGAGGCCAGCCTCTCGGGTTTGAGAAACCCTCAAGCCAGGGAGGATGCTCAGGCCTTAAGAAAGACAGGAGATCCCCACCTGACTGGGGCCCAGGAGCCCTGTTTCTACTATCACTTCTCATCTCAAGCTGGAAGAGCCTGCCTGGAGTACGCACGCACTCCCTCCGGAGAGGGCCGAGCCCTCAGAAGACCCAGGTCTGCTGCATCCTGTGCCCCTGCTCTCCGCTGGTGACAAGATGCAGCTGTCCTTGGCAGGAGTCAGCTGAGGGCTCCTCCTAACGCACAGCTCTTCCTCCCAGACTCTTTCTGAGCTTCCAGGCCAGGCCAGGGCCCTGCCCCTGCTGCAAGCAGGAGGAAGTGATTCTGCAAGGCCTCCCAGGGGCTCCCGGGGCTGGCCCAGGCATCAGACTGCTAAATAAATGGGATTTTTTTTTTTTTTTTTAGTGTTTTCAGAAACTGTTGTTAAAAAAAAGATATAGCCATCCAAACCGTTTATGTAACCCCTGGGAAGTCTCAACAGATCTGGTTTTACGTGCGTGGCCAGCACTTAAAAACAGCAGTAGAGGGGTCGTCACAATCCAAGGCTGTCTCATGCAAGTTCAGTGCTTTAGGAATGAAGTTCAATATTTTACTCTTTTTGAGAAGTTTCTTTTTGTGCACCTTCCCCCTTTTCTGATTTTCTTTTCCTTCGTTGTCCACTGCTGTGCACTCTACGCTCCTGACAGTTTCTGGAAACATCAGAACTGTTTTCCTGAAATAGAGACCAGAACATACCCAGAACGTGGTATTTAGGGGAATGTGCTGGAACTCATTTAAAAGCCTAGGAATATTCTATTTCCATAGATATTCCATGTCCATCAGGGTTAACACAGCTCACTTCTACCCATCCACCCACCTGCGGAGTCTGCTCTGTCTCTGAGTTGTTCTCTTTGGACTACTTGGTCTAGCTCTCAGGGGTTTCAGCGCTCTGGATCTGTGACAACTGGGTCAACATGGTCCCTAAACCAGAAGCTCTGGTTATAAGAGAAACACAAAGTTCCTGGGGGACAATCACAGTGTGAAAGTGATGATCTGGGCTTCTTTCTAGAATCCCCTGGGGGTCTCCATCATTCAGTGCTGGCAATCCAGCAGGAATCTATCTCCTGTAAAAAAAAAAAATCCCCTTCCTGGATGGTTTTGCTCAGTGGATAGAGCGTCAGCCTGCCGACTGAAGGGTCTGAGTTTGATTCCAGTCAGGGGTACATGCCAGGATTGCGGTCTCGATCCCCAGTAGGGGGGCATGCAGGAGGCAGCTGATCAATGATTCTCTCTCATCATTGATGTTTCCATCTCTCTCTTCCTCTCTGAAATCAATAAAAACAAACAAACAAACAAACAAACAAACAAAAATCTCCTTCATTATTAGAAAGGCTATTCTTCTTTGGGTTAAAGCAGTGGTTTGGATCACAGACTTTTCAGGTAAAAGAAAAATCTGGTGAGAGCTAGGCCTCCATCAAATGCAGTTTGATACCATTTGAGGGGCAAGGATAGGCTCACAGCCCCTGAAGATGAGCCTGTGGACCAGCGATAGGGTCTATGGCAGATTTCCTGACTCTACAAAGCCTCTGAGAATTCCTAACCACTGTCCAAGCCAAGGCCTCAGCCTGGAACTCCCTGCTTCAACTAGCACTGACCGTCCTAAGGGAGAAGGCAAAGGTCCAGGACCCTCACACCCCAGGGTTTCCCCTAAGGGCCCAACGGCTTGGAGGGCTTGAAGGGACAGTAGAGGGTGTGGCCACCACAGGCCTCATCTCCTTCAGATGAGGGACATCAGCCAAGAAGTATCTAAATGAGGGTGGAGAGGGCCAGAGGTTCTTCCTCCTGGGTCTCTCCACCCACTCTCAACCCCAAGCCCTGATGTCAGCCCTGCTCTGCCCGCCCAGGAAACCCTCGGCCACTTCCCACAGGCCCTCTCCCCGGGAAGATCTTTGACCGGGGGGTGTGGGAAAGAGGAAGAGCGAACTGTTTCTATTCCTCCCAACTCCTCCCACTCCATGGATACCCAAATGATAAATGATTACGCAACCAGCCTGGAGAGCTCATTCCGGGCACCCTAATGGCTCCTTATACTCATGGAGAGAGCCAGTGATAAAGAACTGCAAAATCCCAAATCATAAAATGTGATTGAAAAAGGGAAGCCCCTCTACCCCCCAGTTCCCAAGGATGACCAGAGCCAATCAATTAAAATGTGACTTTAAAAAAACCTTTGGGGTCTTTCCAAATCATGGATGAAAACATAAACAGGAAGACACACTCTGACTCGGCACCAAACCAGGTGATCCCCAACAACAGTAAACACCCTCTCCCCAGCACTCTTCTGCCTTCCATGCCCCATGTGTACGAGGTCCCGGACAGCTCGAGGGGGAACGCTGCCTGACTTCTGGCTGTGTGCTTCCTTCCAACCAGGCCAGGGGCTGGAGCTCTGTGACCTTCGGGTGCTTTGAGAGGAGCAGGGGAGTATTTCAGCCAACCTTTACTGGGTGCTTACACTGTGGTAGGTGTGGAGGTTTGAGGCACATATAAGGAAAAAACATTCCAACCTGGGAAGTACTAATCTACAAATAGCACCTCATGCTCCAGGAGCAATTAATGTTGCATGGTGGGATCAGGGAAGGTGACCCAGGGAGGCGACACCTGCGTTGGGCTTTGAAAGCATATTAGGGTTTTGGTGGGTACGGCTAGGGAGGGGCAGCATTCCAGGCAGAAAGAACGAAGCGAGCAAAGGTCAGGGGTGGGGTGGGAGGTGGTATGGACAGTTGGTCGTGGGGGTAGGGCAGGTAGGCAGGCCAGTGCCACCAGAGGAGGAAAGAGACAAGAAGAGGCTGGCTGCGGTGTATGCTAGCCACGGACAAGTGCCCTTCAGAGAACCTGCCCGCAGTGAGAACATTCCGCTTCGGGGTCTGCCCTACCATTCAAGACAAGGCCACACGCCTCCTGGGAAGCCCCTCGCCAATGGCAGATCATGGCAGGGGTGCTAGGGCCTGTCCATTTCTGCCCAACTTGGGACTCCTCTAATGGGCAATCCTCATGCTGGAGCAGCTCCCCATCGGACTGATGGAGACATTCTCGAAGCTGCGTCACAATTGGGGAATCTTCCTACGCGATTCTCCTTCTTTCCCCCTCTCCTGTCCCAGGAGTTACACCTCAGTTGCATTCTGCAGACTGCCCCTTCCATGCTTACTCCCTTCCCTTTTCCTTTCACAGGCATTACTGCTCTATACTAGTAAATCTCCTGCAATTCAAATTCTCAGAGAACCCCAAATGACTGAGAAGCATCCCAGAAGAAGCTCAGTGTTTGAACGCTACCTTGTTGGCAGCAAGGAGCCATTAAACATGAAAAGCCATGATCAGATCTGAATTTATAAAAGCAATTCAGTGGCAGAGTGAGGAATGAACCAGTGGGGAGCTAATGGGCTGGTGAAAAGGCCACTTAAACGACAGCATTTATTGGTACAAGGTTTTGACAAGAGGCAACTGGCAGCACTTATAATTTGCTATGTATGCACTCTAGAAGTCAACAACCCCCATTTAAAAAACCTTACAGAAACACTAGCACAAATGCATAAAAGAATGAAGATGAGGATGCTTATTGTAGCCTCATATGTATTAGCATAACTCAGGTTGTAGGAGGGAAAATGAAATAATGATATATCCATGCAGTGGGATACTATGCAGCCTTTTAAAAATGCAATAGATCTTTATTCTGTGTTGGAAAGAGCTGCAAAGTTATTGCTATTTGTAAAAAGCTAGTTACTAAACAAGGTATACAGCATGATTCAATTTTCATGAACAAAATCATGCATATGTATATCTTTTGTATCTGGTTTTCTAAATAACAGCTGGGAAGAAGATACATCTACTGTTGCTAGAGGTCACTTCTTGGGCTGGTATGGGCTTTTACTTTTTTTATGTGTGTTTACAAAGTGGTAGTACTAGATTCTGGCTTTATTTTTATTTTGCTTGGTGCTTTTCTGTATTTTCCAACTTTTTAGATGATAAACATGGTTTACTTCTCTTATCAGAAAACAAAATATTAATTTTAAAAGCAAAAATTCTTTATTTACCTCCCCAGAGAAAAAAGATAACAAAAATTCCCAGGAGAGTTGGCAAGTCGGTCAATGGCCTGTCTAGGGAAACAGGAATTAGAATTGAGCTGCAGCAGAGCTGAACACAGGGTGGCAAAGACAGAGGTTCCAGAAGCCCAGAATACTATCCTGGGTAGCAGGTAGGTGACCCCAGAGCGGGTATGCGTGCTGAGCATGCTGGCCTTCAGGTGGCTCAGGCAAGGACAGGTGGCGTAAATGAGAGGTGATGCTGCCTCCTGTCCTGCACCTCAGGAGAGTAGTTGGGATAGAAACTCACGACCTACAGAAGATTCAAAACTCACCAACGAGCTAAAACACCAAATATAAACAGTGAAATCATTAAAAAACAAAACAAAACAAAAAAAAACACACACACACCAAAAAAACCCCTAGCAAAATATTGGTGAATATTTGTCTGATCTGAAGAGATAAGGACTTCAAATACAAAAGCAACTAGTTTTTTTTTTTTTATTGTTTTCAGAGAGGAAGGGAGAAGGAGAGAGAGAGAGAAACATTAATGATGAGAAAGAATAATTGATTGGCTGCCTCCTGCACCATCTAACTGGGGATCGAGCCTACAACCTGGACTGGGAATCGAACTGTGACTTCCTGGTTCCTAGGTCCACACTCAACCATTGAACCACGCCAGCCGGGTTCAATTAGTGTTTTAAAAGTCTGGAAATACTTAACAACTTTAAAATAAATACCTTTAATTTAAAAACAAAACTATAAAAATAAAACTCATAAACAAAATAAAGGCAAGCAAAAATAGAATATTCACATTTACAGAGATGAAATAACCTTTATATGTAAAAAACACAGATCAGTAATTTTTTTTAAAAAACTCACATACAACAATTAAAGTATTTATTTTGTATTGGTTAGAATTTGGTTTGGTTACATGAAACAGAAAACGACAGGGCTTAAACAAGATGGAAATATATTTCTCTCACAGAGGGAAGGTAGGGGAGGGTGGGGCTAAGGGGGAGAGATCAACCAAAGGACTTGTATGCATGCATATAAGCCTAACCAGTGGACACAGACAACAGGGGGGTGAGGGCATCAGTGGGGGGAAGGGGGAGTTGGGGAGGTAATGTGGGGGATGAGGACAAATATGTAATACCTTAACCAATAAAGAAATTAAAATGCAAAAAGGAGGAGGACGAGGAGGAGGGTGAGGAGGAGGAGGAGGAAGAAAGTCCCATAGGTTGTCAGTCCAGGGCTGATACGGTGGCTCCAAGAGTCATTAGGGACTTAGGCTTC
This sequence comes from Lasiurus cinereus, assembly GCA_011751065.1. Lineage (NCBI taxonomy): Eukaryota > Metazoa > Chordata > Mammalia > Chiroptera > Vespertilionidae > Lasiurus > Lasiurus cinereus. Next base: position 7,089,556 of record JAAGEH010000293.1, read on the forward strand.
TTCCAGCTCATTGTGCCCCATCCCTGGGGTTCAGCTCTCACGGTCCATATTGGTTGCTAGAGCTGTAGTCATCATGCCCTCATTTAAGGACATAGGATGGAGAAAGGGAGGGTGGGTAGAAGGGCATACCTCTCTCCTTTCAAGGGGTCTCCTTGGAAGTCCCACACAATATTTTTACTTCCATCTCATTGGTCAGAATTCAGTTACATGGCCATACCTAGCTGCAAGGGAGCCTGGGAGACATAGTCTTTGAGTTAAATAATAAAGGGCTCAGCTACAAATTGGACTTCTTACTTAGAAAGACAGGGGAATGGATATGAAAACACAACTAACAGTCTCTAACATATGTGTGAATAGAATTATCATGATAAATACAAATGTAAAATATTTTTAAAAGGGTCAATCTTGCCCAGTGGTTGAGTGTCGACCTATGAACCTGGAGTCATGGTTCCATTTCCGGTCAGGGCACATGCCCGGGTTGTGGGTTTGGTCCTCAGTGTGGGGCATGCAAGAGGCAGCCAATCAATGATTCTCTCTCATCATTGATGTTTCTATCTCTCTTCCTCTCGGAAATGAATAAAATAATATGTATTTTTTAAAAGGGTAAACCTTACCAATAATCAAATAAATGTGAAGCAGCCCTCTATGGTCTCTTTCAGCTAAAATTGAAGGGCTGGCCAGAGATGCCATCAAGAGGACAGTCAAGTGCTCATTGTCTTAGGACAGTCCCAGGGCAAAGGCCCTTCCGCTTGCTGAATGGCTCCTGGCCCTCCTCTCCAGTCTCCCTCCAACCCCAAGTGACATCAGATTCTGTAAATGCTGGGAAGTGGAGAAAATTCCTGGGCTTCTCTATCTAAACTATGGCTACAATTAAATTTTAGGTGTTTTTGAAAGTTCCTTAAAAAGTAATATCCTCATGCAATCTGAATCAGCAGTTTCAGAACTAAAAAGAACCTCTTCCCTGTGCTTGGGGTGTCACAAACTAAGCATGAAAACTGGCCATTAGAAGAAAGATAAGTGTCGGGGAGAGTTAGGCAGCCCCAAATCAACACCTTTGGCAAATTCAGAGCTTTACTTCAGGCTCCAGAGAACTGTCATGTCAAAGCCGCCATCCCTCAGAATGCACAGAAGACATGGCAAGTGTGGACCCTGAAAGCTTCTTAAGTTCTTGGGCCCATTAAAAAAAAAGGTTTTTAAATCTTCCTTACAATTTATATTCAATATTATTTTGTATTAATTTTGGGTATACAATATAGTGGTTAGAAAATCATAAACTTTAGAAAGTGATTTCCCTGATATTTCAAATATCCACCTGCTACCATACATTATTATTAACTATACTAGAGGCCCTGTTCACAAAATTCTGGCATTGGAGGGGATGGTGTCCCTCAGCCTGGCCTGTACCCTCTTGCAGTCCTGGACCTTTTGGGGGATGTCTGCCTGCTGGGGTAGGCCTGCTCCCTGTGGTCCGGAACCCCTTGCTCCTTACCACCGGACTGCTCACTGCTCCTTAGCACTGCCGCAGAGGCGGGAGAGGCTCCCACCACTGCCACTTGCTCATTAGCTCAGCTTTTGGCTGAGCAGTGCTCCTGTATGGGAGTGCATTGACCACCAGGGGCAGCTCCTGCGTTGAGTGTCTGCCCCCTGGTGGTCAGTGCTCATCCTAGCGGCCGGTCATTCTGGTTCTTCCACTGTAACGGTTGCTTAGGCTTTTATTATATAGATTCTCTATGCTGTATTTCATATCCCAATGAATATTTTGTAACTACCAATTTGTACTTCTTTTTTTTTTTTAGTCCTTACCTGAGGATACATTTACTGATTTGAGAGGAAGATAAGAGAGAGGGGGTGGGGGAGAGAGAAACAGTGATGCAAGAAACACTGATCAGTTCCCCTATGTGCCCCAACCAGGGATCACACCTGCAACCTAGGTGAATGCCCTGATGGAATCAAACCTGCAAACTTTTTAGTGTACAGCAAGCATGTCAAACCCACGGACCACAGGCTGCATGGAGCCCACAACAAATATTTTTGTGATCCAGCCAATACAATGGTATGTAAGAAACATTTTAATAAAAATTTCCTAACTTAGTTTTTACAATATCCTGTTATACATAATTATCATTAATGAACTACAATGTTTGCTAATGAATGATTACTATAATCATGTTGCATTCATTTCCCTTACACATCTTACATGTGCAGGTGCACCATTTCTCTCCACTAATACTAGCAGCGAATATTTTAGCAGCCAATTGCCATGTCATTAGTCTTCTACTGACTTGTTTGGTCTGCACAACAGGAAATATTTTGCTTTCGGAAAATAAGAAAAATAGGTCTGTTTGCATTATGCTTATTAATTTGTGTAGTTATTCAGTGTCTGGCAAGTTAATGTTCAAGAAAAAATATTAATTTTTATTAAAATGTTCTATTGTTTTATGTTAACTATTTCTCATTTATTTCAGCCCTTTGTATTCAGCATGTCTCTATTGAAATAAACCTACATTTCTATGAAAATTGAAGCTTTTGTTTATTTTGCCCATGTTAGCCTTTGAGTTTGACATGCTTGGTGTACACGATGATGCTCCAACCAACTGAGCCACCTGCCCAGGACCCAATTTGTATTTCTTAATCCCTTTACCTTTTTCACCTAGTCCCCCAGCCTCCCCTCACCTCTGGCTACCACCAGTCTATTCTCTGTGTCTATGAGTCTATTTCAATTTTGTTTGTTTATTTATTCTGTTCTATAGATTCCACATATAAGTGAAGTCATAAGGTATTTGTCTTTCTGACTGGCTTATTCCACTTAGTTTAACAACCTCTAGGTCCATCCATGCTGTTGCAAATGGTAAGATTTCATTCATTTTTATGGCTTAGGTCTATAGCTTTAATAACTTCTATGCCATTTCTCCATCTCCGACTGTCACTAGTCATTTCTCACTACTTACTTGAAAGCCGGTCTTTAGCATCCACTTTTAATTTTTGCTCCATTTAAATGGCTGTGGATTAGAGAACAAAATATAAGAGCAAGTGAATATTTAGTGGAGTCTGGGGGAAGGGGTCTTGAGTATGTAGGAAGCAATATGATAGAATGACTTGAAATACACTGGATTTGAGTCCTAGTTCTACCACTCACTAGCTATGTGCTCTCGGACAAGTGAGTAAAATTCTCTGAGCCTCAGGTCCTTGTCTTACCATGGGGATACCACAGTGCTTACCTCATATGGTTTATCATACTGACGGGGTCTTGTAGGAAATGGATGGCATAGTCAGACTGGAAAGATTTAAGGAGACCAACATGATAGGGCTAGGCATAGTGGGGAGCTGTTACTACCTCTAGCTGAGGATGCGAAGGATGGAAACAGGCACCCAGGGGAACCCAGAGTTGGCAGCTGCTGGAATGGGTGTCTAGAAGGATCTGTCGGCTCCAGGAGAGGATGCATGCACTTAGCTTGAAGTGACCTGATGGGGATCCAGGGAAATAAATGTCTGTGTCCACTGATTTCCTGACAGTACTCCCCACTGGATAATACTGCAGTGCACCATAGGGCAGCCGTCCGGGGCACAGAGCAGGTGGGGAGGATGGACAGCAGATCTAGAGAGGCAAATAGGAAAGCTTTGAGGAAGATTAAACAAAACAGAGAATGTGGTGAGCTTAGCACAGTGCCTTCAACACAGTAAGGCAAGGCAAGTCCTCAATAACTGTTAATTAATTCTGGACTTTGGTCTTCTCTCTCCCTCTGTCATGCTCTCTTTCTGGATGACTCTTACTTACTGCTTATTTCCTGGTTCTAATAGGTCACGAATGGTTGACGTGACTCCCAAGGAATCAAGTATTGTTATTTATATTGGAGGATTTTGAGGGAGTATGAATGTGTAAATAAATAAATAAATAAATAAATAAATAACCAGGGACTCTGGGGCTGAGGATGAGAGAGGGAAGCAAAAAGAAAAAAAAAGCGGGGGGCGCGCCCCACAAGTTAAGAGGAAAGAATGAAAGAATGAGAGAAAGCCGTATGTTCCCTATCAGGCTGGAAGGAACACAGGATTGTTACTTTATGATCAAATTATGCATTCCAGGGGTGTGATAACAGTGTCTTTGCGATTCACAGTCTTGTGAGACTTGAAAAGACGGTATGCAAAAATACCTTATTGTTACTCCTAGATGAATAGGTTTTATCTCAGTGCATGTTCCCTCCAAAATCAGGTAGTCAAATGTGTTCACATGGATGTTCAAATACTTCCATGTTCCCACCTGGGTGCCTGGGTCAGGGAAATGGCTGCATGGAGTGAGTTGGTTCTCCCCTGGAGAGACTCCCGGTGGGAAGGGAGGCCCTGAGAGTGCACTGAGCTCATGAACCTCAGTGTCTTTTCCCCAAATCTTTGGCTGCTGCTGACTTGACCCTTTAGGAATCAGTCTTTTTTTTTTTTTAATATTTTATTGATTTTTACAGAGAGGGAGGGAGAGGGATAGTTAGAAACATCGATGAGAGAAAGACATGGATCAGCCTCCTCCTGCACGCCCCCTACTGGGGATGTGCCCGTAACCAAGGTACATGCCCTTGACCAGAATCGAACCTGGGACCTTTCAGTCCGCAGGCCAACACTATCCATTGAGCCAAACTGGTTTCAGCAGGAATCAGTCTTAATTCCACAAGCTATTCTGAGTGTCTGGTACAGGCTCTAGAGCAAAGCATTCTTGGCTTCCTGTCCCTCCTCCAGCATCCTAACATCTGCGTACCCTTCCTCCAGACCTCTGCACAGGGCTCTCTCTCTGCCTGGAACACATTCTCTCTCTTGTCTGGCTAATCTGATCACATCCTCCAAGACCCTTCAGGTGGCATCTCTTTTAGAGAGCCTGACTGGACAGTGTCTCCTCCCCTCCACTGCTCATAGGAGTGGGGAAGCCCTCAGCATGCTCCCATTAACCCTCTTTATTCTCTCACTCACAGAACTTACCACACTGTCTTGATGTCCTGGCCTAACTCTCTCAAGAGATTAAACATCTCTTGAGAAGAGACCTTGAAATATTCATCTTGGTCCCAATACCATGCAGCAGAGTCTACTTGGCACTCAACGAAGACTCACTGAATGAATGTGTAGGGGCATAATCCTAATATATAAAAAGCCAGGGGCCATCACAACTAAAAACAACCGAACAACAGAACAGCAAGCTGCGAGGGGCGACCAGGCTGGCAGGGGGGTTAGTGAGGGACGACCAAACGACTGAACAGCAGGCTGCACAGGGCAACCAGGCCCGTGGGGGCATGGGGAGGGGGTAGGGGCGCAATTGGGGGAGATCAGGCTGCTAGGGGGTGGCAGTTGGGGGCAACCAGGCTAGCAGGGGGGTAGACAGTTGGGGGGGACCAGGCTGGCAGGGGGGTGGCAGTTGGGAGTAACGAGGCCAGCAAAGGGGCAGTTGGGGGCAACCAGGCCAGGATGGCAAGAGGGGCAATGAGGGATGACCAGGCCAGCAGGCAGAGGCAGTTAGGGGTGATCAGGCTGGCAGGGCAGGCAATTAGGGGCAACCAGGCAGACAGGTGGATGAGCAGTTAGGAGCAAGTGGTCCTGGATTGTGAGAGGGATGTCTAACTGCCAGTTTAGGCCAGATACTCAGGATTGGACCTAAACCAGCAGTTGGACATCCCTTGAGGGGTCCTTGATTGGAGAGGGTACAGGCTGGGCTAAGGGGACCACCCTTCTATGCATGAATTTCATGCACTGAGCCTCTAGTTCAGAAAATAAGAAAACAAGTGTCACAAATCCAAAAGCATCTAGTTAACCATGCTGTATGTTGTAGAATATTTTTCCTTACCTCCTGTCACCCTTGCTTTCCTGCTACAACTTCAGGACAGGTAACCTTATGGCTATTCACCTGCCCTTTCCTCAATCTTCTTTTTCAAATATCTCTTACATGCCACTTCCTTAGAGGCGTCCCTGGCCATCAATCTGAAGTGGTCACTCAGTCACTTGCTTACATTTCAGTGTGTTTTAATTTGTGACACAGTACTTTTTTCTGGCATTAACATTTGATTTATGTGTTTGTTTGGTTATTTTCTATTTGTCAGCTCCATCTGAATAGGGACCTGTTCTTTTCACGGTTGTATGCCAGGCAAAGTGTTCATTCAATATTTGTTAGACAAATTGTGCTATTATTGCTGCATGCTGACTCAACTTGATGTATGTCTCCTGTCTTTGTTGTTGGATTAGGTGCTCAGAGAAGAATCTCTCGTGGCATTGGAGGGCGGGAGGGGACCTCAGTTCCCTTCCTGGGACAAGGTGGATTCTGCTGCCTGCTACAGCTTCCTGTGGCCAGTGCTGAGGAATCTCGCCCATATGTCTGCAGGCCCCAGGGCTGGAAGTCTCCTCCAGCTCGCTGTGACAGCCCTTCCAGATGCCCAGGGCCCAGCTGACAGAGGAATGTGCTCAGGGCTCCTAGCTGGCGTGGCACACAGCAGGAAGCAGGCAAAGCAGTCAGCACAGAGGACAGATGTCTTTCTTTTCCCATACTGCCACCCCGAGAGTGCACGTAGCTGCTTGGCTGTGTGCCGAAAGTGACCCTGCCTCACAGGCGGGGCATCATGGCTCCCAGCCTTGCTGTAGAACAGGACTAGCCTTGAGAAGCCTTGCCCTGACTCCTGCCCCTCCCACTCCTGCAGAAGTTGCTCTGCCAGCTCAGTGGAGGGCCATGCCTAGAGTCTCTCACCTGCCCCTGGCTCTTCCTTGAAGTCCTCTGGTTTACTGGAAATCATAAACTGAGAGAGACAGCCTTTATCACACCCTGAATATTGCACTCTTAATGTTTAACGCCTAAGGCTGAACCGAGCTGACACTGGCCTCCTGGTTTCTCTCAGTGACTGATATTTGCACCGGGTAATTGAGGTCAAATTTGCTTCTCTTAAGTCACATGATTTGTCTCAAGGCAGGAAGGTGTCGGGGCCACTTGTTGCAAAGGGGCCAGGAGGTGGTCACAGAAACGCTGCAAATCAGCTTTGGCAGCAACAGCTGTGTCCCCAGGCACCCAGCCCTGGGAGCACACTGCTGGGCTGGCAGCTGGTAAAGGACCCACATTAGTGTCGACTCCAACATTTTACTCAGAGCAAGCTTAGGACCCTTCCTCCCTCTACGACACCTGCTGCTGGAGTCACTTTGAATCCTTTCTGGAATAGGGTGGGACCTAAATCAATTAAATAACAAACTAATTAAGCACGATGAATAGGCGACCCACAAGATTCTGGTAACCTAAGGGTTTCCAAATCACAGTACAGGTCCCACCCTATCCAGACACCTAATCTTGCTCCAGGCTTTGCTAAACCTCAGTATTTATCTCCTGGTTGTCATGGAAGCTGCTCAGATTAACAGCAACACAGCCAGGCCGGCCCCTCTGCCAGCCTGGAATCCTTCTGAGAGCAGCGGAGCTCCCTGGTGGCCACCGGCGGCCCTGCCCGCTGGACACAGCCCTGTACCACCTCACATCTGAGTCTCTTTTGCATGGTCTCTCCTGGCACACAGTAGGTGTTCACTCAGTGCCTGCTGCATGAAGTTACCACCAAAGGGTATATTCATTTTCTGGCTTCCAGGACCCTGGATAACCCCCCATACCTCTCACCCTAGGGACTGCAGGCCAGACCTAACATGGTCACTCAGCCCCTCCAGGGACTCAGGTGGCCCACAGACCACTTCCTCTGCTCCCAGAGCCAGGTGGATGTAGACCTGTGAGGAAGGAGCCAGCTGTGGTCAGGCAACTGGGCAGCATAGCAGGCAGGGCTGATCTCTGGCTACACTGGCACGGGATGTCAGACACCACAGTCAGCACAACAGCAGGCCCTGCCACCCACCCTCACCGTCCTCGTGTCCACCCCAGGACTCTGAAACTGGGTCCCTGACTACTCTTGAGGATGGATGGCTGGCCTCAAGGGGACACTGCCAGAAGACCAAGGAAGAAGCCACTGTCCCTGCAGACCTGACATGGCTAGCAAAGGAGGGCCACAGTGCTCTCGGGAAAGCTTCTAAAGCAGGACAGGAACTATACTGGCTTCCCTTTGCTATTATCTGGGAACCTCTCAGTGTGGAAATGTTTGTTTAAAATCCCCCCTCTTGCCCTAACCCGTTTGGCTCAGTGGATAGAGTATCGGCCTGCAGACTCAAGGGTCCCAGGTTCGATTCTGGTCAAGGGCATGTACCTTGGTTGTGGGCACATCTCCAGTGGGGGGTGTGCAGGAGGCAGCTGATCGATGTTTCTCTCTCATCGATGTTTCTAACTCTCTATCCCTCTCCCTTCCTCTCTGTAAAAAAATCAATAAACCATATTAAAAAAAAATCAAATCCCCCCCTCTTGTCAGTGTATTATTAGGAATAGGAACAGGCTTTACAGATTTACAGTTTAAATTCATAAGAAGGCCCTTATTTTTAAAAAATACATTTTTATTGATTTTAGAAAGGAAGAGAGGGAGAGAGAGAATCATTGATCACCTGCCTCCTGCATGTCCCCTACTGGGGATCAAACCCACAACCTGTGCCCTGACTGGGAATCAAACCGTGACCCCCTGGTTCATAGGTCACGCTTTTCTGAGTCAGGATAAAGGAAGGAAATTGCATTGATAGTTTGATACCAACATTTCACAGTACCACCTAGGAAAGCGATTTCTTTAACAACTTACAGATTATGTTGTTAAAAAGTTTTATCTGAGATGTACTAGTATTGCTTTATTTTTCAATTAAAAGTGGTTTTCTCCTAAAAAAAAAATAAAAAGTTAGAAAGTAGGACAGATTTTCCCCTCTGTGACACAGCTCAGTCCAGAAAGGGAGCTGGGGGGTGGAGCAGACTACCTGCTGCCTCAAGGCCACCAGGTCAGCCACTGCCCTGTGGAGGGGGGCAGCACCGGCTGAGGGTGGCTCTGGACTTGGACCTGTGGAGGCCAGGTCGGCAGCATGAAAGCCGGGCAGCCGAGGGCATCATTTAACCTCTCTGTCTCTTCATGTGGTTGTTATGTGAATTAAAGAAGAGAATACATGCAAAACGCTTAGTACAGTACACCCTCCTACCTTTTAGGATAACACGTGTTTTCTTTCAAGAACACCGAGTAAAGAAAAGAAGCCGGGAAATAAACAGCATGGCATCACACCACAGCAGCTTCATCATCCACCCGAATAGCAGAGATGGCTGCAAACGGCAATAAAGCAGAGAGGCCTGAGCACTTTGGCTCAGTGATTTGTGCTCCTACGTCATGGCAGATGCACGTGAGAGCTGTTTCCACCCACACCCTGGTGGAGTCCACCGATACGCTTAATAATCATGGCAAGGATGACGAAAATAGCTTCCACGGGCCAGGCCCATGCTAAGCAGCTCACACTGGGCGCTCTATTTCATACGGTAAATCTGAGGGGCAGGTATTTTTTTGTTCCCTTTTTACAGATATAGAAACTGGGAGTTGAAGAGGCTGAATAATTTCTCAAGCACACCCCCACCCATGTACCCACACACAAAGAGGCAGAGCTGGGATCCAACCCAGCCTCCCTAACTGTGGACTTCGGCTGGGCCATATTGCCTGCAGCAACATTCTAAGCCCAGTCCATTTCCGGGGAAAACCCACGGGGTAGTCTTCAAGTCTAACCTGCCAGGGGCAGGGGCACCACTGTGTATCTAAGACCAGTGACAACAATCCTCAGGTGCCAGGGTGACCAGGGCAGCTGGAAAGGGCATCTGTGTTCCTGCCCCCTAAGGGCAAAAGTCAGGTCTCTTTATCCAAAGATCTGAGCCACCAAAGGGAGGGCCCAGCTTTGCACTGGGATAGAGAGTTTTCGAGTGCCCACATGCCACCTGCAAGCCGGTCCCAACCCCCCAACCTCCCCAGGTGTGGTCTCTGTGATGGCCCGTGGTGGGGGTGAGAGAGAAGGGCAGCACAGGGTCTGACCAGCACCAAGCAAAGGTGGGGAGTACTGGAAGCACCCCCCCCAATCTCTCTCCCACAACAAACCGAAGAGCCCCCACAGATGCCCCTCCCCGGGGGCCTCTTACTTAACTCCCTGGGATTAAGGGTCGTGCGTGCTGAGGAAGCCCTGACCACCAAGCCCTACAAAAGTCCAAAGCAGCTGCTGAAGGGTTCAACTTAGACAGAACTGTCTGTATACATTTTTTCCCCCTGGAGACCAAGATGGATTCCTGGGAGAAAACCCTGGCCTTTGACCCCTTGAGCCCCAAGGCTTCAATTTCTGGCTTTTCCTCGAACTCTCCCCATGACCTTAAGCAAGTCACTGAACCGCCCTGGTCTCGGCTTCCCTTCCCGTTCCCGGGGAATAAACGCATGCAGTTTTACTCTGAGCCAGGCCCTGCGCTGGGTGCATTGGCACGTTTACCCTCAGAATGCCTTTGAGGTAAGTAAGGTTTCCATTCCATTGGCAGATGAGGAAACTGGAAGAACGGGGAAGTCAGGGGAACATGCCCCAGTCACATGGCTAGTGAGGGTGGACCGGCTTTTGTTTTCCCAAGCTCTCAACCACTGTGACAGAGTTACTTTATAAACATCAAGGACAGATGTAGAAGTGTTTTGAGAGCAAGCAACAGAGGGGGGAGGGGCTGCATACGATAAATACAAAACGCAACCCCTTAGACATGATTTAAAGAATATTCCTAATCCCCTTCAGAACATTCTGTGGAACCTGCCCTCAGAACCAGAGACCTCTGAGATGAGAAGGCCCTGCAATAAGTCTTTTTTTCCTTCCCCCTCTCTTTGGGCAGGAATGCCATGGCTAGCCACATTCTACAGGTGAGACCAGAAAGGTCAAGCTCAGGCCCTCAGCGGGCAGGTGAGGAGGGAGATACAAATGGTCAAGGTGGGGCATTTAAACATTTTAATATAATATCCAAGTATGTCTTTTCTAATCTTAAACACAAACTATGTTTCACTGCTAAGCTGGTCAACATTCAGTTCTAAATGTAGTTGGTCCCCTCTCCCCTCCCCACGAAGCTCTGCATAGGGGCTCCGGGTGGAAGACAACAGAACTATTGGTGACTAACAGCACCAGAAAAGAGGCTAAGTCTAGAAGGACACTGGGTAGAGCAAAAGGCCCTCTGGGAAAGCTGCAGATTTAGAGGCCAAGCAGCCAGGAACACGCCTCAAACATAACTTAGGGCCGGGCAAGAACACAATCCTACCCTTCCTATGGTGGCCTGCAAAGCTGAGTGGCCAGTGCCTCCTCCCTCTGTGGCCTCTGCTCCTCCCACTCTCCTCCTGCCTGACTCCCTGATGCACTGGTCTCCTCGTAGGTCCCTACACAGCCCCATCTCGGGGCCATGAACTTGCTGCCCCCTCGGCCTGGAACAGACATTCCTCTGCTTGCTCCCTGGCTTCACCAGGTTTCTGTTCAAACACCCCCTCCTTAGAGAAGTCTTCCTGGACTGCCCTGTCTCTGTGCCCTCTCCCTGCTTCGCTCCTCCTCGGAGCACCCACTGCTCCCTGACACTGAGTGAAGCCCTGTCTGTCTCCCAGATGGGACCGTAAGCTCCATGAAGGCAGGGGTGCAGGTTTTGTTTGTTGCTGTCAGCCCGTAGGTGCTTAACTATTTGCTGAATGTTCTGTGAAGGAACGAACAAAGGAATGAATGGAAAAGTTCAGCACACACACTCTCCTGCCTGTGCTGGAAGATCAGGGCCCTTAACAAGAGTCAGCTTGTGCGGTGGCTGCAGCTGCGCTGTAACCCTGCCCGGATTGCGATCAGCCCTGCGGCTTCCACTTCGGAGGGAAGGCTTGTCCGGGGACCTGCAGCTCCAAAACTCCCGACAGCCTCTGCAGCATGTGGGACTTGTCGGGACTGTTGCTATGCAGACCGTGGTGGTCTGGCTGGGTTCCTGCCCTGCTTTCTCAGGGCCTCAGAGAGACTGAGGAGTGACTTACCCAAAGTCTCCCCTCTCCCCCTACCCGGTTGGCACAGGGAGGAACGCTGGCACACAATGCAGTCCTGTATAGACTCTCGGGGTCACAAAAGGTCAGAGCTGGGTGAAGCCTTGGTGATCCCGAGACCCGCCTGTGCTCCGCAGATAATACAGGCCGAGCATGTGTGTGGACTCTGGGGTCTGGCGGATCCAACCTCCAGCAGCTATGTGACCTTTGAGAATTATTTGAGAAGACAATATGAAAGCACTGCTTTTCTCAAGTGTGAAATGGAGATAAAAGTCCCTACTTTAAACAGGAAGCTTGTCCTCCTGTTCAAAATTCTTTATTTCCATTCTTGATGATATTTAAGTCAAATTATTTTGGCTTGATAATCAAATCCTACTACCGCCCAAATCGGGTCAACCCAACCTACTCAGTGTGATCCCTCTGGGTTCCTCTCCTGATGCTCCTGCCCTCCCTCCCAACCCCCCTACACTGCTCCCCTCCCAGCTGTGTGCCTGGAACCACCACCGCCTTCTTTTCTCCCATCTGAGTTACTAAAGCCCCAGGAGCAGGCCCCTCAGTCTTCCTTGTCATGGGCTTTTCTGGGAACTACAACTGGGTCCTCTGCCATGCACATGTGGCATGTTAACAGGAAGAAAACATTTGTTTTGTTTTGTTTTTTTTTTAAATTTAGATTTCTTTTCTTTTTAAAATTTTACTTATTTATTTATTTATTTATTTATTTTTAATATATTTTATTGATTTTTTACAGAGAGGAAAAGAGAGGGATAGAGAGTTAGAAACATCCATGAGAGAGAAACATCGATCAGCCACCTCCTGCATGCCCCCTACTGGGGATGTGCCCTCAACCAAGGTATATGCCCTTGACTGGAATTGAACCTGGGACATTTCAGTTGGCAGGCCAATGCTTTATCCACTGAGCCAAACCGGTTTCGGCCTATTTATTTATTTTTAATATATTTTTATTGATTTTAGAAAGGAAAGGAGAGGGAGAGAGAGAGAGAAACATCAATGATGAGAGAGAATCATTGATCGACTGCTTCCTGCAGGCCCCCTATTGGGGATCAAGCCCGAAACCTGGGTATATGCCCTTGACTGGAATCAAACCCGGGACCCTTCAGTCCATAGGCTGACACTATCCACTGAGCCAAACCAGCCAGGGCTAATTTTGTTTTCATTATAGTTTACATTCAATATTCCTTTCTATTAGTTTCAGGTGTACAGCATAGTGGTCAGACAATCATATATTTTGCAAAATGTTTCCCCGAAATTTCCAGGACCCACCCAGAAACCAAGTTCTGATTCTCCCATCAGAACATGTGACCCTTAAGAGCAACAGCCTCTTCTCTGAGGGTGTCTCCGCTCAGCACGTACTAAATAATACTCAAGAATCCTTGCTGACTGAAGTTAATATGCCCCCAAATATTCCCTCCATTTCCCGAGGGAAGGAAATGAAAGATAGAAATAAATTAAATTGGAGACAAATTGAAGTCATTCCTCTTCTGTGTGCTTGCTCAGTTTAAAAAAAAAAAAAATCATCTCTATCTCCAACCCAGACTTGACAAGTAGAGCAACGCCCTAAAAATGAGGCATAGAATAAATCATCAAGACTAGCCTCACGTAAATACTTCAGGAAGGAACACACAGTTAAACTGAAAACTGTTAACTGGTGTTTAAGAAAAAAAAAGACAAAAAAACACACAACAAATAGCCCGGAAATGTTTTGAGGAGTGTGCCCATCAAAGTCCCTTGGGGGCTGATTTGTCCTTCCACACCTGCTTTTACTAAAAACCAACAGCCCAATACCAGAGCTTTGTGAGTCAGAAGCTGAGTGAAACCGGACACAGAGGTACTGAACTGTGAGGCACAGCACCCCGATAGCAAGCAATAGCCATGCCATGACTGGGCAGGGGCCTGTGGCCACAAGGGTGGGCCAAGGGGAAGCTGAACCAACAGCAGATGGGTGTCCCACGTGACCCAGACTCTCCCGCCTTGTTCCCCTCCATGCCTCCACTTCCCCCGCCCACCCGCTAAGTACATCTGGAAAGAAGTCCTTGCACAAGCCTCCACCAAACTCATTCCACATTATTTCACACGAGACCTCAGAACCAACACATATTGCTTTCTTCTGCTTTTTGAAACAAGATTTTAAGAGACAAAACTGAGAAAACTCAAGTGTTATGAAGAACTAGATATGGTACCTTTTGATCTTAACTCCATAGTAGCTCATTTTTTTTTAATGCAATTCTACTTCTACACAAACAAAGAAACTGGCCCTTTAATTTTCAAACAGCTGGAACTTCGAAGGACCACAAGCTCCCACGCATTTGCTGAACTAAAGGGAACTGTTCTGGGTGGGCCCCACCTCCCTGCATGACAAAGGGGCATGACCCCACACTTACAGTGCAGAGCATGACCCCTGGCCCCTCATCCCCTCTGCAACATTCTGGTAATATTTCTGGTAATACTGTTACTGCTGTTTTTGTAAACAAACCGAAAATCAACAAACTACCTCCAAAGCCAACATGTGTGGTCACACCGACCCCTATGTTAAAAATAAATAAATAACGCAGAACAGAAAAGAGGAAAACTCTGGTCAAGCTCCAAACTCACCCATGGCTGGTGGCTGGCATTCGTGTCTCCAGGAGAAGGGAGTCCATTTTCTCGTAGCCCCAGATCTGCCTGCAGTGCAGGGAAGTCCAGGGCGTGCTGCCATCTGCAGGCAAAACAAGAAAAAGCAGAAGTTACGGCTCCAGTTGCCCACCTGAGGCCTGGCAGCTTCCTCAAGCAACTGCAAGACTGAGTCTCATCCTGGTGCAGGATCCGGGAGAAGTCACTCGGTTCTGTGTTTGGGATCCCACCTCAGAGTGCAACAGACACGCTACAAATTCTCAGCTATGAAGAGCTCAAGTAGTTCTTAACAGCAGCAAATTCTTACCCAGGGCTCACCATCTGCCAAATGGTTTGCATTTATTAACTCCCTGAATCATCACAGAAACAGGTGAGTATTTTAGATCTCTGCCAGTTTGCCCAATTCTTGAGCTAGATTAGATAATGAAAACGAAGACCTTGATAAAACCATCTTCAAAGAAGGGTCAGATGTGAAACTGCGATAGAGTCCCGCAGATCAGTCATTCCCTAAATTTTTGTCCAGCGCCCGTCTTGGACCAGGCATGACTCTGGGACGTGGGAGTAGAGGCATGAGCTCAAACACAAAGCCCCGCCCTCCTGGAGCTCCCATTCTGGTGGAGGGAGGTGACAAAAGAGGGACAAATGCTGTGCAGATGACAAACCAGGATAAAGGGGATAGAGAGTGATGTCATTCATTCTACTACTCATTCGTTCCCAGGTTTCCCCAGTACTTACTAACCACCTACCACAGCCAAGCGCCTCGCTGGGATGCAGTGATGGGCCAAAAACAGACATGGCCCCAGCTCGCTTAGCATACTTCATAACATGGGAGAAGCACATATGAATCAAACAATCACCTAAACAAACGCAAAGCTGTTCACCTGTGGTAAGCGTGATAGAGGAATGGCACAGGTCACGGCGAGAGCACCCCAGGGAGGCCTGACCTTGCCTGAAGCCTCGGGAAGGCCTGGGATGGAGTGTGGGGAGAAGCATTCTTGGCAAAAAGCACCGGCTAGACTATGAATGCAAGCCAGAGGCGGAGTGGGGAGACAGGAAGCAGGGGGCTGGCGGAGAAGGGGTTGGGCGGCTCTTGCATGTCACTCCCAGCCCTGAAAGGTCCTCATCACCTGAGAACTGGAGCACCACACAAGGAGCCTGGCAGAGAAGTAATGTGGCGGCTGTGAGTCTTGTTAAAAGATTCGCTGTTGCCGAAACCGGTTTGGCTCAGTGGATAGAGCGTTGGCCTAAGGACTGGAAGGTCCCGGGTTCGATTCCGGTCAAGGGCATGTACCTTGGTTGCGGGCACATCCCCATTGGGGGTTGTGCAGGAGGCGGCTGATCGATGTCTCTCTCTCATCAATGTTTCTGACTTTCTCCTTTCCTCTCTGTGAAAAATCAATAAAATATATTAAAAGGAAAAAAAAAGATTCGCTGTTAGGCTGGCTGGGTATCGCCCTCACCAAAGAGGTTGATGTCTGAATCCCTGGAAGCTGTGCATCTGTTCCCTGACAAAGGGACGTAGCAGATATGATTAAATTAGGCATCGTGGAGTGTTCGGGTGAGCCCCGTGTCACCACAAGGGTCTTCCTAAGAGGGAGGCAAAGGGAGAGGTGATTACAGAGGAGGAGTGCCAGGGTGATGCCACGTGAAAAAGACTGGTGGGTTTAAAAGATGAGAAAGTAGCCGAAACCGGTTTGGCTCAGTGGATAGAGCGTTGGCCTGTGGACTAAAGGGTCCCAGGTTCAATTCCGGCCAAGGGCATGTATCCTGGTTGCGGGCACATCCCCAGTGGGGGGCATGCAGGAGGCGGCTGATCGATCTCTCTCTCTCATCGATGTTTCTAATTCTCTATCCCTCTCCCTTCCTCTCTGTAAAAAATCAATAAAATATATTAAAAAAATAAAAATAAAAGACGAGGAAGTAGCCATCACCAAAGAACAAAGGATGCCTCTAGAACAGTGGTTCTCAACCTGTGGGTTGTGACCCCTTTCACAGGGGTCGCCTAAGACTATTGGAAAACACCTATTTCCCATGGTCTTAGGGACCAACACACCACTCCTCGGTGTAGCAAAATGTAGCAATGTAGTTTACTGTTGTCATATTAAGACTGTTACCCATGCTACACCACGATTCAAGACAAAATTTCATTTATTTGTAATTAGAAATATTTCACAATATATAATTACATATTGTTTTTTTGTGATTAATCACTATGTTTTAATTATGCTCAATTTGTAACAATGAAAATACATCCTGCATATCAGATATTTACATTACAGTTCATAACAGTAGCAAAATTACAGTTATGAAGTAGCAACGGAAATAATTTTATGGTTGGGGTCACCACCACATGAGGAGCTGTCTTAAAGGGTCGCGGCATTAGGAAGGTTGAGAACCACTGCTCTAGAAGCTGGAAAAGCCTTGATTTGTGACAGCAGCAATAAGAGACGGATACACGCCGTCTTCTGTGAAGAAACACACTATAAGTAAGGAGAAGGGGAGGCAGGGACCAGTCGGAGGTCACTGTGTTATCTAAGCAAGCAGTGTGAGAGCTTGAACCACAGCAATAGCAGTCGGGAATGGAGAGGCGTTGAAGGAGGGGAAGAGTCAACTAGTCCAAGGTCTTGCTGCAACCGGGCAGATGCTACCTGAGTGCAACATCAGGTGTCTTCCAGGCTCAGGACGTGGTTGGCTTATCCTTGGCAAAGCCCAGTACTCTCCGTAGAAGGAGGAAGCTGTACCACTACAGACCACTACAGGACTCTCTTATCAGGGGCCTGCCAGCCCCATCCCCACCAAGGAGACCAGAAACAAGCTCTAAGAAGTAATAGCCTGGGAACTGCTATGGGGCAAAAGGTAGCAATTGTTTCTGCCAAGCATTAGGCCTTGCAGTGAACTTCTTTTTCTTCCAAACAAAGAGATTTCATAATCTTGGAAATTAGGTGCCCAGATTTAAATACACACATCTCCAACACAACTGATGCATAGCCACGATATCCAACATGTTCAAATTTCATGGTCAGTGAAATAATACAGAAATCAAAGGAAGATAATAAATGAGAAACTAGGAGACCCTCTCTCAGCATCTACTCCACTCCTATATAATGACCCAGATCTACCGAAAACATGGGGTCCTGACTTAGTCCTGCCTAAATAGGTCTGTTGAGAAGAAAAGGCAATGCAAATGATTCCAAAGCATTTTATATACATTTTTCCTGTTTTATTGTAAAAGTATAAACAAAAACCCACCAAGTACTTTGGAGTCTACAAGGAAGTCTTAAAGGCACTGCTCCCCTACCCCTAACCCCACTCCCACCCACAGGTGGCTTTGGGTCAGGCCTCAGGGACCTAGGAGCATGTCAAGACCCCGGAGTGCCTGCAGATTGCAAAATACCAGATAGTCCAGTTAAAGTTGGAACACGTTAATTAAGAAGTATATATATGTGCATGTATTGTTTTTTCTGGTGACAAAAGTGACATATGTTTACTATTGAAAAAACACAAAGATCTCCTGTAGTTGGAAATATTTTCTTTCAATTTTTTTCCCAGTAATTTTAGTGTGTATATCTATATATCTGTAATGTCTTTAAAAATGTTTAGGTACTGTGTTTATTTTCTTTTGCAACCAGCTTTGTTTTAGATATAAATATATCATTTTTCCATGCCATTAAATATATTTTTTAAATAGCTGGCAGTATTCTATCATAGGAAGGCATCAAAGTCACTTAACCAATTCCTTCTTGCTGGAAAACTGAGTGGCAACGTTACTTAGCAGAAGTCACTGAGAGGAACAGCCCACATATAAGGACACCTCATTTAAAATCTGCCTGAGGCTCTAATTATTCCTTGGGGCCCTGTTTTGCACATTTCAGCTATCCATACATCACCATCACTAGTTCACTGTAATTATATCTCATCTGTACCATACTTAACATTTCTCTTTAAATCAACTCATTCTCCCTTAAGTACATGTGTTTTAAAGGCAAACCTTATTTACTACTGTAAATGGAAACCCGGCATCATAGTTATAAAGGAAGGCTCCTGGAAAAATAAATATGAAGGAAAACAAAACAGTGTGGTGAAAATACAGTGAAGATACTGCTATCCCTTTGCTTATTCTTTTATATCAAAAGGGAGATGAGGAAGATTTGGAGAGTTTTTAAAGACAGTCTAGCACCAAGCCCAGACCTTTCTCCTTCCCTTGATCCGAAGATGGAAAAGGGCAATAACTTCTCACCATGAGGGTCCGGGTTAGACAATACTGTATGCTCCACCTGGAACGACTCTGCACCATCTGAAATAACCTCATGTGGGAAACACGTCTTTGGATAGACTACTGGAAGTAGCATTACTGGGATAAAAGGTATGGACACTTTAAACACCACCCAAGTTACTGGCACCACTATTTTACTATCAGAGTGCCCATTTTACTTCACCCTCACATAATAAATACCATATTTTCTGGTGTATAAGACGACTGGGCGTATAAGATGACGCCCAACTTTTCCAGTTAACATATAGAGTTTGGGATATATCCTCCCTATAAGATGACACCCAACGTATAAGAGGACCCCTGACTTTTGAGAAGAGTTTCTTGGGTTAAAAAGTAGTCTTATACTGTATGCCGGAAAATACGGTATGATAAACAGCAATGTTAAAACGTTAAGCTTTTTAGAGTAATATATTCAGCAGTTGAATTTTCAAAGCTATGGTCATACTCATGCAGCCAGTCTCGGACCCTGGGCCAGAGCCATGACATAAATCTTCACTTAGTGGTAAGTCCACTCAGCCCGATAGTGCACTTCTTAATGTAGTTAAAGGAAACTCAGTAAAATATGAGGAAGTGACTTCAGCACTTGCAAACATTTCAGAAAGTGTTTGTGCCAGCAAAGGTCAAGTGAGGATTAGAAAAGCATGGATTCTACAGTATGCTTTTGATAAATCAGAGGTCGGAAAAGCATTACTCGCGAGACACAGATAACTACCAATGTTCCGTAAGCCAATGAAAATGCTACGAGGAACACATGCTGAAGCCCTCCCATCCTGGTATGATAGGCCATTGCATGAATCGGTTAAAGATTAATGCAATTGTTAAGAGAAGATTTCAAAAATAGAAAAAGGAAACTGTATTTTGAAGCATGAAGAGTTAATAACAGTGGGAAGCTTCCAGATTATTTCAATTAATTTCTGGGCAGATACCCGTGTGTGTTTGTGGCTGTGGGAGAAAGGTGGGGGAGAAGATAATCAAAAACATGCTAAAAAGTTTATGTTTGGAAGGAGGTTCAAGATTCTGAATAATTTTGGGCATTTGTAGGAAAACATAAGTTTGTTTATGCTTAAGAACTTAATGAGGGCTCCTGGTAAGATACAGAATTTAAAGTCACTAAATAAAAAGGAAGGAATGGGGCCGAGACCGGTTTGGCTCAGTGGATAGAGCGTCAGCCTGCGGACTGAAAGGTCCCAGTTTCGATTCTGGTCAAGGGCATGTATCTTGGTTGCAGGCACATCCCCAGTAGGGGGCGTGCAGGAGGTGGCTGATCGATGTCTCTCTCTCATCAATGTTTCTGACTTTCTATCCCTCACCTTTCCTCTCTGTAAAGAATCAATAAAATATATTTTTTAAAAAAAGGAAGGAATGGGAACAATGATGCCTTGATGAATCAGGAAAAAAAATCATAAGAAAGAAGAACCCATAACAAATATAAGCGAAACAAGATGGTAGAAAGAAAGCTACACATATCATGATCAAAATAAACATGAATGAATTATATTACACTAATAAAAAATCAAGATTTTCAATCTAAACTCCCATTAATGGAAAAATTGATAAATAAATTATGCCATTCCATTATAATGGGTGTGTGTGTGAGCATACCACAGAAAGAGGTTTATTCCTTACATAGTTTATAAAGTTGTAGAAAAATGTATAAGTATAAGAAAAGAGTCCAGCCAAGACCGGTTTGACTCAGTGGATAGAGCATCAGCCTGCAGACTGGGAGGTCCCAGGTTCAGTTCCGGTCAAGGGCATGTACCTTAGTTGCAGGCACATCCCCAGTGGGGGGTGTGCAGGAGGCAGCTGATGGATGTTTCTCACCCATCAATATTTCTAGCTTCCTATCCCTCTTCCTTCCTCTCTGTAAAAAAATCAATAAAATATATTTAAAAAAAAAAAAAAGAAAAAGAGTCCAGAAAAACACACCAAATCGGTAACTAAGGTTACCTATAAAAAGTGGGATTATAGAGAACAGGAGTGGCCTTTCCTATCTTACTTTATGAGTATCTAGTACATTGGTTTGCATCTATTACAAGCAGCATGTAACCAGGAAAACAAGGCGAAATATTAAATATAAGGGAAGAACCAATTAAAGAGAGGATATAGAGGACAAAATAATAAAGGTAGGCTGACAAAACCCAAAGCACTTCTTTAAAAATAGACAAATCTCTGGGAAGACTGATCAGGAATATCTGAGAGTGCCCTGGCTGGTGTTGTCAGTGGCTAGACCATCAGTTTGTGCACCGAAGGGTTGCAGGTTCCCCAGCCCCTGTCAGGGCACATGCAGGAGGCAGCCAATCAATGTATTTCTCTCACATGGATGGCTCTCTCTCTCTCTTTCTCCTTTCCTCTCTCTCAAATAAACAAATTTTAAAAAATCCTCATGTGAGGATTTTAAAAAAGTAAGAGTTAAAACTAGAAAGCTCTTAGCCCAGTCAGTGCGGCCCAGTGGTTGAGCATAAACCTATGAAATAGGAGATCACTATTCAATTTCTAGTCAGGGCACATGCCCAGGGTTTCAGGCTCAATAGCCAGTATGGGGCCTACAGGAGGCAGACAATCATTCTCTCTCATCATTGATGTTTTTATCTCTCTCTCACTCTCCTTTCGCCTCTGAAATCAGTAAGAATAAATATTAAAAAAAAATTGATCAGTTGGACCTCAACAAAATTGAAAAAAAAAATTTGCTTCAAAGAACACCATCAAGAAAGTGAAAGGGGGAGGAAACCAGTTTGGCTCAGTGGATAAAGTGTCAGCTTGTAGACTGAGGTGTCCCGGGTTTGATTCCGGTCAAGGGCATGTACCTTGGTTGCGGACACATACCCAGTAGGGAGTGTGCAGGAGGCGGCTGATCAATGTTTCTCTCATTGATGTTTCTAGCTCTCTATCACTCTTCCTTCCTCTCTGTAAATAATCAATAAGTATATTTAAAAAAAAAAAGAAAAAGAAAAAGAAACTGAAAGGGGGCCTGACTGGCGTGGCTCAGTGGTTGAGTATCCATTTATGAACCAGGAGGCCATGGTTTGATCCTGATCAGGGCACATGACCCAGGTGCAGGTTGCTGGCTTTATCCCCAGTAAGGGGTGTGCAGGAGGCAGCCAATCAATGATTCTCTCTCATCATTGATGCTTCTCTCTCTCTTCCCCTCCCTTCCTTTCTAAAATCAATAACAAAATATTAAAAAAAAAAAAGGTGAGCCCTAATCGGTTTGGCTCAGTGGATAGAGTGTTGGCCTATAGACTCAAGGGTCCCCGGTTTGATTCCAGTCAAGGGTATGTACCTTGGTTGCAGGCACATACCCAGCAGGGAGTGTGCAGGAGGCAGCTGATTGATGTTTCTAACTCTCTATCCCTCTC
>JAAGEH010000293.1:7112112-7266082 GCA_011751065.1 Lasiurus cinereus
GCGATTTTTGCTTTAAAATACGAGCAACATTTGAGATAGGAGTAATCGTGTGGATCGGCTGGCTGCACACGACCCACCAGTTTACTGTGACTCGAGCGTCTCATAGTTTCCCACGCCTCAAGGTTACAGAACGAATTAAACTCGTATCTCGAGGTACCACTGTGTGTGTGTGTGTGTGTGTGTGTGTGTGTGTGTGTGTGTATAAAAGAAAGTGAAAGGGGGAATTCTTTACCCAAGCCTGGCCGGCATGGCTCAATAGTTGAGTGTCAACCTATGAACCAGGAGGTCACAGTTGATTGATTCCCCGTCAGGGAAGATGCCCAAGTTTCAGGCTCAGTCCCCAGTAGCAGCCCATCAATGATTATCTCTCATCACTGATATTTCTCTCTCTCTCTCCCTTTCCCTTCCTCTCTGAAATCAATAAAAACATTTTTTTAAAAAAGAATATAAGACTGAGGATGCACTGGGTAGTTAATAGTTAAGGCTTATATGCCCTTCTATAGGAGAGGGAGGGAGGCAGGGGTCTAGGATTTCAAAGGGAAAGTAGCCAATTCACAGGCTGATAAGAAAGAGCAAACTTGTCAACAAATTCTGGCTGGGCTATCCTAAAACAATGAAATTCTGGCTGGGCTATCCTAAAACAATGGGACGCAGAGTGGAAACAGGCTGTGCTGGATTTCTCCCAGTCTGCCACACTTACTCATAGGTAGGTGTAAGGTGAATACACTGAGGTCAATATGCTAGGCTAGGCTTCGCTTCCGGGAGCAGGCTTTTCTATCGGAATTCCTTTAGGCAGGAAAGATTCAAAGGCTCTTTGTGAATCTTTCCTTTCTCCAAAATAGCCGTCTTAAAGTCAGTATCCCAAAAGGCATATTTTAGGGTGGCAAACTTTGGTTCCCCTGGAGAGGAAAGAGAGGCATCCATGACCATTAAATTTTAGTTTAATACCAAGGAGCCAGAAGGGCCTTAGAAAACTCAGAAGAAAAAAGAACAGCTTAGAGGAGGTTAGTCACAAAATCAAAGATCTGACTTTTCTGGCTCATGATAAAGACAGTATTTTCTAAAAGTAATAAATACCGCCCTTCTGGGGTGGGACTCCATGTTTTAAAAATTAGGGCACTGAGTCATCTCATCAAATTCAGATGGCTAGTTTCAAAGTTAAGGACGGTCCAGCTTTGTCTCAGTCATGGGTCTTATGATTGGATCCAAGCAATTAAGCTGAATTCCTCTTTATTGAGAGGAAAGCAGGATGGAAAGGGGTTCTCGTCAGTTTTTGTAAGTCAGTGCCTGTAGACTTATCCCTTTGCTCTCAGCACTTAGTGCCCCCTCTCTATGCTTGTCCCCCACAGCTGGGCCTAGCGTGCCCGCTAGCTGACATACCTCCTCTGGCCAGGGGATGGGGAACACCCACCCCAAGGTCCTCAGGGGCTGTCTCTACAGCCTTGAGGTGGCGCCCAATTCTTTCACATCAGGAGTGAGTGAGCGGTCCATGTGACGGAGGACAAAGACCAGGGCACTCATCTTTCACCCTGCTGGCGGGCAGACGCAGGGGAAAGTTGCATGGTTTGGGGAAAACTGGGTCCCTGCATTGCATCCATGCCTGGCCATTTATGTCAGCCCTGGGTATGGGGTCCCTGCAGCGCCCGGGGTAGGGGTGACATCTGGCCTGGCTGCTCTCCAAACCTAGGACCAAGAGGGGGGTCACCGCCAGACCCCCAGCGAGCACCGCGGGGACGGCCCGGTGCAGCAGAGCTGAGTTACGCAGAAAGCTGGCGAGCGCGGGGCCCCGCGCGTGGGGAGGAGGGGGGCTCGGACAGGTGAGAGGGTGCAGGACGCGCTCCTGCCTCCCGCGGGGCCCAGGGGAGGAGGCTCTCCGCTCCGCTCTTTCCTCCTTCCAGACCCGGGCTGGAGGGGGGAGGGCGCTCGGGGTTCTACAAGACGGAGCGTGCGCGGGGAGCCGTGGCTGGCCTCGCCGCGTCCCACCACCCCGAGCCCGGGCTGCCGGGTCCCCGCCAGGTCCCAGCCCGGCCGGGAGGTCCAGGGCCCTCGAAGCCCCGCGGGCCGCGTCCCGGACCCTCCCGGCCCTCGAAGCGGCCGCCGGCTGCCTGGCGCCCCGCCTGCCGGGTCCGCAAGGAGGAGCCCGCGAGGCGACCGCGAAGGGGCTGCGCTTACCTCGTCGGGTGCGGGCTGCGCCCCGGCTCCGGGCTCCGGGCTCCGGGCTCCGGCCGCTCTGCCCCGCCGCGCCCCTCGCCCCGGCGGCAGCCGCGCCAGCCCGGACCACGGCCGCTTTCATTTTCCTCAACTATATCGGCGGGAAAACGAAAGCGAAAACCGCCGAGAGGCGGGCCCGGCCCGAGCGCGCGGGGAGCGCGGGCGCGGGCCCCGAGCCAGGAGCGGCGGCGGCCTCGGGGCGGCTTCGGGCTGGAGCCCCGCGCGCCGCGGTCCGTCAGAGCCGCTCGCCTCCTTCCAGCGCCTCCCGGGCCGCGCGGTCGGCGGCGGCGCTCCTCGTGGGTTTCTGGCCTGAGAGGGTGGGCTCCGGGCTGGCAGCTGAGAGCCCGCCTCGGAGGGACCCGGGTTCGAGGCGCTGAGCCGCCGGCTCCCGCGCCCGGGCATGCGCCCTGGCCCCTCTGCCAGACTGGCGCACCATCCCTGGTCCCCGCCTGGTCCTGGCACGAGGTACCAGGCTCTTCCTCCCGGGTCCGCGGAGAAATAAGGCCCCGGGGTGGGTGAAATGGGGGGCCCCTCCTTTGACTTAGAGACACTGGAACCCGCAGGCTTACAGTTTGGACCCCCGGGTCTTCATGGTTGCCCACCGATACCCGAAGTTTAGAGACTCCAGGGTTCAACCTCTTGGCTCTGCCACTCACGGGCTCTGTGATTTCGGGAATATTAACTGTTCCTACCACCCTTGCAGGCGGTGGGACAGACTTGAGCAGAGCAGGGACGAGGGGCCAGGCACAGGAGGCCAGCTGGTGGGGAGCCCCGGGGGTCTAGCAGAGGACAATTGTAAAGGGTGGGGGCGGGGGGCGAAGCCTAGGTGACTTCCGCCCTTAGCATGTCACTAGTCAGAGATTTGGACACGCAGTGCTTTCCTCCCCAGAGATAACATCTAGCCCTCGAGTCCTATTTCAGCTCCGGGCCCAGATAAGCAACAGAATGACCCCCCCTCCACCCCCAATTAATCAATCAATGGAGACGAGAACTCTTGAGTGGACACACCTGGAAAGCTACTGGATATTCTATTAAGATCTTTCCCTGGTACTGCCCCTAAAATCTCCAGCCTTAAAAGCCTTAGGAAGACCTTAGCCGGTTTGGCTCAGTGGATAGAGCGTCAGCCTGTGAAGGGACCCAGGTTGGATTCCGGTCAGGGGCACATTCCCGGGTTGCCGGCTTGATCCCCAACAGGGGGTGTGCAGAAGGCAGCCTGTCAATGATTCTCTCTGTCCCACTCCCTTCCTCTCTGAAATCAATAAAATATATTTAAAAAAAATTTTTTTTTCATCTTTTTTTTTGCCCAGCCACCAGGGTTGTGGGCTCCATCCCCAGTAGGGGGCATGCATGAGAGGAGGCAGCTGATAAATCATTATCATCATTGACTTTTTTTTTTATCTCTCCCTTTCTGAAATCAGTAATATATATATAATTTTTCATCTTTTTAGTGTTCCAGCTTTGATTAAAAGTCAACATTATATAA
The DNA here is from genome assembly GCA_011751065.1 of Lasiurus cinereus. Taxonomy (NCBI): domain Eukaryota; kingdom Metazoa; phylum Chordata; class Mammalia; order Chiroptera; family Vespertilionidae; genus Lasiurus; species Lasiurus cinereus. The sequence goes on from JAAGEH010000293.1 coordinate 7,115,807, forward strand.
AATTAGCATGTCAACTTACTGATTTCATCTGTTTGCTAGCCTCTATGAGAGGTGCATTGCATACATGGCTTTATTTAACGCCCCCTATAATTATGTGGTGTATTCTGATGTTTTTTGTTTATTTGTTTGTTTTCAGTTGGGAGGAAAAAGTTGAAGGAAATTCCCAGTTAGTGTGTATGTAAGTGATAGTGCCGGGGTTCAAATAAAGGCATCTGATTCCAAAACCCGGAGCTGACCCACTCCTGTTAGAAGCAAAACTCTCAGGAACATTGGACTCTTGATGTTGCCTGGTGAGTGCTCTCTCTACTTGTAACTGTGCACTTTGTAGCCCAATTGTAAGAAGGTAGCTTGGCAAACTTGAAATCAGAATCAGAAGAGTCAGAATATGACTTACATGCTTAATGCTATTAAGGCCTGGGCAACCTGGTGCATTTTCCTCCACACCAAAGGCCACACAGCCTGCTGGGAGGACTGCTCACCCATTCCCTCTGTCTGGCTGCCCTTCTCCTCAGGATGATGCCCACTGGGCACTCCATCTGCATTGCCTCCTGTCTTTATTGTGCTTGGGGGGGGCGGTGGCTTCCTCAGGTGGACACATTTCTTATTTTAGATAGAGCAAGGCCTTATCAAGTGTAACAGTATGGTTAGACTCCTGGAGTCCTTATTCCTCTTTTGTACAGAGAGGAAGGGAGAGGGATAGAGCTAGAAACATCGATGAAAGAGAAACATCGATCAGCTGCCTCTTGCACACCCCCTACTGGAGATGTGCCTGCAACCAAGATACATGCCCTTGACCGTAATCGAACCTTGGGACCTTTCAGTCCACAGGCAGACGCTCTATCCACTGAGCCAAACCGGTTTCGGCCTTATTCCTCTTTATGGCAGCATTTTGTTTGTATATCTTTGCTCTGATTGACTTGATATATAATTTAACTTTCAAAGAGCAACTTTGTACCCCAACGCTTAGGGGGAAATTCACTTTCTTTTCCTTCCTACCATCCCTCACTTTCTAACTCTAGAATAAAATCTTGTGCAAATAGCAAGTTATGGAACAAGCACTTTATCCAGGCTGCAATGGTCATTAATGAAGACCAAAATTCCAAGGCCAAGGCCAGCCTTCAAAGACATTGGGAGATCAGGGGCAAGAAGAGGTGATCAGGCAATACAGCTGGAGAACAATATAAATGCCAAGAAAGATAGAATTTGCTGATTAGAAAACACCGGGTGTGTGATTCAAATAAAAAGGGGGAAAAAGTCAAATAATCCTTTTACATACTTCAAATATTTACTCGACAAATATTTTGTGACAACTACAAAATGCAGCCACTCTCTGTGATTGGCCACTGCTATGATTCAATAATGAGCAAAAATAGACATGGTCTCTGCCCTCCGGAAACACACCTTAGTGAGGTAGCTAGACAGTCACATAATGAGTCAAATATAGAAAACGATCCTAGATGCTACAAAGTGGGTTTGATTTTCTGAGGGAAGAACAAAGGATTTGAACTTGTCTGGGGGTCAGAAAAGTCTTCCTTGAAGAAGTGCTGCTTGAATTGGGAGCAAAAGAATGAGGATGAATTAACTGGGTAAATGGGTGTGGGGCTGGAGAAGAGATAAATGGTGGTGGTGGTGGGAGGGGGAACAGCATGTGCAAAAGTCCGGAGGCAGGACAGGACCCAGAACATTTGGGGAACTGGAAGCAGGCTGGATTAGAACCATTATCTTCTATCTGATGCCCAAAGGTTAAATGGAGCAGAGAGAATCCACAGGAGGCTGGAGAGTAAGGTCAAAGCTACATCAGGTAGGGTCTTGGTGGTCGTCCTAAGGACTTAGGTCTTTATGAGCAGTAATGTTATGTCATCTGATTTGTGTTTTGAAAAGACTGTTCTGTCTGCTGCGTGGCGAATGGATTGAAATGCAGTCACCTGTTGGGAGCAAGATGATAGTGGTAGTGGTGGAACAGATGAGAGATTGAGATTTAGATGGTAAAATGATCAGAAACACAAACACGGTAATGGATTGACTCTCAGAGAAGGAGATACCAAACATGACTCAGTTGCATAACTGAATGAATGAACAGTTGTGGGAGCCATGTAGATACGAAGATCTCTCTTCAAGAGAGCCTTCTACAAAGAATATAATTAGCCTCTGCAGTGTTCACACAAGGCCACACATTCTGGCTGCTCCCGGCCAATGAATGAGCACAGTGGGACGTATCAGAGGCAGGTCATTTCTGCCCAAGGTGGGACTCCTCTAACAGGCAGTCTCTACCCTGCGGGTCCCATCAATATGGCCACCACTTTCCCAGAACTGCTCTAGGAGGACCCAAAGTGACAAGGATGCCCTTTATTGAACTGGAGAACATTGGCAAAGCCCCAGGTTTTAGAGGGCTTCGATTCTGCACGTGTCCAGTGATGCTTCAGGTGGGCAGGGAACCTCCATATATCCATGTTCCCAGTCATAAGATATGTTTGTGCTTTGCTATGAAACTACCAAGTCTGTCTTCAGTGTGAGCGAGTGTCTGATCTTTGGGAAATGTTTGTTGCATAGATCATTTCCCAACTTCAGTTTAGAACTCGATACTAGAACTATTTGCCTCTAGAAAAATATGACTTACCAGTAGCAAAAGAATCCTTTAACTTCCTTGAGGAGGAGGCAAAAGTCAAAAAATAGAAAGGGAGTGAGCAATTGTTCTTGAGCAACCAAAGGTAAATCATTGTGCTTTGGGGGCTCTGGTTTTCTGGGAAAACGGAGTAGCTTTTTAATGAATGTTCCTGAAGAAAAGCGATTACATATTTGGCAACACCAATGGAAATTTCTGTTAGTCCCTGAGAAAAAGAAGCTAGTATTCTTGCTCTGACGTCTGTCTCCCTGAGCAAGTTGCTCTTGGAGAGCTGGGTGGCATGGGCTGACCCTGTCACGGAGATTGCAGTCACGAGCAGCTTGTCTGAGCGAATCATCTGGGAGAGAGCAGAGCTGTTCGGATCCAACGTTGGTTCATCCTCGTGCACCAGACTGAACAAAGTCATAACTGCTACCTGATATTTGAACTCCGAGCTCTCTCGTAGGTCAAACATTTCCTTCACTAATCGCAGACCCAGACAACCTGCCCCCATCTCACGGCAAAGGTGAATTTACATGTTTTGTTAGTAGGTGGTCTAGAAGCCCAAAAACTATTAGTTTCCTTGGACTGGAAAAAAGAAAGGAGTAGGTGTGGGCATCAGGAGGAATGTTTTTCTGAGGGCTCTGTCTCACTGAAGGATGAATGAGTAAACATATTTGTTAAAATTTTAAAAACAGACAACCAAATGTAAAATGAACGTACTACTTAAGTGCCTTAGGGATAGGAACCCTGGGCTTTCTCCCAATGGTAGTTATAATTTCCTTCTGGAACCAAACAGACCATGATGAGGACTAATTATTTGTATAGTCAATAATTACTTTAGGGAAGTCAGGAGGAATAGCAATATTATTATTGTTAATACAAATTTTAGTACTGCTAAAGCACTTTACATGCATGATCTAATATCTGACTATCTAATAAAAGCCTAAGCGATCTTTACGGCTATAACCACTGGTGGCTATTATGCGCACTACCAGGGAGCACTCAACACAGGAGCTGCCCCTGGTGGTCAGTACGCTCCCACAGGGCGAGCAATGCTCAGCCAGAAGCTGGGCAAACAGCTGGCGAGTGCAGGGGCAGTGGCAGGAACCTCTTTGCCTCCATGGCAGTGCTAAGGAGCCACGAGCTGAGCAGTAAGGAACCATGAGCAGGGGTGTCCTAGACTGTGAGAAGGCACAGGCCCGGCTGAGGAACCCCTTCTCCCACCAGTGCACAAATTTTGTGCACCAGGCTTCTAGCAATCCTTATAAAAACCCAGTGAGCTAGTTCATCTATTTTACATGTGAGGAAAGTTTGTGATTTGCCCAACTTTTTGAGCTAGTCAGTGGACCACATATCTGCTCCCAGTGTGGGCACTTGGCCAATAAGTCATAGTGCCTCCCAGGAAGAGCATGTGCGTGAGGTGAACCTTGAACATGGGTAGAATTGGGATAATCAGAGACAAAGGAGGGCAATGTATGGATGGAGGCAGCAGTATCAAGGAGAACTGGAAGCTAATGGAAGCCAAGGAGGACACCTAAAACTGGAAGTGAGTCATATCAGGAGCTGAATGAACTACATAAAAGATATATGAAGCTCTGGCCCTCAGTCTCAGGGGTTACAGCGTCAGCCCTCGCACCGAAGGGTCTCAACTTCCATTACGGGTCAAGGGCAGGCACCTGGGTTGCAGGTTTGATCCCTGGCTTTGGTCAGGACTCGTTGAGGAGTAAACCAATCTGTGTGTCTCTCTCCTATCTATGTTTCAGTCTCTCTCCTTCCCTCCCTCCCTCAGCTCCCTTCCACTCTTTAAAAATCAGTGGAAAAAATATTCGTGGGTAAGGATTAACAAAAATAAAAATATGTGAAGTTTTGGGTAGGGTTTGGAGAAGTTTTAAAAATAGTGAGAAGTACACAAAAGAAACTAATTCATCCTTGTCTTCATCTTGCATATTTACTCTCAGTTTTATTTTTAAAATTAAAAACCGCTACAAAACTTATGCATTCTCATTATATGGAATTCAAACAGTATAGAAAGTACAATATGTATTGTAAAACTCTCCCAAATCTTACTATCTAACAATTATTACTAATGTTAGAAAAATATTATATACATTTCCCTTTGCATTTATACAGAGAGGAGAATGCAAAGGTAAAAATGATACCTCAGTAGAGTTTTTGTGTGTATTTCTCTTATGAGGGGGGGATGTAAATAACACCGACAACAAATGGGTCTGGGCTGCCTGTCACTACTTGAGCCAATTAAACAAACAGGGTTGAATTATGTATGAACATTTATTCCAATAATGCCAGCAGCATGGGAGAGAAGCAGGTCATCCAGGAAAGTCTGCTCTGCCATAAACCAGCTGCTGTATTGGGTAGAAGGGCAAAGATTACATGGGGAAGTAGGCAAAAGGAATAAAAATGGGTATAATGGTTAGATTACAGGCAATGTGGGCTTGGGGGTGGGGGGAGGATTCCATTGTTTGGGCAACAAGATTGTTAATCTTTCCAAGATAATGGACCACATTCCAAGGTTGACTCCCCAGTGTGTGTGTGTGTGTGTGTGTGTGTGTGTGTGTGTGTGTGTGTAACCTGGGAGGTTACAACTCCCAGCCAGCTTAGAATGTGACTTCTTTAATAAGAACAAAACAATCAAGGTAAACAGAGCATGACTAATATTTTTTTATAACTAATAGCTAGCCCCTAACAGTCTATGTCTGCCCCTAACAAAAGCTCTGATTCAGTCATCCTGGGCATCCTCTATCAATGTCATTGGAGATTTATGAAGATCAAATAAGAAAACAGGTATATTTCCCAAAGTGCTTTTTGCTGTAGCAATGGCGTTACAACATAAGGTATTGCTAAGCTGTATGTATTGCATCCAGACTCGTCGTATCTTAGAGTGTAAAAGCACTTTAGGAAAAGGAATTGAATGAAACTGCCAGGGAAAGATTAGTTGTGCTGCTTTACCACCTAACATCAGGGCCCTCTGTCCAATTCATTCACCATCACTTAGACTAGGTGTTAAGCAGGATAATTCCCTTTGGCAAACATAGCCCTTCTGGAATTCATGAGAGTGTTCAGGGAGCTCCGATGGAGACAGAAACTAGTTCCCTAACAATAGGAAAAGATTATGGGTAAACCCTTCTTCACACATTTATTTTTTTTAAATCTGTCCCTCCACCTCCTCTGCATTATCCTTATTATTCTATGGGTATCCTGGCTTCTAATTCTTACAGGTATTAACTGAGCACATTACTCACCAGCTATTCCTGTGATGATAGGTTGTGCACACGGCTCTTCCTGAGAGGAGATCCCTGATCAGGATAACTTGGTCAGTCATCCCAAAGCCATGGCTCTGATAGAAAAAACCCACACAAGAGCCCAGGCGGCCAGGACAAAGGCCTTGGATTTCCTGACACTTGCCTCTGCCCAGGGGCCAGTGACTTGGGCTAATGTTCCCATCGTAAGAGCCCTGAGCATTCAGGTAATTGGTCAGGCTTACAAGGCAATATAATTCTTAATGGCCATTTTGTCTGCTTCCCAGTATAAGAGAACAAAGACCAGGAAGATTTGTTGGACAAGAAATACTAGACACCAGGAATCAAACCACATAAGGAACTAAAACTGCCAAGAAGCACCCAATCCCACATCCACATTCCTGTTGACCCAATCCCACTGCCCGAGCCCACCCACCAAGCCCCCAAATCCCACTGACAGACAAAAGCTTCCGGCCAGTGGCTGCACATAAGGACCAGACTCCAGCTCTTCTTGGCTGCCATCCCCGACCCAATACTCTGGCTTGGTGCTATGCAGCTCTTCCCTTTGGACATCTCCATCCCCTTTTCTTTAAATAAATTCAATTTTTCTTTATTCACCGTCTTGCTATTTAGTCTGCCTGCACACCACCGCCTTGAACCTTTCAGTAAATATTTTTGCTCCCAGAGGGCCACAAATAACTGGAATCAGTGACATTGCGAATAAAAAGGAAAACTCAGAAACTCTTTATTCATGCAACAGGAGAAAGGGCAGGCATGACCATAATTCATATTCTGGAGCCACCGTGTAGTCAGTGAATCAAGAACCCAGCACAGGACCAGGTCTGGGGAGAGTGTAGGAGCCAACAGTGTTTGGGAAGACGAACTTCCTTCTGTCCCACCTGAGTTGTTTTGTTATGCATCATGCCTTTTTAATTATCTATCCTACACTGGAGCTACCTACATGTCCTAACACAGATTGTCCTGTGATCCGTGCAAGCGCACACACACCATGTCCAACTCCAGTGCACAGCAGCTTTGACCAGTAGTGCAGCCTGACAGTGCTCACCTTGAGGCTGCCTTGTATTACCTCTTGCTTTCTTCCCAAGGGACAGAACCTGCTTGGGACTTAGGCAGGTGCAACTTGGACATGTGGGGAGCTGACGTGTAGGGGGCTGCTTTCGATGAATGGGGAACCGAGACCAATATATAAATGCTTCCCCTTTTATCTATGTGCAGATAGTTTTGAGACAGATTTCAGAAGGCTCAGATGTTCTGGATGGATGGAGAGGTGCCCTTGGTATGGGCCAACCTCTCGCTCCTTCCCTGTCTTCTCTGCCCGTCCTTTACTCCTGCTACCTAGAATCTTATCCCCCAAATAAACCATCTGACTGCACAGGAGCACTGGCCTCAGGCTCTGTTTTTTATTATTATTTTTTAAAAATATTTTCATTGATTTCAGAGAGGAAGAGGGAATAAGAAACATCAATAATGAGAATCATTGATTGGCTGCCTCCTGCATGCCCCACAGGGGGGATTGAGCCTGCAACCCAGGCATATGCTCTGACCAGGAATCGAAACTGTGACCATCTAGTTCATAAGTTGATGCGGAACCACTGAGCTAGTGGACTGGGCTCAGGCTTAAGTCTTAGCCCTAGAGACTCACCACAAACCATTGTGAGAATTAGGCCAAGGTGACAGAAAAGTCAGGTGATGGTGTGGAGTGGCTCACCAAATTGTGGAAATAAAGGTTGTGGAGAGTTGCTATTATTTAAAAAATCATTTTATTTATTAAAACATCTTCATTTTCCCAAGGCACGTCAGTAGCTTTTCCAAAAATGTGGTGTTTTTTTGTTTGTTTTGTTTTTACCAGATGAAGCATATGCTGCAGGAATACCATAACAATCAGAAAAGAGAGGTCAATTACATGGAACACAAAATCTCCCAATGTCACATGACTGAAGTGAGCAACTCTGAAAAACTATGAACATGACTGAACTTTCTTCATTGTAATTTCCCCCGTGATTCAGCATCACAAAAGGAACCCACACAATGACATCCGTTTCACACCCATGAGTGTTAGTGGGAAGGCCTTGCACAAGTGGCAACTGCTGACCTTTGCCAGAGTGATTGTGGGTTGGGAAAAGAAAAGAAAAGACACAAACCAAGAGACTAAAGAACCAGTCTTTCCTAAGTCTAGTCTGAAGATCAAGTAACGTAAGGAGAAAAAGACATAACAACACATGAACAAAATCCATACTATGGTTTTAAGAGACAAGTTTGCTCACCTCTCTTTCTCACTGATACACCTCCTTCAAACCATGCATGGACATCATAATCGTTAGGAGGTTTGATTCATATGGTTCATATGGCATGAAAACAACAGTAGGTTCAAGGATGCATTTGTTATGGGCCTGGACCAGCCCAGTGGTTTGATCAGATGTAAACAAGTCTACTCATTAATCACACTGCTGGCCCAAGAGCTCAGGATCCATGCACTTGCCTGTGTTCTATGTCCCCTCATGTTAATTACTTAATAGGTTTCACCACACCTGAGCTCTCCTGTCCTCAGGAAGCAATAATCCCAGTTAATAACCTTTGTAACTGAGAAAATGTGAGAAGTAAAACTCCCTATAAAATGATTTCTTTTTGTTAATCCTCACCTGAGATATTTTTTCCATTTGTTTTTAGAGAGTGAAAAGGAGAGAAGGAGGAGGAGAAACATTGATGTGAGAGAGACACATGGACTGGTTGCCTCCCTCAAGTAACCCAACCAGGGCTGGGGATTGAATCTGCAACCCAGGTATGTGCCCTTGACCAGGAATGGAACCCAGGGCTGATGCTCTAACCACTGAACCACCAGCTAGGCTGAAATGATCTTTTTCCCTCTAAAGTGCACCGTTAGGGGGAATCAAAGAAAATATTTAGGGGGTGGGATTTAGACCTCCAGTTTTATTAGGGAGTCTTTTCAAGAAGTCTGAGATTAAAATGTAAATTTAGCAGATGCCGCTCATATTCTTGCAAATCCCAGTGGTTCTAGTTCACTTCTTAGGAAATGCCTTGTCCGTCATGTTAGGACTTCACTGAAGTTGTCTGTCAGTAGCCACAGTGTCGCTGGAGGAAAGGTGGTGCTCTAGGACCACACGCAGCCTCTTAGCTCAGGTGCCCATCCGTGAGCATGTCGGACAAAGGGTCAACAGAATAAACAGCAAAGACCCTGTCACTGAAGGACTCAGCGTCCACAGTTTCTGACAAGACCAGTGTTTGCTCTTCACTTTCCCACTCACTAGAGGTTGTTAGAAGGCTGTGCTTTTAAGGACTGTGGGGCTTTCTTCATCATCTTTTAACCTCTTTGTGTGGCTTGGAGTTTGCCTGTATTTTATTCTGTCAACACAAGGAAAACAAATGTTAGTAACAAACCTTAAAAAGATGTCCCCCAGTCTTAAAACAAATAAACAAACCAAACCTAGAACTGAGGCTATCTCACTAGAGGGAAAAGAAGAAATCGTACAGCAGATTCTGCACGGTTTCTCCTAGTCTTTGTACTACCCCAGTGCTGCTGTTGCTGTGGAGATGGACATGGTGACATGGTGATCTGGGTCAGGCCAGAGAGGATGGAATGTAATCTCCTCGCCATTTCTAACCCTCTAAACCAGTCCATGGCGCTGGTAGGACTTTCCGGGGAACCCTCTGCCAGGCACAGACCCAGTGTGCCAACATGGTGAAGAAGGCCTCCCTTACCCTTTGACTCTTAGCATCTGGTCAATGGTGTCTGGGAGGGGGATGCCGAAGCTCTCTGGGAGGAACAAGGTGAGGATGGCTGTCAGGATGGTTAGACTTCCCATGAGAATGTAGGGCAGGAAGCGGTCGTAGGCACCTAGGGTAAAGCAGACAGAGCCCAGAGCCCCAAGCCAGGGTGCAGTTAGACGTGGTCCCCTCTATCTCTCTGAGCTCTCAGGACTCTCTAACAGGGATCCCCTGCCCTCTCGGCCTTAGTCTGAGCTGCCAGGATGGGGTCTGGCACCTAGACAGGCCTCGGAACCCAGAGTTGGCAGCGGCATGCCCAGAGGTCCGGGAGTGCCTCCTGGTGCAGGGGAGGGTAGTGAAGCCATGATGACTACGACGCCTCTTTCCCATGGCTGGGTTTCCAAAGAATGCAAGATACGCGTCCAAGGTCAGGAATAGCTCCTCCACCTCTCCAGATGTGTTGCAACCCATTCAATTTGCCTACAGGCCAAGCAAGATGTTTCTGCTTGTCAGATCAATGGAGCATGTTCACCAAGCATTCTGGGTACTTTCAAGGTAGGTGCAGCCCTCCCCAAAGATGTGCCCGCAAAGGATGCTCAGGGAAAAGCAGCTGCCCAGAGAAAATGATTTTGAGGAAGAGAAAAATGCCCTGCTACAGAAAATGGCAGGAGGCCCACCATCATACAGAATTAAACCACTGTGTCACATGCTCTGAGCCACACAAATCCTCAGTTCATCAGCCCTTTTGAATGACATCCCTCTCTCTGTTCCTTTCAAATTCTGATTCTAAGAAAGTCTCCAATTAAGAATACTGCTCTGCCAAAACCGGTTTGGCTCAGTGGATAGTGTCGGTCTGCGGACTGAAAGGTCCCAGGTTCGATTCCGGTCAAGGGCATGTACCTTGGTTGCGGGCACATCCCCAGTAGGGGACGTGCAAGAGGCAGCTGATTGATGTCTCTCTCTCATCGATGTTTCTAACTCTCTATCCCTCTCCCTTCCTCTCTGTAAAAAAAATCAATAATAAAAAAAAAAGAATATTGGCTCCCTAAGCCACGCTGTAGTTTCTTAGGATAGGGGGATTCTGTTTGCTGATGGCAAGCTAAAACAGGAACAAAACTCCCTACTTTTCTCATCAATCTCAGGTTCAGCTACAAGCCAGTGCCTCTCCACAGCACACGCACCTGGACAAGAACCTTCTCCAGGCACAGATCCAAGATTAGATGGATCCCATTTGCTGTGTGTTTTCCCTTAGCAAACCGTCTTCAGCTCGCATTCCAGCTCACCAGTGCTTCCGCCCCATCGCTCCCGCGTGCCCTCGGCCCATGGGACTTACCAAGGTAAATGAAGTAGGGAGATAGGATGCTGCCCAAGCGGGACGCCGTGGAGCTGATTCCCACGCCCATATTTCTGACCACTGTGGGATACAGCTCAGCTGTGTACACGTAGACCATGGAAAAGGCAGCAGTGACTCCGAACTTGCCCACCATTACCAGGATGGTGGACAAATAATACAAGTCTGGAGAAACAAAGAGGAAAAGGTAGGAGAAGGCACCAACCCAAGGTACACTGCTATTGAGAGTTCCAGGTTTTATTTTGTGTGTGTTTTGTCTGAAACAAACATACTTTCTCCTTTTTTTGTGGGGTTGGCAGTTTCTACAGATTCCTATTGTGGGATAAAGGGTTATAGCCAAGATATCCTTCCAAATTGTACTGAGGATGAATGGATTACTCCGGCACAACATTTGCTGTGAAAGAAAGGCTAAGGGACGGCCCAGCTATAGCAACCAGGCAGCCTCAATTGCCTGCCTCATTAGCCTTTTATTGCAGTTTTTATCATTAGATACAAGCAGTAGGTGAGTTATCTTGGGAGGACACATGTGTTTGATTAAGCATAAGGATTCCAGGGAACTCCTGGGGGTCTGCACATGCCCAGAATTGTTTGGAAAGGTTAAGGAATAACTAGGGGCACCACCTTCGACACGTCCCTAAGTCAGAATTCTGAAAAATGGGGCAGGCGGCCTTCCACACACTTCCCTGTTCTCAGAATATCCTCCTTAAAAGCTTTCCAACCAAGTCTCCTGCTTCCCCACAGAGAAAAACAAATGTGCACACACTAACTTGAGTTGAGAGTGAAACTAACCACCAGCCCCACCTGGCTGCTCTGCCCACTCCACAAAAGCCCAGGCCATGAGGAGTGTCAGTTCCCAGGAGACACTTTCTCTTGATTTTTTGGCCAAGAATGCAGATATGCAGGTGAGTGGTGATGGCATTATTTTATTCCCTTCATGAATTGGGGGAGACAGCCTGGGAGAGGCTGAGTGGCTCAGCGAAGACCCCGGATGCAGACGCACACGCTCCCTACCTGGGGGCACCAGCTGCACGAAGAGAAGGACACTGCCGCCCAGGAAGAGGGCAGTGGCCATGGAATAGCGGCGCGGCAGGTGCCGCAGCAGCAGCCAGGCCAGCACGTACGCAGGGACTTCCACCACTGCCGACAGGAAGCAATTCACATAGGCATCACCATGCAAGTTAGGGGTGTCCAGGGAGAGCCCGAAATAGCCCACTGCTATGGTCATCCTGCAACAGAGCGCAGAAGAAAGCTGGAGGAGCAGCATCCCCCAGGGGCCTCCAACAGAGGACTGTCCAAGTGCAATTGATGCAGGAAATTCACAACGACTCTTAAGGGAGGGCAGCGGATTGAACACAGTCCCTGGTCCAGTAAATTTTCAGAGGATCCCAAAGAGCAAAAAGACAAAACAATTGAGACAGATTTACTTGTTAAAAACAACAACAATACACACACACACACACACACACACACACACACACACAATGTAAAGACAAAGAAACCCATCTCTAATCTGCCTGTCAGCTTTAGAAACCCTAAGCTGAAGCTCTCACTAAGCCAACTTCCCGACTCTCTGAACCTCCCCAAACCCAGCCACTACAGAGGAGCTGGGGAGTGAGAGGAAGCAGACAGCAAGTGGGGTGGGAGAGGCCTGGAAGGATAAGATCATGGTAGAACATTTGGAGAAAGAGCCAGAGCAGACCCCCTGTGGCAACCAGCCAGGAAGAGACTGATCAGAAGCAGTGAACCCAGTGCCACCTACTCCTGGAGGAGAGGGAGCTCCTGATGGCAGGGTCACGTCGGCTCTCATCTGCAGGCCGCACCCCCCACCCTGGCGTCCCTGTATCCAGGGCATTCTGTCAGACTGGACCTTTCTGGTTAGATTGGACTCATCTGCAGGGTGAAACCACAGCCGGTACAACAGGGGAAAGGGGCAGGAGCAGGAGTTCCTGGGAAAGCCAGAGCCGGAGGTGTGCCGGGGGAAACAGCGGGGGTGACTGGCAAGTCTATGGCACGCACTGAATGCTGGCACTGTCTGAGGCCGATCCCGGGCGGGGCATTGCCCTGAGGAATCCTGGGCTATTTCTTGGAAAAGGGCGACTCATCATCTCCAGGGAGCAAAATGGCTGGCTGCCCACAGACTGGCTCGCTCGTAGTAGTAGAGGCTTGAGGTGAAGTCTGCCTTCCTCACCCAGCAGGATCAGGTGGTGGCCTCTAACCTCAAATGTCTGCGGCTGAGCAAATGCTCTCCGGCAAATCAACTCCCTTCCTGACACACTTGGTGAAATGCCTTGTTAGAAGGAACTGGTAAGGACATCGAGGCTGTGGCCCTCTTTCAGGACACTCTCCAAACATCCCGGAAGGAGGGATCCTGCTTCCACACAGACTCCCAGAAAGTACTCAGCAGCCTCTGCAACTGAAAGAACATGGTGTCTTCACTTAGAGCCTTCCTGAAGGCTTTACCTGACTTCCTGCGCCACTGCCTGAAGCACAAGGGACAGGAACAACTAAACTGGGACCCGGCGCGAGCAAGGATTCGCCTCAGGACCTGGAGGGATCCTCAAAGGTCCCATATTTCCCCTCAAAACCCCCACAACCGTTTCCATTTCCTTTTCTGAGATTCCATCAAGAATCATGCCCTAGCCAGTTTGGCTCAGTGGATAGAGCGTTGACCCTCGGGCTGAAGGGTCCCGGGTCCAGTTCTAGTCAAGGGCACATACCTTGGTTGCAGACTTGATCCCCGGCCCTGGCCCTGGTTGGGGCACGTGTGAGAGGCAACCCATTGATGTGTCTCTCCTACATCGATGTTTCTCTCTCTGTCTCTCCCTCTCCCTTCCATTCTCTCTAAAAAAAAAAATCAATGGAGAAATATCTTTGGGTGAGGATTAACAAAAAAAATAATAATAATAAAAAACTTAAAGAAATATCTAAAAAAAAAAAAAAGAATTGTGACATGCTCATTGATGGCAAGACACATCCTTTTTACTCTCTGATGACGCCGTCTTTCAGTTTTGGACTAAACCACATTTGTCAACGAGAAGGGCACGACAGCCACTGCAGAGGCTGTGAGGCGTGGAAGCCTCACACCATCTCACTTACGCACCACAGAATTATGGACATGATGGTGACCATGCGGATGTTGCGGGTTCGCAGCAGATCCAGAATGCTGTGGGACTGCGGCTTCTGGGAACTTAGGTCTTGTAGCTGCAGGAACGAAATGACAAGAATATAGGAGGGAGAGCAGGTAGGAGACTCCGAGATCCCACAGCATACCTGAAACCCTGGGGATCTTCCTCTCCGAGCTGGGGAGGGTTTTGTTTCCTTCTTAAAAAGAGGAGTAAATATAGTGACTGCATCTTGGGCAGCACCAGGCTTCCCCTGGCTTTGTCACTACCACCTTCCTACCAAGAGTGAGGAGGGAAAATAAGCGACCAGGCCCTGAGGGCGTGCGGCCAAGGCAGGCCCAAGCCCGCGGTGGCGCCCTTACAGCACCGCCCTGGTCAGTGGCCACATTCCAGGCAGGCAGGCCTCTGAGCATTCCTTCCCAAGGCTGGATCCCTGCCCTCTGGGTCAGGGAGAAACTGGCTGGGTAGTTTATTGATCTGCTCTTTTAAAAGAATTAGTGTTTTGAGTCTTCATACCATGTAGTCTCTGGTCTACTTCCAAAAACAAAAACATTTCAGATAGAAAAACAGGAAAATTGACCTCAGCTTCACCCAGAGTGACTTCCTATGAAATTCGGCATAGTCAAGGACATTAATAAACCACACGTCTAAACACACTGATGTTTCTTTCTTAAGCAAACCCAGCTTTGGAGCTTGTTTTCCCAGAGTTAGCAGTTCAACAAAAGGTCAACTTTAGACTTAACGGATCCCCTGAATAGCCTCATTTCCTCAAGGATGCCAGAGGTACTGTGGGTTCACCCACATTGACCCCTCAACTGAGAAGCCCCCAAAGCTGCTTCTCCGAAAAGCCCTCTCTGCCATCTACTCCTGCCCTGCCCTTTGGCATCACACCCCTTTCCGACTGTGCTGGGAGGAAGCGGGTGCTGGGCCACCACTCAGCTGTGAGGCTGGCGAGGGAGGGGCCAGCAGCTTCTCCGCTGCGGATAACGGATAACCGGTCTCCTTCCCAAACCCCCACTCAGCACCTTTGAGTCCCCAGTGTCTTAACATGCCTTCCACACACTTCAGCATGACTGCTGGTGGCTGTTCTCACAGCTGGTCCCCTATCTTCCTGTCAAGATCAGACACACATTCCAGAACTGTCGCAGCCAGCAACTACAACGTCTGACCTCTTCTCACTGTCACGAGACTGAAGAGAACTGCCTGCTGCCGAGGGTGGAAGCGCTGGGAGAATAGGAAGAAGCAAGACCCAGGAATCAGGCAGGGCCAGGAGGTTTACTCGTAGCATGAGAATAGGGTTTGCCGGGAGGTGGGGTAGGGCAAAGGATCGGACACCAAAAAGGACCTAGCTCCAAGGTCATGTGACAACCCCAGGAGGAGACTGAACACTTCTAACTCCAAAACTGTGTTTGCTTCATAGTTTACATACTGCATTACTTTTTTACGATTGGAGACTACTTAGCCCCTGACTCATAAAGAGTGCTTATGGTTAAAAGTAATGCTAAGATTATATGATTGCCTAGAAAAGAGGTGAATAAAGTATGAAAACCTAAAATCCACAAGAAAGGTGAAGAGAATTAGGCAGTGAGCACCTTCTTCTCAGTTTTTGAAATTTTACATTTTTATTGTTTAAGAGAGGGAGAGGGAGAGAGAGATAGAAACATCAATGATGAGAATCATTGATTGGCTGCCTCCTGCACACTGGGGATTGAGCCCACAACCTAGGCATGTGCCCTGACTGAGAATCAAACCATAACTTCCTGATTTATAGGTCAATGCTCAACCATTGAGCCACACTGGATGAGCCACACTTCTGAAATTTAACAGAGCCTGCCTGGGCACCTGGGGCACAGGCAGGGAGAGGGCAGAGCTTCTGTGTGAAAGGAGAGCTTCTGGCTTTTTGTATTTTTAAAAAATATATATTTTTTTATTTAATATATTTTTATTGATTTCAGAGAGGGGGAGAGAGAAACAGCAATGAGAGAGAATTATTGATCAGCTGCCTTCTGCACTCCCCGCATTGGGGATTGAGCCCATAACCCAGGCATGTGTCCTTGACCAGAATCAAACCCAGGACCCTTCAGTCTGCGGGCCTATGCTCTATCCACTGAGCCAAACCAACGAGGGCTTTTTAAATATATTTTTATTGATTTCAAAAAGGACGGGAGAGAGATAGAAACATTAATGATGAGAGAGAATCACTGATCAGCTCCTTCCTGCAGAATTCCTCCTACTGGGGACTACTAGTAAGCCCTCATGTGCACTGACTGGAATCGAACTGTGACTTCCTGGTTCATAGGTCAACACTCATCCACTGAGCCACACTGACTCGGCTGAGCTTCTGGCCTGGGTAATGCTGCCCTCAAACAATGGCCCGGAGACCCTCCTACCAGCTCCCATACAGGGCTTACCTCACTTGGTTCAAAGATGGCTGAGGGTGCAACAATCCCGTTGATTTTGGCAGCCCTATGGATGATAACCTCTGCCTCTTTAAATCGTCCCTGAGAGATGAGCCATCGGGGGGACTCAGGGATGAACCTGAAGTACAAGAAGCAATCTCACTGAGGCGTTCCTGCTTAACAGACCAGGTGTAAAATGGGGTCCAGGTGGGAAATGGGGCCTCAGAACCGGAGCTAGGTTTGGGAATATTTGGTGTTTCCAAGTCAAAAGCAGCGATGTTCCATGCCACACCCAGTAAGAACCTGAAGTGTGAGCTTCTGTGTACACCGGAGTGCACACAATTTGGAGGGGCCTGCTCACCAGGATAGGATGCCTCCACTGGCTGGCCACCTCCATTTCTGAGGAGCATTGGTGCCACCTGCTGGACATTAAGGAGACCAGGCAAGTTGGGCTCCTGAAGCCTGGCTGATGTGTGAGGTGGGCCCAGCCCAGCTCCCTTGCCCAGGGGTACTCCTCTGCTTGTTCCTGGCTTCCACCAAAGTTTCTACACTGGCCTCTTAGCCTCTAGTTTTTCCTCAGCTCCACCTGATTTACCCAACTGATGTACGTGTCAGATTGTCTACCTACACTTACTAAGGCATCTGGGTGCTCTGGAGTATGTGGATCTTATTTTCTACCTCACCAGGTAGTCCCAGCCCTTGGGTCAGGACCAGGACCCATGCTGAGCTCTGTATCCTTTCAACCAAATGCCCTGGAATGTTCACAACATCTGGGGCAGTGCTCCCAACATCCCCACCTGCAAGGGGCGATTCCCGCCTCAGCCCCTCTGCTGTGTTCCTTCCCTTGGTAAGGAATGGCTTCCTCTCTGCCCGTCCAGCTCCTCTGTGTTGGAGGCTCAGATGGAGCCTGGCTTCTTCTGTGTAGCCACTCTCGCTTCCATTGTTCTTCCTCTTCTCCCAGTGCCTGTGTCATGAAGCCTTGGCGGCAGGCAACACACAGCCAGAAGCAGGGTCTTAGCTGTCTAGTCTGTAGTCGGATAACTTCCTGGAGATCAGGGAGTACCCCATCATCTCACAGAGAAGATGCTCATCTCTCAGGGAAGATGCTGCTTCTTCCTCTCCCTGAACTCTGAAGTACCCAGCACAGGGCCGAGAACAAGTCCATTGATGTCTGGAGCTTTTGTTTTGTCTTTGGCTTTTCTGAGTGTGGACACAACATTCCAAAGTACCTTACAAATACAGTGGAACCTTGGTTCTTGAAGTTCATTCATTTTGGAAAGCTGTTTGAGATGGGATGTGCTGGAAAACTGAATCATTTCCCCCCATTAGAAATAATGTATATTGACTTAATCCATTCCAAATCCCTAAATGATTTCATGTTTTAACCTTTCTTACAAGGACTGTTTCATCTCTAAACAAACACTTCTTAAATTGATCGAACCACATCTGACTAGCCTTAATCGAATCGCTTTCAGCACTAGTTCCATGGTGTCTGTCAGGAGGTAGGTATGCAGCATCTTCACTTTTTCGCATATCACTGTCTCCTAAATGTTGTCAGCAGTAACTGCTTTCTGCTTTTACCTCTTCAATCCCCTATGACTGAAATTTTGTGAGCACTTTTCACACCCTTAGCAACATCAGCACACTTAACAGCATCTTCTATATGTTTTAAAAGTGTGCTAGTTGTCCTTTCCACCAGCAACAAAAGCAAAAAATAACAACAACAAACCAAGAAGATATTCACAGCACATCTTCCCGAGGTGTTAACAACTGGGTTAGGGAGATTTAGTGCCGAGCTGACCCGCACTCTCTTCTTTGTGTGTGGCCTGAGAGAGGCTTTTGCCATACTGATGTTATCAGCAGGAAAGGGTTGTGAGGTCAAGAACTGAAGTTTTGAAAAGGGAGACATTTCTGCCCCTCCCCACACTCCCAACAACTTGGCTGAGAACAAAATTTGACTGTAATTTACACTTCCTGTCTCTGGGAGCCTAAATAGGGATTTGTGGGTTGCTGCTGCCCCCTAGTGAAGGCCAGGTGGAAGAGGGAAGATACCCGGTTGGTGTTTACCCCAAGGGCATACTCACCACCAGAGCACGGCGCACAGCAGCCCCGGCAACGTCAGCGCCAGCAGCAGCATCCGCCAGTCTCTGATGAAGTAACCAAACAGGGGCAGCAGCATGTAGCCAATTGCATAAAATATGCACACTCCTAACGTAGAGAATATAATACGAATGGACTTGCCAAGAATTTCTGTTCCTGTTTAAAGCAAGGGAGGAGTCATGTTAGCATTTTTAATTTTGGTTATTTCCCTATTAATCTTCTTTTGTATAATCTTCTCTTGTCAACATAAAGGCAAGAAAGCTGCCAGAATTATTTCTAAGTTTCTAAGCTCTCGTGAGGGAGGGGATTCTGAACTCAGCCCCACCTGACTATCTGCTGGGCGTGTCTCATTGTGGTCTTTCGGTGACAGTTTCTCACAAAAATTTTATCACTTCCTGAAGCCATATGCTAAAGATGCCACATTAGGCCTCAAAATATAATCCTCACAGGAGGAAGAATTCATTAAAGGGGAAGTCATTACTAAGTTTGCACAGGCTGACTGTTACCCTTTAAGAAAAAAATATTCCTTTAAATGTGAAGAGAAAGAAATAATCCTTTCAACAGTACAACCAAAAGACCAATATGCTAGAGTTAGATTCCAGTCTAAACAGTGAGACTGGTAACTTTTTAGTGGGAAAGGCAAAAGTCCCATAGTGTAAATTCTTTAATTAAAACCCAAAGGTCACATGATGAAAGCCTGATTCTATCAATTCATTCTTGCCAGTCAACTTCACTGGCCGGTGTTTTGCAGGAGGCCATTTCTTCCTTGTTCCTCATGTCATACTTCCTTCTTTCTTTAGCTCCTCAGTCCTGGGCAGTGTCAGGCCCTTTTGGCTGGATAGAGGATCTTGGGTAGGTTATAGTAAAATGGCCGTCAAGTCCTACTCAGACCAAGGAGCCACACCTCAGAGGCCCAAAGAGAACTGGCATATAGCAGTTAGGCTACGTGTGCTGGGGACCCAAGGCTGGGTACTTGGTGGACTCAGATTCCCTTGCCTACAAATTGGGTTCTCCAAGAAGCCCTGGTTGGTGTTGCCAGAGACCACTTTCC
The DNA here is from genome assembly GCA_011751065.1 of Lasiurus cinereus. Lineage (NCBI taxonomy): Eukaryota > Metazoa > Chordata > Mammalia > Chiroptera > Vespertilionidae > Lasiurus > Lasiurus cinereus. The sequence continues at coordinate 7,135,436 of JAAGEH010000293.1, forward strand.
CTTGAGGGACATCACGGATGTCTCCAGAAAGTGGGTGGTGAGATGATGGTGAAACACAGGATTAAGTACTCAACTCCAATTTGATGGCCATACCCAGGACAAATGCTGCCACATAGTTGGAGATCTGGCCCATGCCTACGAGGACAAACAGCACGGCAAACATCTCAAAGTTTGTGGAGAAGATCTGCAGGAAGCTGAAGCCTGTCTGCATGGCCATGGTCACAAACAGCACGTTCTTCCGACCAAACCTGGGAAAGAAAGCGGAGTGACAGAACCAGCAGGGAGAAGGCAGTAGGAAAGGGCTCCACCAAGAGGAGCTTTCTCCAGGACCATTCAGGGACTGGTCATGGATAGTATTGCTAGGATACCAGTCCCCAGTCCCTATGCTGTTATCCTCCTTCCCTCCACAGGACCAATATGCAGCCTGGGCACCCGGGTGGTCCCAAAAAAAGATGCTGTTTCTGCCCTCAAGGAGCGTATAGTTTACTAGAGGCCCAATGCATGAATGTGTGCACCAGTGGGATCTCTCAGCCTGGCCTGTGGGGTCAGGCCGAAACTGGCTCTTGGATATCCCCTGAGGAGTCCTGGATTGGGAGAGGGTGCAGGACAGGCCGAGGGACCCCACTGGTACATGATTGGGGCCGGGGAGGGACACAGGAGTCTGGCCAGCCAGGGAGGGACCACAGGAGGGCTCCAGGGCATGTCCGGCTCGTTTTGCTCAGTCCTGATTGGCTGGACCCTGGCAAAAAGCTAATTTACCGCCAAGATGGTTTGGCTTAGTGGATAGAGTGTCGGCCTTTGGACTGAAAGGTCCCGGGTTTGATTCTGGTCAAGGGCATGTACTTTGGTTTCCGGCACATTCCCCATGGGGGTTGTGCAGGAGGCAGCTGATCGACGTTTCTCTCTCATCGATGTTTCTGGCTCTCTGTCCCTCTCCCTTTCTCTCTATAAAAAATCATAAAATGTATTTAAAAAAAGAAAAGAAAAGAAAAAAAAGCTAACCTACCAGTCGGAGTGTCTGCCCTCTGGTGGTCAGTGTATGTTATAGTGACTGGTTGACTGACTGCTCCCTCGTGGTCATGGCACATCATAGTGAGCGGTTGAGCAGCTTTAGCATATCATTAGCATATTATACTTTGATTGGATGAATGGATGACCACTTAGCATAGTAGGCTTTTATTATATAGGATAGACAGTGAAATAGATAGTGATCACTTTTAAAAAATCCTCACCCTAGGATATTTTTTTATTGATTTTTAGAGAGAGAGGAAGGGAGAGAGAGAAACATTGATGTGAGAGAGAAACATTAATCTGTTGCCTCTCGTATGTGTCCTAACCTGGTATAGAACCCACAACCTAGGTAATGTGCCCTGACTGGAATCGAACCTGCAACCTTTTTGGTGCACAGGACAATGCTCAACCAACTGAGCTACCCAACTGGGCAGTGATCACATTTTAGTAAAAAAACACATTACTGAAAGTACAGTCACACTAAGATAGGTGCACTGAAGGATCAGTACCCAGGTCCCCAAGGGTACAACAAAGGAACCTACCCTGGACTAGGGGTAGGGGCTGGGGATGTAGGCATTCAGGGAAGGTCTCCCTGATGATGGGACACAGATGAGGCCCTAAAGAAAAGTACTTGCTGTCAAGGGGAAGTAAGGATAGGAAACAAGCTCTCAATGATATTCACAATATAGCGAAGAGACCATTAATTACACAAGAACACCTCTTATTTAGCAATTTTAAAAATATCTATATTTTTATTGATTTTAGAGAGGAAGAGATAGGGAGAGAGACATAGAAACATCAATGAGAGAGAATTGGTGCCTCCTGCATGCCTCCTACAGGGGATTGCAACCTGGGCATGTGCCCTGACCGGGATCAATCCTGGGACCTTTCTTTCAGTCAGAAGGCCAACACTCTATCCACCGATTTAGCTATTTAGCAGTTTCTGATAGGTACTCTGATGGAAAGGCACAAGGCACAAGGAACCAGGGTAATGTAAACCAGGGACCCTGAGTTAGCCTGCAAGGCCAAGAAAGGCCCCGGAGGCAGGTTGGTTAAGAGGAGAACACACAGCTGTGGCTGGAGTCAGCTGCTCACCAGGAGACTGCAGAGTGGGCAGGACCTACACTGCACAGGCCTTGCAGCCACATTGAAGAGCTGGTGCTTCTACTTACTGCGATGGGGGTTTTGTTTGTTTGTTTTGAGGAGTGGTGGCTAGTGCTATTGGCATATAGAAGTACACTGAGGCCAGAGATGATCTAGATATCCTAAAAAGCCCAGGAGAGCACCCTACAACAAAGAATCCTCTGGCTCAAAACTTCAATAGTGTGAAGGGGGGGGGGAAACCCTGACAGTAGAAGGAGAGACTTGGTCTAGACTCTAGAAGGAGACTTTGTTTCCCCCACCCTCTTCTGGCCTTTTCTTGTTACAGTGCACCCCCGTCCAACAGCAGCCCCTTACTGTAGGCAGAGCTGCAACCTCTATCCCTGTCTTCTCTGCCTTTTCCATCCAAGGGCTTCCTGGGATGATGGGAAAGAGAAAGATCCAGGGAACCCTGACATATAGCACCAGCCCCTTGGCAGTCCTGGTTGGGTCCAGAAACACTCACTTTTAAAGTATGTCAACAAAAAAGTAAAATAAATTTAAAAAATGTCAACAAAACATCAAACACATACATGCCTACAAAACCAGGAAATACCAGCCTACTTCTTCCCAGGGTTGTGCCTCTTATAATTCATGCACATAAAACTAACTCAATGTCACATAAAAGTCTTTAACAATATATATATATATATATATATATATATATATATATATATATATTTCATTGATTTTTTTACAGAGAGGAAGGGAGAGGGATAGAGAGTTAGAATCGATGAGAGAGAAATATCCATCAGCTGCCTCCTGCACATCCCCTACTGGGCATGTGCCCGCAACCAAGGTACATGCCCTTGACCGGAATCGAACCTGGGACTTTTCAGTCCGCAGGCTGATGCTCTATCCACTGAGCCAAACCAGTTTTGGGTAAAATTTAAATTCTTTATTGTTTAAAGTATTACTTATGTCTCCTTCCTCCTTCCCTCCTCCATTGACTTCTCCCCAGCTGCTCCCACTCTCCAACACATGCCCTCACCCCCTTACTGTCTGTGTCCATTGGTTATGCTTATATGCATGCATACAGTCCTCTGGTTGATCTCTTACCCCTCCTTTCACCCTCCCCTGCCTTCCCTCTGAGGTTTGACGGCCTGTCTGATGCTTCTATGTCTCTGACCCCAAGATTATTTGTATTGCTCTTGAATTTCAGCCTTACTTATTCATGAAGGTTAAACCTTTGTCCTACATAAAAAGTTACTACCGGTATCCTAGACAAGTTGAGGTAATGAATCTATTGCACTTAGGTAATTTGTCTGACTTAGGTTTTGAAATGGTTGGCTTAGAAGTAATGACAAGAGAAACTGTCCACTCCACAGAGCCCTGGGCCTCCCCTGGGGGTGCAGACAAGCCTGAGGGGTGGTGCTGAGGGCTAATGGTAGAGGCTACAACCAGAATGGCTGTATTTCTAGCTATTTCATTTACTGGACTCGAATGATCCTACTTAAAAGAAGTCTGCTGACAATTTTTTTTTTAAGTTTTGAAAAACACTGCACTAGCACTTCTAAAGACTAATGCAGTCCTTGAGATATTCATTAGATTTATTTCTGTTTACTTGGGACGATCCTGTGGAACTTAAACACTTTCCTCAGGTAATCACAGCCATCAGGTCCTTAGGCTATCTCTCAAAGACTTACCTAACCCATGACGCAGCTGATCTAGAAAAATGCACTGAGTTTCAACTCTGAACTTGGGGTACCTTCTCCCTGTTTATATGGAAATAATTACTCTGAGTCTCAGCTGCCACTCAACTCAGAGAGAGGGTATTTCCCACTTGGAGAGCCTCTAAGCTCAGTCCTCTCTTCTTACTCTACATTCTCGCCAGGCAATCTCTTCCATGTTTAGGGCTGTGATGAGGGTTCTATGTGCTTCTTCAGCCCAAACCTCTCGTGGAACACTATGTCCATATATCCAGCTGCATACTTAATTCCTCCACTTAGGAGTGTCATCATCACCCCAAGTTCAGTATGCTCAAATTGAACTCACCACCTTCCCCTCTTCTGGAGTTATTTGTCTTAGAGAAGGGTATTGTCACCTATCTGGTTATGTAGACCAGAAACCGTCCTCCTCATTTCCCACATCCAACTCATAGCCAAGTCCTGTTGGCTTTACCTCCTACCACTCCTCCCCATTTATACTACCTGCAGTCTAGTCCAAGCCACCACCATCTCCTGCATAAATTATTGTGATAATCTCTTAATTAGTCTCTCCACAATCCCTCTCCTGCTTCCCCGTTCAATCCTTTCTCCACAGTTTATCACATAATCTTTTAAAAATTGCAAATTTGATTATGTCATACTCCTGCTTTAAAACTATCACTTGCTACTCCCATCTGCTCTTCTGCTTGGGCCTCTGCCTGCCTCACTGCTCATCTCTAACCACTCTCCACATCTCCACCACAGAGGACTTTTTCCAATTCCTAACTTATGCTATTATGCCTTTTCTTCAGTCTAGGCTTAAGTTCATGCTGGTCTCTTGCACCCAGAATGCTTTTCCGTCCCTCCATTCCTTTAGCTGGCTAATTTCTACTCATCTTTCAACTCCCAGTGCATGCTTCGCCTCCTCAGGGCAGCCTCTCCTGGTCCTCTCTGTCAAACTCTCTCTTAGCATCTGCACATCTCCTCTGTATCACCTATTACCACCAAGGATAACAAATGCTCCACTCAATTAGTTGTTTAAGACATTCTGCCTTGCTTGGAGGCAAGTTCTAGAAGAACTGGGCCCACACAATACAGATCAAGACTACCTGGGCCCAAATCCTAGGTCAGCCACTTGCTGGCTGTGTGACACTGGGGCAAGTCACTGAACTTCTCTGGGTTTTATTTTCCCCATCTGTAAAATGAGAATCCTAATACTTCCTACTTCACAGGGTTATGAAGATTAAATCAGTATTAATGTTTACTCAGTACAGTGCTTATAAGAGTGTCTGACACATACTAAGTTCCATGTGTTTGTTAAATATATATTAGTAATCAGCTGGTGTTTGTTGCAAGATGAAAGATATGGGGAAGCAGAGGCCCTTCCCCCAAAAGGACAAGTGTCTATGGCTCGTCTAGAATCATCAGTCAATGGTGATGGCCTGCTTAACTCTTAATGCTCACTGGTGACTACAGGAATTTATCCTTTTTTTTTTTTTTTTTAATCGCTGGATGATATTCCGGAAAAGACAAATCTAGTGAGAAATGCATATATTTTTCATGAGTAAAGACTCCTCAGTTAAGAACAATAATCCATAGATGTAAACATGCCAAAATATCACCCTGAATCAGTGCAACAGAATGAAATGGCTTTGTTCTTATGTAATACGACATTCTAATCCTGACCTTCTTTATTAGAGACCCCAACCAGCTGGAACAATGCTGGAACTCCTCTCCACTGGGTGACATAGTGCAGCCAAGGACCTTGCTGAAGGCCACTCTTCTTGCCCTGGGCTTCTCCAACAGACCCCACAGCTCTGGGGTAGGGAGATAACATAATGGACCCCTCTGAAAATGTCACAGAAACTCCGGACCTCTCTAAATGCTCACATATAATCTCTAAAATTGTGCCTGTAATGTCAAGAGAACTCCCTAAGTCATGAATAGACCTTGAGTTAACAGCCTTGGAATTCCATAAATAATCTGATTATGGGTGAAAATAGCCCATTTTCTGCCTGCTGTGAAGTAAAGGCCATAACTACAGGCCTCTTAGCTAAGGGGCATCAGTCCTGTGGACACAGGTTCTGTCCATCACGACCCTACTGGCTACTGAGATCTCCTTTTACTTTGTAGAGAGAGCGGTGGTTTGGCGAATACAGCAACAGCCATCCATGGTAAGTCTTAAGACCTACAATACAATGTGTGTGTGTGTGTTGTCTACCTCTTCCATGCTTGGGAACATGAAAGAGTCATGTTCCCAAGAGAGGGACAGCTAAACTAGTGCAGAAATAAATCACAGCATATTGCCTGGTCAAATCCAGCTGATCCTGCATGGATACACTCCGCTCAGGTTGTTTTGTTTGGCAAGAATTAGGGAGAGGAGGTTATTGGGTCTCTGTACTTGGCATGGTGTCCATACTATAGATCAGGCTTCCCTTTCTCTTAAAATGCAAGGGCTGAAAGAACACTACCTGGGCTGAAAGAACACTGCCACTTGAAGTCATGGGCCAGGCACACAGTGCTGGGGTCCCCTACCACTGCAAGAGACAGACACCCACCTTACCTGTCCGAGAGCTGCCCCGAAATGAAGGAGCCTATCAGAACGCCCACGAAAAACAAGGAGACCGTGAGTGGGGCCTTCCAGTCGTCATCACACACCAGGTTCCACTGTAAGAGGAGCAAAGGGATGTATCACTCACTTCTATTTAAAATGTTTTACATTTAAACTTCCTTGGAAAATGAAATCAGAACATCCTGCATTCCTGCGCTCCGTTTATATGACTATGTGGGTGGGAGTCTGTTTAGGCAGCAAGGCAGGGAGCAGGCTCCCCTCACATGCAGACTGGGCTCCCTCTCCGGCTGGTTTTTCATAGCTTTTAGCCCCATTGTTTTGCTTCTAATTTGAGCAAGGGAGCGGCAGGGAACAAGTACTCTGCCCATGTTCTAATCCAAGAGAAGGCAAGGCCTCTCATGGTCCCTTTGAAGAATCTGGGCAGAGCGCAAGGCTGTGGACGGGCAGAGAACCTTTTCAGTGGGGTCACTGGCAGAATGGCACGGGCCTGGTTCTGAGCAGGGATCTGGAGCTCTAAGGGTCAAGGCATCCGGTAAGGAACAGAGGTCAGGGGGCCTGAAATGCACCATCTGGACCTGTTCCTTCAGCTCTGCTCAGGTCCCCACCCTGGGCTAATGACTTCTTGGACCTTCTGGTGATATTCCAAGCTGGGATCCCTGATGCTGCATTAACACTAGACCTGATTACAGCCAAGAGCTCTGAGCTGGATGTCAAGAAACTGGGGTTTAGCTTCTAGTCTACTGTTAACTGGTTATCCAACCTCAGACAAGATTTCCCTCCTCAGTGTACCTTACTTTTGATTTTTGTAAAACAAGGATTGGGGTAGGTAACAGCACCTAATATGTAGTTTTGCCTACGGTTACCATTGAGTTTCCCAGCACCCAATATGTAGTTTTGCCTACGGTTACCATAGAAAGAGGTCTGCAGGCTTGGGGAAGCAGCTGAACACTCAGATGTGAGGTTGCTCCAGCCTAACAAGGAGCCAAAAGGAGGAAGAAAAGCCAAAACAGGAAGCTTGGTGGTTCCCAGGAAAATGTTTCCCAGAACAGAGAGATGGCGCTCTGCAGTAACCAAGCAGGCCACCTGCCAGGGCATTCTTGCTTGCCTGACGCCAGGCTGCTGGCCTGCCCTCCATGGAGTCTGCAGGCTCCCCAGCAACACAGAGAAGCAGTGGGAATGTGTGGCTCCCAAGAACAAAGCATCTCTTCCAAGCTAAGTGATGGAGGGAAAACAAGTCTACTTCTCTGCCCTCCTGGGCACTGTGTGCACATAGCCTCTGGGCCCCTTTGAAGGTAGGAGACAACCCCCAAGTTGGACAAGAAAATCCCTGCAGCTGTTGATAAAGATGGCTCAGCTGGCTCTCCACTCTGGCACTTGGGATGGGCTGAGAATTGGGGTGGTGGCCCCTACCCCAGGGGAGAATTGGGGGTCTCCAATTCCTATATCTAGAGGAACTCCAGGGTAGCTCTCAGACAGGTAAGGTGGGTGTCAGGAGGCCAGAATTTCAAAACACTTAAGGCTTGAATGCTTGGGTTAATGGTAGCCTTCCTACATCGGCAGCCTCAGTGGTGTCAGTTCCCAGATACCCCCATCAGATATGGCTGCTCAAATCAGGATGGGAGATGCAGGGGAGAGAGAGCTGAGGGACTTGGTGATGGGTGCTAGCCTCTGGGTATTAGGTAGGGTGTGAGGCAGAGCTTCAGGGGCCATATGGTGGCTATTGCTGCTCTTGAATGCGATGGGATCTTTTCCCAGCTAGCACACATTACGTTTGTAGCAAAAGAGATGAAAAAATAAAGACTCAGTAGCTGTTTCTCAAAAGGTCTCTTGTGAGGGTTAGGGACTAATATAGCTGAGCTACACTAGGAATCCACAGGGGCTTCTGCAGTGAGTTCTGGGGTGATCATCTCCCTAACCCAGTGGTTGGCAAACTCATTAGTCAACAGAGCCAAATATCAACAGTACAAAGATTGAAATTTCTTTTGAGAGCCAAATTTTTTAAACTTAAACTTCTTCTGCCAAAACTGGTTTGGCTCAGTGGATAGAGCGTTGGCCTGTGGACTGAGAGGTCCCAGGTTCGATTAGATTCTGGTCAAGGGCATGTACCTTGGTTGCGGGCATATCCCCAGTGGGGGGTGTGCAGGAGGCGGCTTATCGATGTCTCTCTTTCATTGATGTTTCTAACTCTCTATCCCTCTCCCTTCCTCTTTGTAAAAAATTAATAAAATATATTTAAAAAAACAAAACAAAAAACCTCAGAGTAGCCTGAAACTGGTTTGGCTCAGTGGATAGAGCCTCAGCCTGAGGCCTGAAGGGTCCCAGGTTTGATTCCAGTCAAGGGCATGTACCTTGGTTTCGGGCACATCCCCAGGGAGGAGAGTGCAGGAGGTGGCTGATAGATGTTTCTCTCTCATCGATGTTTCTAACTCTCTATCCCTCTCCCTTCCTCTCTGTAAAATATCAATTAAAAAAACAAAAAAAACAAAAACCTCAGAGTATCTTATTAAAGAACCTGCCTTATCAATAGTACATCACTCTGTTAAAACAAAACAAACAAAAAAAAAAACCCAAACTTAAACTTCTTCTAAAGCCACTTCTTCAAAATAGACTCGCCCAGGCCTTGGTATTTTGTGGAAGAGCCACACTCAAGGGGCCAAAGAGCCACATGTGGCTCTCGAGCCATGGTTTGCCGACCACTGCCCTAACCCATGTCAGGTCTCTCAATATAGAAAGGCTTTTAGAGAAATCTGGACTGGCAAGAAGTCAAGGTGACTAATGCTCTCATGTTGGTATAGGTCCCCAGATCATATCTCCAGCTCCCACAGCTGCCACTTGGTTCAACGTGTCCTTACTCTGGGCAAGTGTGTAACTCACCTGGAGTAACTGGACTTTCAAACCACCACTAACAGTTCCTGACAATCTCAAGGCCTGCCTTGGGCCTTCCAAAAGCAAACATGGGCTAACACTTCCTACTGATCACCACATGGGGTGAGGGAGGTGCTGTGTGTAGGGTCAGGACAGGTAATAGGTCTCAAAAAACGATCAGAGGGCAGGCATGGTCTAGGGTCTACCTCGCCAACCTATCCACTCACCTGTCAACTGGTCTTGGTCTGCAGTGGCCTTAGAATTTGGCCTGAATCCTCCTTGGAGGGAAGGGTGGGATGATATGCACAGAGGAATCCAGTGTTCCTACACGGAGCTCGTGGCTCCCCAGCCATGACTAAAGCAGCTCCAGGCCAGCTCATTGATGCCTCCACTTGCTGCACTGGTTGGGCTGTACTGGCTGTTAATAACTGGTATCAACGTTAGGACTAAAGGTGTGGATTTAAGATTCAGGTCCTGAGTCTGGGATCATGACCCCTCTGCTGGACCAGTTGTGAAAGGGGAGTGTCTGAGGACCCAACCTGAAAAAAGTTGGGAGTGATCCTGGCATTGGGTCTAGACTTGCTATCCTTCCTGGTAAGAAATAAGCCTTTCATATCCATGAAAGTCTTCATATTGCACACTTAGCTATGTACAGTTCATGTTACTTATACCTCAATAGAGTTGTTAAAATTTTTAAGAGAGAGAAGTGTGTCTCTTGTATGTAGTATGTAAGTGGTGCTGCTTCTTGGTTATAGGAAATAGATTCTAAATGTTCTTACCTAGAACTGAATGTTCTTGCCTGTGAGTTGGCTAGAAGGAAAAAGATACAGGGTCTGTGCCCATAGGGCAGAAGCTCTTTCCTGAGATGAACCTAGCCTGACCGCATCAACGTGGTAAGAATCACCTGTTGCTGAATGCCACGTATTCCTATGCACATTTAGTTTGGCTTCCTGCTGCAATTAATGACAAATCCTTGCCCCAAGGCTGGCAAGGAGAAGTATCTGCTACCATAATCTCTAAGATGCCTGGCAGTGCCCGGTACAGGTGAGGCTCAGTAGCTGTTTGGTAGATAGGCGAGTGAGTGAACAGATGAAAAAAAAAAGGGCTGGGAATCTTCAACATCAGAGTATCCTTTGGGCTTGGCTGCCCAAAGCCCAGATGAACCTTGAACTTTGATCTCTAGAGTAGATTTTCTTTGCTTCCTCAGCCCCCTCCCTGAGTCAAATGTCAGAACTTTAACCCAGAGTATGGGTTCACAGCTATCTAGAGAGAGGCTCAATCTGGTCACTGAGGGCCACACGGGTCTGCTATAACTGCATGCACACAGGGGGCTTCAGGGGACCCAGTAAGGGTCTTCTTTGGCTTTCTGGAGCTACAAATGCAGGGATAAGGGTCTGTGCTCCCCGTGAGTCAGCAAGGGCATAGCGGTGAGGCGCAAACTCCAGGTCTGTCCCGACTCGCCATCCCAGAGTCAGCCCAGCCCCACATCCCCGGTTGCTGTGACCTTTCCTTCAGGTGACGTGGCTTGTAGATAACAGTGGGGGCTCTCTTATCTTACAAGACTATCTGTGTATAACATAAGGCTGACAGAAAAGCTAGTCCAGAGAAAGAAGCTTTCTAGGACAACAGGGAGAAAGTCATAGTGCTGCCAAGGGCTGGGGCAGCGGACTTCTGGGAAGTAGAGAGAGAGAGAAGGCAAGGGGACAAAGAGGACTGCCAGGCCTTGGCTGAACAGACTTCAACTCATGGTGCAAGAACTAGACGTTTCTAAAGGAACTTTTCTGGCTGCAGGTTGGGCTATGGAGACATCAAAAAGCAGGAGGTCCAGGCAGTGTAAGAAATCACCCAGGTTCTCAGAGGAGGGGCAGTCAGTCCTGCGTCAAGAAGCACTCTGGGATTGGAGCAGCACATCAAGGTGGGGTGGCTGATTCCCCAACTCCCATTCCTCCCCAAGGTGGGGATGACTGAGGGGCCAGAGAAGGGGCCAGTCTAGAACCATCAAACTGTTCCTGAAACATGGGAGAGCAATCTCATTTCATAGCAACCCCTTCTTTCTGCCAATCCCAATCCCTTGTCACATGCCCCAGAACGTGGGATGGGAGATTACATTTCCTTGAAAATATTTCAGTCAATGCTTTTCAACCACTCTCAAATTTCCCTTCGGTGAATTAAATTATCCTTTTCTTCCTCAATTCTCAAACTTTGGAAAATATTTCTTAAATTATTCATTAATTCATTCAACAACAATTTTCCTGAGTACCCACACTCTGTATCCAGCATTCATGTTAAGACCTGCAGGAGAAGCAAAGATGTAAATCTAACACCAACGTTAGTACTTAACACATACACACTTTGATTTCAACAATGGCAAAAATCACACAGGAGACCTGAGGTTTTCATCTTCTGTTGAAAAACATGCCTAAGAATTCAGTAGGTGTACCTCTACATATGATGTGGGGCAGAGGGCAGACCCGGGGACTAGCTGCAGTGGTCAGCATGCCAGGTCTGAATTGAAAAAAAAAAAATGGGCCTTAGAAAAATGGAGTCAGAATGTTAATGCAACAGCTTGAGGAACAAGCAGCTCTGAATGTCAAATCAGGCAATCCAGCATCTTCAAACAAAGAGCTAAGTAAGGTATTAATTTGGCCTCCCAGCAAAGACTCACAACCTGTCAGTAGGTGAAAGGGCACACTGCTCTTAGGAAACTGCTAAGACAGTAAAATACATAAGCCAAATATAAAAATGAAAAAGCTGACATTGGCAGCAACTTCAGCTAAGGACCCTTCTGGCAGGAGCTCATCAGTACCACCACCACTCTCAACCCAGGGCAGGATGAAGGCAGTAAGACAAGAGCAGATGACAGGAGTAAGTCAAGGGAAACTAGGGGTCCAGGTAAAATCCAGAGATGCCATGAGCTTCTTCTGATTTCCTCCTTCCACGAGCAGCTAGAAGTGGAATTTGTAGGGACTCCTGTGTAGAGGAGAGCTTCCCTCTGTGGCCTCTGCCTGCCACCAGACAGACAGTCTCTGCTTTCACAACTCTGCCTGGCTTCCCAGGAAGGTGACAGACTTGCTTGTGAGGCTAGGACTGAGGATCTATGATGACAGAAAGTTGTGATTCTCCCTAGAATCTTGGACCACAAAGCACAGTCAGCTACCTCCATTCAGCATCTCTCTTGTCAACACCTCAGGACACTAGAATGACGTCATGTCACTAGCTTTCAGATCCCAGCGGGGATCCCCTTCTGCCCCCTCACTCTGAACTCTGCCTTCTTTCTCAGCTGTTTTTTTTTTTTTTTGGTGTTTCCGATGTTGCATCTGCTGAGCTGAGCACCCCAGACTCGCTGAGAGGCCTCCTCTTTCAGGAAGCCTACCCTAATCTGCAAATCCCTGATCCAATCTGCAAATCCCTGATCCTGCCGTCCTGGTGCCCATCAAGAAGGGCTCTCTCCCTGCCTTGCTTGCTTAGTTGTGCTGCGACGCCATGAAGTTAATGCCAGTGTCTTAGGAAGATGCAAAGCACATCCACATTCATCCATTAACGTCATGTTATACATTCAGTTCTAGTGAGTAGGGGGCTGCCAAAGGATAAGACAAAGCCACTCAAAACAAAAACCCAAGTTGCTGGGGAATGAGAAAGGTTTCCCGCCCACTTCTCTGAACTACAGCTGTCTGCTTTGTGATAACATTTCTGGTCAATAAGTCCCTCTGAACGGATCTTCAGATGCATGGATCTCAACAGGCGGATAACCAACTATCAGTAAAAAGCAAACAATTCCTTAAGGGGCCTGCTCAGACTGTCATTTTGGGGAAGGAGTAACTGGAAAAGGGAGCAAGAAACAGTTTTATACACCTGCTCCCCTTCACTTTAAAAGTTCCGTTAAGCAAAGGAGCATTTTGTCCCTTTCCGAACAGATGCCAACCAAGAGGCTGGCAGGAAAAACGGCGGCGGACGCTCGCTCGCTCGCTCACTCGCCCCCGGATCTGCTCCTTGACACTCTCATCCCAACTAGAGGAGGAGGTCGTGGACCACCCAGGGCCTTAGAGCAGCACCTCGTGCGGGCCGCCAGGGCCTTCTTGGCTCCCTCCCTCGGCGGGGCGGGCCGGGGGGACAGGTGGAGGTTTTGACACTCGGTGCGAGGGCATCTCTGGCGGGACGTCACCGCGCAAAGCCTTCCCGAGCCACCGGGCTGGGGCGCGGAGGACCGTCGGCCGCGTGCAGTGTGATGAGGGAACGGGAGTGACCACAGCACGCCCTTTGTCCAGGTGGAGTGCGTGACCTCCCCACCCCCCCCCCCCGGCCCTCGGTCCCAGCGCGGGGCTGGAACCCACCTCGGTCACGATGGTGGACAGGTAGACGTCCTGGCTGAACTCCCAGCCATCCAGGCAGCCCTCCTGCTGCAGCTGCTCCAGGTCCACGTCGCGCCCCGGCTGCAGCCCGAGCGCCGAGAAGTTGGCGATCGCGGCGAGCTGGTAGCGCCGGCAGCTGTGGGGCACCTGGCGGCCGTCCTGCAGCCGGAGCGGGGCACTGTGGTTGCGCCAGGCGCTGCTCAGGTTCGCCGAGTCCGGCACCCGGCAGCGGTGCTCGGGGGTCGCCGTCAGGAACACGGCGGACATGCCGTTGAAGCCGTTGGGGATGATGCTGGCGCTGAGCAGGAAGAAGATGAGGCGCTGGAAGGGCCCCCACTCGCCCAGGAAGGCGGTCACCTCGTCGTAGTCCCGCATGCCCCTCGCAGCAGCCCGCGCGCGGCGCGCGGCGCGGGGTCGCGGGACACGGAAGCGCGCCGAGGCGGGGCGCGGAGGGCGTGCGCGCGTGCGCCCTGGCGACGCCGCCGCGCGACCGACCGAGGGTCCCGCCGGGTTACTGCGCGCCGGCCGCGCTGCCCGCGAGCCCCCGCCCCGGAGCGGCCGCCCGAGCTGCAGCCGCAGGCCCTGCCGAGAGGGCGAGGCCCAGGAGGGTTCTGGGGTTGGGCCGCGAGGCCCACCCCGCCCCCGCGGTGCGGCGCCGACGGGGGCGGAGCGGAGGCCGCGCGTGACCGCAGGGGGGCGGGCCCGGCTGCCGCGCGCACCTGGGGCTCAGCCCGAGGTCCCGGCGCGCGGAGCCCCGGCGCGTTCCGAGGGCGGTGGACTCCTGGCCGCCGCGTTCCGGCCGGGCTCGCGGGCCCTGCACGGAGCCGGGGGAGGGGACGCGCTGGCGAGCGGGCGGCGAGGCTCAGTTGCGGTGTTAACATCCCCGCCCCCGCCTCGCAGGCAGGGGCCTGGGGCTGGCCCAGGGTCTCACTGGGGTTAGCTGCCCCGACACCACCCAGCCACATCAGAGCGACAGGGAGGGATTTTTTTTTTTTTTTCCCAAACCGGAACCGTTAGCCACCCCAAAGGAGAGGCTGGGAGCAATGACTTTGAATTCCATTTCAAGTGACCTTTCCATGTTTTGGTCTCTGACAAGCCCTTTTGTTGTCCTTTACCGTGTGCGAAGGAAAGTAAAATGTTAACATCAAGATTATTGATGATCCTAGGCTAGGATTAAATACTCTTCTTAGCTTGTTTCCGCACAGGTTTGACTCTGGAGTTGACTAGCAATGAGAGAGGGAGGGAGGGAAAGAGAGGGGGGTGGGGAGAGAAGAAAAAGCAACGAGGTGATTCTAAAGGTTCGCTGTACTAATAGAATAAAGTGTGGTAGGTAGTTAGCCAGACATAAGCAGAGCAAGGAGAATGGTCCAGGGACAGGTGGTCACTGGGACAGAAAGCACTGGTTCCCTGGCAAAGAACAATGGTAGAGTGGTGCCTGCAGGATTGGGGAGCTGTGTGCCTACAGCATTGGGGTGACAGGTGCCTGCAGGATGGCCCCAAATAGCCCAGGCTAGCAAGGAACACCTCTGAATTGGCTTGGAACTACTTATCTCTTATAGGTGTGAAGCATCCATCTTATATAAAAACTGCTGTTTGAAATTTTAACCCTGCTATTTGGCTTCTGTAAATGTTGGCTTGCTTAAATAACACGGAAAATGAGACTACTCTCCCTCCAGAGAGGCCATTAAACCTTCCTGGGACAAAATTATCAGTGCTGGCACCAGGCCAGGCCTTTGGTTGAGATCTCAAGGCCTTAGCACTTTTAAGAACTTGCAAAAGGGGCAGGAAACATCCCATATTTGGGAGACAAATAAGGTAAAAACATATAAATAGGGAAAATTCCTCCATGTTGGGGCCTAGAATTTGAGAGACATTTTCCTCTGGACCCGTGCATAATAAATGTAACTACAAACTCTCTGAGCATTGTTTGATTATTCCGGTTCTCTGTAACATTATTGGTTCCCTGAGATTCTGGGAAAATCAATCCAAGTTTGGCTTTTTAACCTCTGGTGAGTGGATTGGGTTTGGGGCGCTGGGGGAGCCGGATAGGCCTATGGGAGGTGCCGCTCTGCTGATTTAGCAGAATTGAACCTGGGGACTCTAGGGGTTCCCAGACTTTAGCCCAGGACTTGGCCGGCATCTGGAAAGAGTGTTTGGAAACTTCTGGACCTGTCAACAGAATCAGTAAAGTAGGGGCCCCATCAGTTCAGCCCACTCCAAGTGAGTGGAAGGGAGAGCTTGATCACCTCCCCAGAAGCCATAGCTTCCTCAGGCAAATTAATCAGGAATCAGGGGTCAGGTGGATTGTTTAAACTCTGGGTAAATATCTGGTAGAAGTCAAAAACTCAAGACTAGCTAGTATATAAATGTGGGACTCTAGAGGTGAATGAATTCAGATTCGATTAAGCAATTATGAGTTCACTCTGCTTTTTGTTTGTGTGGGACTAGCCAATTTGCTACTGAGAAGGGTGATTGGACACAGTCTTAACTCCTCCAGTAGGTTCTCACCAAGACGTTGGTAGAGAATTCTGTTCTGGGTCATGGGTGCCAGGAGTGCCCCTAAGCCTGTCTGGGGAGTGGGCATTGTTTCGTTTATCTGCTCAACTCCAGTCTGGGCTAGTCTACTAGGTAAACATCTGTAGATGTTTATCTGTCTTGGCATAATTATTTGCTCATTAACTGATCTGTTTGAAGTGAAAGCTACTTTGTGCCTTCTGGCTGTACACAGAAGAGTATTTGTTTTCTTTTTCTATTGTTTAATTTGTTTAAAGATAGGATGGACCTGCTATGACAGAATGCAAAAGTCTTTAGCAGCTGCTGCAATTTCTTTTTCTGAGTCTTGCTCTCTGTTAGAGAGAGAATCAGCCCATTTAGCTAATAAAAATTTCTCTCTAATTTTGTATAAGTGTTTCAGTTTGCTCTGATTTGTGAATTTGCTATATTAAATTGAAATTTTTAAGTCCTAGGGTTAATTTAAAGGTATAAATTTGTGACATTTCAAAGAACAAAGAACTTTTATTTATGGCTTTCGTATCTCTTTTGGTGGGTGGAGATTTCCAGGGGCAGGGCTTACAGCTCCGTAGGGTGGAGAGATTTACAGGCCCTGTCCCTGCCTGTGATATCATAGTTCAACGTGAGCCACCTGTGGTGGAACCAAGACTGAAGTTATTATTAACTGTCTATGGACCCTGTTAACCCTAGTTGTGTGTCTTATATGGTCTGTTGTATTTGTGGTTATATGTTTTGTTTGACTTGCTGTTTTCAGTTATTGGGATCCTCATAGAGGACATAACCTGGTCTTTACCTTCCTCCCTCATCCTGATTCTGATAGCATCTGTAACTGAATTGAAGATCTTTTCTTTCAGGAGGCCATCCAAGCTTTCAGTTGCAAGAAATCTTCCTATACACCCTTATCCTCATCTGCTATCTTTCCAGGCTAAGAGTCATTTTTCTCTATAGGTTGGATCTCAGTCTTTGAAAGGGAGGACTACTACGATGGCAGTCTGTAGTTTTCTCTGAAACTCCCACTGTTTCTATTTCTCCCCTCTGTAGGAATTGTCTTCCTCTGACTCACAATAGGAAAGGGAGACAAGCAACTGTACTGGGGAACGGGAATGGTCGGAGAAATCAAGAGTGGTAAAGAAGGAGGATTTAAGATACTATAGGGGCTTAGAATAAAGAGGAAAAATCTATGAGGGAAAACAATGGTTACAGAAAGAAAAAAGTATCCTTAAATGTAAAAAGCCTAAATATACAGGATCTCAGATCATTTGCCTTGTTTCAGGATAGAGTAAATGGTTAATGCAGAAAAGTGGGGAGGAAGAGTGTTGGCAGTTAATTATGGAGTAGGGAGAGATAGATTTTTGTTGATTTGTACTGGCTGCAGACCACTCTGTTGGTGTAGGAGTCTGGTCCAGGTGTCTTTTCAAAACCTCACTAGATTCAAGGTGGAAAGTTTTCTGCAAGCATAATTAATCTAGCTGCCCTGGTGATTTAAAACTGGTTGTTAGGCAGACTTAGCCCCCATGAGCTAGGTGAAAGAAGGGGGCTGGATGCCTGAGTTGCCTGCAGTGGCCCTGGAAGAAGCTGCAGCAGTGAGAAAAGCAGGGACAGCAGACATTTACCTGACACTAGAGCTGGCCCGCTGCTGCCCAGTGAGTAATGAGCATTTTACAACAAGCAATACAAGACTGAGGCCTTGGGCTTGCTGGCTACAACAGTTAAACCAGAGGTCAGTGACTGCTACTGGCCTTCTGGCAGACGCAGGAATAGAGCAGTGAGCCCGGGATCTGTAAGAGCAGCAGATAGAGCTAGTGAAAGATCCCTGTTTGCAAATGTATTGAAAAGGTCCAGTACTTGTTGCTGCTGGAAGAGGAGGGGCTGAGATCCCTTTCCAGTGCACTCCCTTGGGACAGGCCTGGTTGCTGCTCTGTCACAAAGGGGACTCTGGGAAGACAAGGGGTCTAATACCCAAGCCACTGCCACAGAAGTGCTTTGCAATATGCAAAGCTGTTTCTAACTGCAACTCTGGATGTTTTGGACTGGCAGCTTAAAGTCAAAGAGCAAAGGAAAGGCGCCCTCCCTGGACCAGGAAGCCTTTAGGACTTTGAGATTCTCCAAGAAAGGAGGAGTCTGACTGAGGGATGGCAGAGACCCTGTTGGGTTGGAAAGACCTAAGGTCACATGTTAAACTTATAAATTACGGCTTTCCAGGCAAATGTTCAAGCCCAGTTATGTAGGGATTAAGCTGCCCATTACAGCAAAACAACTTTCTCCCATGCCAGAATAAGTTTTAGGGAAATTAGAAAGAACTGGCCACCATGCACAGCCCTGACAGTGGCCTGTCATAATAGACTTAGATGATGCCTGTGTTTTCATGAACATGACTCCAGAAAGACAAGGACAATTTTGCTGGGAAGGTCAAGAATAGACTTTAGTCACCTCCCTAAGATATTTGTATAGCCCTACCATGTGTCATATATGGTAGCAAAAGATTTGGCTACCTAAGGTGACCACAGTGCCAATATTGTACTCCACTGTGTTAATAATATTGCATTAACCTTACAGATTTGAATGCAGTTGCCAAAAGAGCAGGTGTCCAAATAGGCAAGGAAAATACCCATCTGGTTTTGGTCTCTATTGAAAGACAGTTAGCAGCCTGTATACTGTCTTGCAGGCCTGTGTGGCCATACCCATGTCAGGTGTGGCACAAACCTCAACTACTTTAGGAAACTGGGGAAGGCCTGTTTGAAACAGAGGGAAGTAGTGAGTATAAGCCCTTTGTTACAGGAATTACAGACCCTATGAGGTCCTGTGACATGTGAGACCCTGTAAAGCAATAAAGCTCCCTTAGTCCTTTCTCAGAGGGCATGTCACCCCTCCCAGAGACCATATGAAATTTTAAGGACAAGTCAAGTAGGGGGAACCCTACTACAAGGACAGTTATAATTGTCCACTTGAATATAGACACATTTTGAATTTCTCCTTGTCATTTGAAGACAGTTATATTACTCTGAAGAATCCATAGAAAAGACTGAAAACGAAAATCAGAAGATCTTAAAGCAGGTCAATATATTTTTCTCCTTATATAATTCCTCTGAAATTTGGCATTGCTTAATAAATCATGGCAATACATTTCTTTGCATGAATTCAATGCAGTTTCCAATAGTGATTTTATTGACCAGAAACTTTGACTGGTGTATCATATTTTAAAGAGTCCTGTCTGAACTCTGAAGACTTGAAGCCAATAAGAGTGCCACGAAAAAACCTGATATCCTGCTTGGGAGCCCTGAAAATGGCTGGCACTGGAGCGTCAGGCCCATGCCCTATCATCACTGGCAGTTGGTCAGAGTAGAAGGGGAGCAATAAGGATGCCTCTGCATCCCTGCTGAACCTCCACGAATTCTAGGCTGCAATGAGTAGGAGGGCTACTGAGATGGGCCTTAAAACCTAGAGTGTGGGCCCAGGTGGAGTTGCTGCAGGTGAGGGATTCACCTAACTCAGCAGATACTGCAAGCAAGGTTGGACGGCAGCTGGATGGCTTGGCTTCTTAACCTACAGGGCATACTAAGATTCAATTATGAAATTCTGGCAAAGATAGTTACCATTCTTGTTGTGTTTATGTAAACAATCAGGCCAAATTAAATATAATAAGTAAATTTGTCTTGATTTGGCTCTTTTAATAAACAGAGAGATAATTTTAAGGAGAAAAATTCTATTTCAATAGAGGTAATTAAAACTGAAATGTTTTCTTTCCCTTCCACCGGGCCATTGTTACAGTTTGTCCCTGCCAGATCACAAGTCCACCTCCTCTGTGCTCAGGCCTCACTGTCCCTCTGGCAGATAGCAAGGATCTCTTGGCTCTGAGGAAAACTCCGTCCATCCTCAGAGCTAAGCAGCTACAGAAGAAATTCAATGTCCATTTTCCTTAAAAGAATTCAGATCCAGGATTCTTGAGGTAATATATTAGGCAGTTAGACAGACATAAGCAGAGCAAGGACAATGGGCCAACTAGTGCTACCAGATGTAACTAAGTCTTTCCACCTGCATGTATCTGAGACAAGGGATATAGCCAAAGAGGTATTCACCCAAAGTCTCAGCCCTTAGAAAAGGCCAGTAGCCTATTTGTCCAAAAGACTTGACCCCTTTGCATTTGGATGTCATACTTGCCTCTAGGCAGTAGCAGCCATAGCTATGCTTAATTGAAAATGCAAATAAGTTAATCCTAGGGCAGTAACTGATCCTAACTGTCCCACGTGAGGTCGAGGCTTTACTCTGGAACACACTAGAGCACTGGATGTCAAACACTCAAGTCAACAAGTTTCAGGCTTTCTAGTAGATGAAAAGAAAAATCAGTAACAATTTATACCGATAGAAGGTACGCATTTACAATGGCTTACATACATAGTGCTATTTACAAAGTAAGGGGTCTCTACAGAAGCAAGAGGGAACTGGACCACAGTTGAAGCTGCCCAGGAGGCTTCCTTAAAACCAGTGGGGCCTCTACAGATTCTACTGACTCTTCCAGATCCTGATCTACCCAATCTAGAAAAGCTGAAATCCATAACCAGTCTTTATTCAAGTTCTTACAGACTTTACAATCTACCCAGGAAGCAATCCAGAAGCATATCTGAGATGCTCTGCTTGTACCAACTTCTGATCTGATTCATCCCTTCCACCCTGGTGACTCTGTTTGAGTAAAGAAATTTGCCACCTAAGGACTGACTCCTTCCTGGAAAGGACCACCTCCATGGCAGTCAAGGGCAACAGAATCCCAATGTGGCTTCATCACACTTGGCTTAAGACAGCCCAGGAAAAATAGAGAGTCCAGGACTTTTCAGACTCTCTAAAGATTACTCCTGGCCCTCATTCTGGGCCCTTATTGTATAAGTAGGCCCACTAACTTTAGTAGGCAGAAAATTAAAATTATAGTCCTCAGGGGTAAATATAACTCCCTTGACAATGACCAAGAGTCAGTGATTTGACTCATGTACATAAAGCCAGTGGGGAATGAAGCACCCATCTTATATAAAAACTGCTGCTTGAAATTTTAACCCTGCTATTTGGCTTCTGTAAATGTTGGCTTGCTTAAATAATAAGGAAAATGAGACTACTCTCACTCCAGAGAGGCCATTAAACCTTCCCGGGACAAAATTATCAGTGCTGGCACCAGGCCAGGCTTTTGGTTGAGGTCTCAAGGCCTCAGCATGTAGGGGCTCTTTAAGAATTTGCAGAAGGGGCAGGAAACATCCCATATTTGGGAGACAAAGAAGGTTAAAACATATAAATAGAGAAAATTCCTCCATGTTGGGGCCTAGAATTTGAGAGACATTTTCCTCTGGACCCGTGCATAATAAATGTAACTCCAAACTCTCCGAGCATTTTTTGATTATTCCAGTTGTCTGTAACAGATGGGGAACCAGGCCACAGTGCCTGTAGGTACCCTTTTAGGATGCATATGTGCCAACTGGGAGAAATTTAACCCGAGTCCGTCAAGGTTCTTTTGCAACATAACCTCCTAGTCGCACTAGGAAATGGACAATGGAAAGGTTTGACCACTTAATGGCACATTAAGTTTAATACTATTCTACAGTTAGACCTGTTTTGCTGTTCCTAATGGAAGTGGATAGAGGATGAGGCCTCCTTAGATCCATGTGTCTTTTCCATACGCCAAGTCTTTATAGCTCTCAGAAATTGTTAGGGACAGAAATAGAATATCAGGGACTAGGTATGGTTAAGTGAGGTATTAATCATGTTCTCTTAACCATGATTGCCTTGTGTTGGTTAAAGGACATTATATTTTTAATATCTCCTACAACTTCTGTGATATTATACTATGTTAGTACAGTTTGGGTAATATTATATTTAATTTTTTTTCTTGGAATATTAATGTTTATTGCATATAACGTTATTATACTTGAAATTGTGTTTCTTGAAGTAAAAAAAAAGAGAGAGAGAAAAGAAAGGACATTCTAACTTGGCTGGAAGTTTTATGCACCTGGGACCTGGGATTCGACCTTGGAATGTGGTCTATTCTCATTCAAGAACTGCCTATCATCATGGAAAGAGGAACAACCTTGTTGCCCAAACAATGGAGTCCCATCCCAACCTGTAATCCCTACCTCCCCATGTAATCTTTGTCCTGCCCTATCAAAGCAGCTGGTGTTTTGGGGGGCTGCAGAGCAGTTTTTTTTGTGGATGACCTGCTCCTCTCCCATTCTGTCAGCAGTATTGAAATAAACGCTCATATATGATTCAACCCTGTCTCTGCCTAATTGGTTCAAATAGTGACAGGCAGCATGGACCCATTGATTGTCCAGTTACAAAATGACCCTCAGCTATGTACCACTGGTAAACTAAATTTCTCGGTAATTGCTACAGGACCTGAAAGAAAATATAACCAGATTGGGAAAAAATTACAAAAATGGGTGAAAGAATTTGTCAGTCCTTTGCCAACATTTGCCAGTCCTTGAAGTGTTAAAAACAATTGTTCTTGCTTTACAAATTAAGTCTGTACAGGGCCAGAGGTGTGGCTCCAGAAATAATTCAAAGACCACCAAACTTATCTGAGCAGTTTTTTTAAATGCAGATTTCTAGGAGGTAATCCTCATTAAAAGGAAAAAACTTTAACCATCTGAGCAGATCAAATTAAGTTATTTTAGCTGTTAAACACTGATTGCTGGACAAGTCTTAGTCACTACTTTTGGCTTTTTAAAAAATATATTTTTATTGATTTCAGAGAGAAAGGTAGAAGGAGAGATAGAAACATTGATGATGAGAATCATTGATTGGCTGCCTCCTGCATGCACCCTACTGGGGATTGAGCCCACAACCCAGGCATGTGCCCTTGACCAGGAATTGAACAGTGACCTCCTGGTTTATGGGTTGATGCTCAACCACCAAACCACACCAGTTGGGCAAGAGACATTTTTTAAAGCAACTTGGCAAATTATATATTTTCTTCCTACCTGATCCCTCCAAAATTAGGCAGTTCTTAATGAGTGAGCCATAGCAATAAGTTTCTTTGCATGAATTCAATAAGGCCAGTTTCAATTGTGGTTTTAGTAACCAAGACTTTGACTAGAATGTCATATTTGAAAGACACATGCCTGACTCTGGATGTCACCAAAAAGCCTTAAGGGATGAAGATTGACTTTATAGCCAATAACACTGTAATCCACCCATTATTTTCACATTGTTTCTGTAAAATCTGACCCTGAATAACATGTAGCTTGTAGATAAACAGTATGTTTGCATAAGAATCCTAGGAACTAACTTCAGAAGATACAGACTTGATCTTCAGTCATCCCAGCTCTAGGAGAATTGCTGATCTTCAACCATAAAACCAGGATGACCAAGACCAGGATGACCCAAACTGCACCATCAGACACGATTCACGATTCATATCGGAATGGCCTGTGCTGGACTGCATGTAGAGAACTTTTCAACTCCCTCCCCTTGATTATTTTGTTCTGCTTTGCCTCTCCTTGTAAAAACCTCTGCCTGCACTAAGATGTTGAGATGTACTTTGTGACAAGAGTCCTCAATTTCCTCTTTCCTCTTTCACCAACATCTGTCTAATAATGAGTTTGTTTTTTTGTGGCGACAGGCAATGGGACTTGAGTTCTGGTTACAGTCTTGGCAGGCCATCCAGGAGCGAGCAGGAGTCCCTTCCCCCACACCCAGTAAGCCCCTGGACTTTGGAGGGAGTTCCCCAGGCTGCCTGTGGCTGAATGACTCCCTGCGGGAACTTGGGAGTCCCTAGCAGCTGCCAAGTATATTCAGCACTAACCCCCCACCTCCACCCCGGCCACCTTCCTATCTCTCTCCCCACTCAGAGCTGGTCACCTGCTACATCCAGCTAGGGGAAGGAAAAGGATTGTTGGTGGGCTGATGAGCCCAAACTAGGTAAAAGCCCTTAGTGTGCACAACCAGAAGTCCTGACCCACCTTTTGGGGCCATCTTTGAACTATTTGGGATTCTGTAGGAATCAATAAATGCCTCAAGGTGGTAGCATGGCTTACTGATTAAGGAAAGTGTGGGATTTGGTTGGAGCACCCTTTTAGTTTTGGTATTTGGATTTTTGACTATTGTTTGCTTCTCTTGTTGCCTGTATCTGTGAGTTATCTTTTTATTTTTTATGACTTTTATTTTGTGAATGGGTGGGGTTCCTCAGCTTGACCGATGATTGGGATCAGCCAGCTCGAGGGAGGGACCACGGGAGGTTGGCTGTGGTAATGAACTGACCTGCATTGATCATCTGCCCCCTGGTGGTCAGTGTTTCTCATAGTTATCAGCCAGTCATCAGGTTGTAAAGGTCACTCAGGCTTTTATTTTTATTATTATTTATTTATTTACTTATTTATTTTTAATATATTTTATCGATCTTCTACAGAGAGGAAGGGAGAGGGATAGAGAGTTAGAAACATCCCTGTCATCAACCAGCTGCCTCCTACATGTCCCCTACCGGGGATGTGCCCGCAACCAAGATACATGCCCTTGACCAGAATTAAACCTGGGACCCTTCAGTCTGCGGTTGACGCTCTATCCACTGAACCAAACCGGTTTTGGCTAGGCTTTTATATATATAGTTTTCTTCTTTTTGGTTAATCTTCACCCAAGGATATTTTTCCATTGATTGTTAGGGAGAGTGAAAGAGAGAGGGAAAGAGAGAGAAACATCGATGTGAGAGAAACACGTGAATTAGTTGCCTCCTGCACAAGCCCTGACCAGGGCCCGGGATGGGGAGGAACCTACAATCAAGGTACATACCTTCCCCCACACCCCTGCAACCAGAATTGGTCTCTGGACTCTTTGGTCCACAAGCTGATGCTCTATCCACTGAGCCAAATAGACTAGGGCCAGGGGAGGTTATCTTAATAGATATGTTTTTAATTTAGAATATTGTTGCTTAAAGAAATTTGCATAGAAACCACACTGCTATATAGTTGTGTGCTCCTTCTTGTTTGTCTAATTGTTATTATTATTTTGCAATTGAAGTTGTTTTGCCAAAGTTCTGGTAAATAGACTAAGATCTCTTACAGGCAAGCTTTCCTATTGTTACATCATAAGAATTATACTCAGAAAAATCTAAATTGATGGTTCAAAGAGAGGGAAAAGCCTCGCTGCAGTGGCTCAGAGGTTGAGTGTTGGTTGATCTATGAACCAGGAGGTCATGGCTCAATTCCGGGTCAGGGCACTTGCTCAGGTTGCAGGCTCTATCCCCAGTAGAGAGTGTGTGCAGGAGGCAGCCAATCAATGATTCCCTCTCATCTCTCTCTCCTTCTCCCCTCTTCTCTGAAATCAATAATATAGTAAAAAAAGGGGAAGTGAGGTAGGGAAAGGTCTCACTCCCCTCCCAGAGAGTAAAAGAAAAATGTGATGAAATAAGTCTTTTAAACACTCTAAATCGTCCTCCTAGAGGTCTGGGCGCTACAGCAGTCCTGGGAACAATGGGGAAATTAATACCCACCCCAAAACCCAGTGCAGGCTGTGGAAGCACTTTGAATGAATAAATACTTTAATATTGTTTTATAATGATACATGATCTTTTGGTCAAATATGTTTGACAACCTTCCTAGGGTTTGGCTTTTAAGAGACTTCCTCCCCCCAGGAAAGAATTCCAGGCCAAGGCTCAAAACTATAAGAGAACATTTATTTAAGAGAACATTTATTTACAAAAATCACAGAGTTAGAAGAAGCAATTTGTAGAAGGAATGGGCTTAAGAACATTTATAGAGGCACAGGAAAGGAGCTCTGGAGTGCTGCAAAAGGTAAGGGTAACACACCTCGGGGTAGGGAGAAGGGGAAGGGAAAGGGAAAGATAAAGCTGATGGCATGCTCCCCTGAGGGAAGGCATCTAAGAGACGTTTTCTTGACCTAGAATTGGCTTTGGGTCATAACAATGGAATTCGGGAATACCTCAGGATTTGTTTTCTCTCCTTATGAAGGAAAAAAATTTTAGTTAAGGTACATGGAAGCTTTGTCAAATAAAGAAATAATAACTGTATTAAAATGGGCGTTCTAGAGAGTATATAAAAATCTCCAAGACTCTACAAGATTCTGATATACTTTTATTTATAATTTTGATTGTTATACTGAAATGTTGTGTCTTGCAGAAAGGACAGGATTCTGTTTTAATCGCATTAAAATCAAATCTACATGTCATTTTAGGTTTTTGTTTTGTTCTTTTAGAGACAGTCACTGTTTTTTTTAGAATATATTTTTATTGATTTCAGAGAGAAGGGAGAGGGAGAGAGAGAGAGAGAAACATCAGTGATGAGAGAGAATCATTGATTGGCTGCCTCCTACATTCCCCCTACTGGGGATCAAGCCCACAAGCCAGGTGTTACAGCAAGTTCTTCCTTGATCCTACCTGCTGCAGCAATTGTGGCAGTTCTCACTCCTGTATCCTGCTCCACTACACTAATTGTTGGGTCTGAGCCCCTCGGTCAGGGACTGGACCCGCTTGGACACAGGTATTGGATGGGAAGTTGTGAGTATATAAGAGAGTCTTTATTGTAGTCTAAGTAGCCATTGCTGCAACAGGAGCTATTAGACAAAGCAGTTATTCAAAGTAAAGTCCCATGCAGTAACTGTACACCGGTTAGAGAACAATACATCTTCCCCACAATATGGCCATAGCCTCTAATATAGGAGCTATACAGGAGCCAGCCTTAGAGCTACAGCGTCACTAAGCAGCTGCCTCTGAGCCTGCTACTTGCTGGTCGGTAACCTACTTTAACACTAACTTAGACAAAAGAGGTTTCTAGCTAACTAGTGACCTCAGTCTTTTGAGTTATAGAAGAGTATGCTTGTACAGTGTACATACAGTAAGATAGCTGTGTCCTTGCTTCTTGCACCTGTAACTTTGAACACTCTGGTTATAATTCCCACGCTCAGAGTGGCCTTGAACATCTGGCACACTCTGGACAGGGCCCTCACACCAGGCATGTGCCCTTCACCAGAATCGGAACTGGGAGCATCTGTAGGCTTATGCTCTATCCACTGAGCCAAACTGGCTAGGGCAGTCACTGTTATTTTAATACTACATTTGCAATAATGTCACATCTTCTGAGCAATCCATGGAAAGGAATCTGACACATTATTTTATATATATATACACTAATAAAAAAGAAATATACAAATTGACTATACCTTCATGACACCCACCAGCCAATCAGGCATGAGAATGCAAATTAACCTGACAAAGATGGTGGATTAATTTGCATACATAGGTGCAGAGTGAAGACTGAAGACTGAAGACTGAAGAGGTTTGGCTTCTCTACTGAGGCTGGAGCAGAGAAGCCAAGCCTCACTGTGGCCAGAGCAGAGAAGTCTAGTCTTGAGGCTTGGCTTCTCTGCTGCAGCTGGAACAAAGGTATGGGTATTGGATGCCAGAGGAAAACTGGTGCTGGCATCCTGGGGAAGGAAGGCCTATTGCATGAATCTTTGTGCAACAGGCCTCTAATATATATATAAATCTCAATAATGAGAGAGAATCATTGATCAGCTACCTCCTACACTGGGGATGGAGCTGGAAATTCAGGTATGTGCCCTGACTGGGAATTAAATTATTACCTCATGGTTCATAGGTCAACCAGTGCTCAACCACTGCTGGGCTCTGACTTATTTTAAATTATATATCTCTGAGAGTAAATTTTCATATCATCCCTGTGAACTGGATGAAGATTGTAAGAACTCTAGGGAACATCTGAATTTATGTAAGTATGGGTGAATAATCAGGAAAAACAATCAGACTGAATGAACTGAAGATAATTGTAGTTTTTGTAACTTTTTGTTGAAAGTATTGCTAATTTTTGACCTTTCTGTTTTCCAGACGTAAGGAAAGTTGTTTGTTTTCTTAGAGCAATTTGGTAAATTGTGTCTTGATAAATAATATTAAAGCATTTATATTTTTCTTCCTATTTGATTCCTCCAGAATTTAAAAAGTCTTAATGAATATTATTATTTTCATGGAAATGCTTATTTGTATGAATACAATAGGAATACGATTTTTTTCATAATAGGACACATAAAGCCAGTTTCCAGTTGCTGTTTTTTTAACCAATACTTTGACTGCAGTGTTATGTTTGAGGAAGAGATGCCTAGACTCTGATGTCAGCAAAAAGCTTTAAGGAATGAAAATTGATGTTGAAACCAATAAAAGCCCCTTGAAAAAATAGCCTGGTCCTGTGCTTATTCATATGGTTCATGGCAGTCTTTCCAGGAAGGGAGGAAGGTTGCTGTCCTTGGAGATGGCAAGGAAGGAACTTAAGAAATTTTGGGGACCTCAAGAACTTGAGGAATAACCCAAACCTTTAGGTATTGCAGGCAAAACCTGATGGCAACTGTGTGGCATTGTTTCTTTGCCCAGAGAGGAAACTTTCTTGTAAGATTCCCACAGAGCAGACTTAAAAAGTTTATATGATCAATTGCTATCCTGTTGTGTTTATGCAAATAATCATGTCACATTAAAACTAGACTTAATGCAGTAAGTAAAAGAATTTATTTGATTCTGATAAAAAATACAGGTGATTTTAGGAGAAAAATTGTATTTTAATGAAATTTATAATACAATCCTATTGTAAAAGGCTAATATGCAAACTGTCTCCTCGACAGGGAGTTGAGCCAGGGGATCGGGGCCTGCCAGCCAACCACCCATGGCTCTTCCCCTCGGCCGACCTCTCATCAACCCCCATCAGGGATGGGGCCGGCCAGAATTGTGCATGGATTGTGTACCAGGCCTCTAGTTATAAATATTAGGCTCTGGTTCAATATATTGTCTATAATATTGTATTTCTCGCCTGTGAACTAGACTGGATCCTGGATTTTTCTAGTTTCCTGAAATATTTTGGCTATAACTCCCTAACTTCCATGGAAATGGAAGAAAAATTGACAGTGGGGACCTGTAATAGTGGAAAATTATAAACCATCCCACATTCTCTTACCACTGTTTCTGTGAAATGCTGACTCTGACTAATATGTAGCTTGAGATAAATAGCATGTTTGTATAACAATCCTAGGAATTGCCCTAGCCCATTTGGCTCAGTGGATAGAGTGTCAGCCCACAGGCTGAAGGGTCTCAGGTTTGATTCTAGTTAAGGGTATATACCTCAGTTTCAGGTTCCATCCTCAACCCTGGTCAGGGATCATGTGGGAAGCCACACATCAATGTGTCTCTCTCACAGCAGGACGTTTCTCTATCTCCCCCTCCCTTCCACTCTCTCTAAAAAAAAAAATCAATGGAAAATATCCTCGGTTGAGGATTAACAAAACAAACAAATCCTAGGAACTAACTTCAGAAGATACAGACTTTGATCTTCAGTCATCCCAGTTCTAGGAAAAAAGCTGACCATAAAATCAAGATGACCAAGACCAGGATGACCTGCACTGGACTATCACTTGACCAGTTTCAAGATCATTATTGGAATGGACTGTGCTGGACTGCATGTAGAGAACTTTTCAACTCCTTCCCCTTGATTATTTTGTTCTGCTTTGCCTCTCCCTCCTTGTAAAAACCTCTGCCTGCCCTGAGATGTTGAGATGGCTTTGTGACAAGCATCCCCTATCTCTTCAGGTGACCAGCACTTGAATAAAACCTCTTTCCCTTTTTTCACCAGCATCTGTCCAGTGAGTTTGGTTTTTGTGCACCAGGCAGCAGAACTGGGGTTCCGGTTATATATAGGTATTGCAGGCAAACATGATGGCCATTAGAGCTCAATCATGAGATTCCATCAAAGCAGATTTAAAAGAGCCTACACAGGCCAGCTGTGGTGTGGGTAATAGAAAGAGAACTAAATGTGTATTTTAAAATGTAGTCTATTGGTGCCCTAGCCAGTTTACTTGGTGGTTAGAGCATCAACTTGTGGACCGAAGGGTCTCAGGTTCAATTCTGGTCAAGGCCACATACCTGAATTCCTGGCTTCTGTCAGGGTGCATTCAGGAGACAACCAATTGATTTGTCTTTCACATCGATGTTTCTCTCCATGTGTCTCTCCCTCTGCCTTCCACTTTCTCTGAAATTTGATGGAAAAAAATAGCCTCAGGTGAGGATAAAAAAAAAGTAGCCTATTGGGTGAACACTTCAATAGTGATTACATTCTAAATTGAAAATAAGAGAATGAGAAGGTAATGTTAACGTCAGAAACATTCAAACTTGTGATGAACTTTTGTGCGTTTATTTGAGCCAAACTGTCAACAATTGCCAGGAAGCAGAATCTCAGCAGATTGAGATGATGCTTGGGAGAATGGCAGTTTTGACATGACTACCCGCCATAAACTTCTTTTAGTAAAAATAAGTTAAATTTCAGACCATCTTTGTAGTTACTTTAGGTCTTTGAATTTGCAAGGCAGCCATGCAGGCCTTCCCTGAGTTAGTCATGTTAGCATGTGGCCCCTTTTTGTCCACACAACCTTGCCAAAACAAGGAAATATTGACATTTCCATAAAGCATAGTCAATTTCTTTTTACATTAGGATAAAAATTAACACGGGTGTTGGTGATCTCATTTGCATTTACCATTCAGTATTCCTGCTTCCTGAAGATTACTTGCTATGCCTTCAGACATGTAATTAATTCCTTTTAACATCTTATCTCAAGTAACAGTCCTTTTCTGGAACTAACTGAAAAGGAAAAGCAAGTATCTTAATCATAAACTAGTTTCTTGTATTGACTCTCAAAATTGTTTTAATATTTCCAAATAAATGGAAGCTCCTATGAGAAGAATGCCTGTGTACAAATTGAGGACTGGAGTGAGGAAGTATAGTCCATCTGCTAAATTACTAATATCAAGTGGGTTATAAGGTATTAGGCAATGAGTATATTCTTGTTCTAATAGCTTGGAAACTTAAACTTTTAGAATTTTTCAGTCCTGAGTCAATGCCTAGATATACAACTGGACATATAACAGACCTTCAGATACCCACCTGATTACTCAGCGAAGGACTCCTGATCAGACCATCTGACATCCATTATCCTGACCACCTGACAAATGACTGATAACTGCCCTGGACCAACCAGTAATTTTCAATAATGTATTTATTTATTTTTTTTTTACTATAAAAACTTTTAACTTCTTTCTTCTTTGGAAAGCTTCTGGATTTTTTGCCTAGCTGTGTTCCCATTTGCAAATTCTAAGACTTTTGATAAACATAATTTATTTCTAGCCAAAGCCTCCAGACTTTTGAGTTCCTTTGATAAGACCAAACCAATTGAAAAAAAAAAATCTTATTTTAGGCAATATCAGTTGTGTGTCAGAAAACACTCCTGAAAGGGTCTGAAAATAATTCAATAGGCTACCAAAGAAGCAGATCTTAAGCAAAAATAAATAATTTGTCATAATAGATATCTTGTCCACCTGTACAAAACAAACAGTCACCTTGGAAGGAGACTTCCAGTTCTTGGTGAGACAGTAATTGCCACATATCTGAAGGTTAGTATTATTTAAATTACACATTTTATTTATTTTTTTAAAATATATTTTATTGATTTTTTTTTTACAGAGAGGAAGGAAAAGGAATAGTTAGAAACACTGATTAGCTGCCTCCTGCACACTCCCAACTGGAAATGTGCCTGCAACCAAGGTACAGGCTCTTGACCAGAATCGAACCTGGGACCCTTTAGTCTGCAAACTGACGTTCTATCCATTGAGCCAAACTGGTTAGGGCTAAATTACACATTTTAAAAGAGAGCTTGAATTCTGTATCTGAGAAAATCAATTACCTGAGGCCCTTTAGCTCTCAGGATTCTGAATTAGGTTGTTTTCTCTTATATATATTTTATATATATGTAAGAGAAAAAAAACAGGTATAGGAGAGCAGATTCAGGATTAGAACCCCAAATTAAAAGGGTTAAAACTCTAGCAGCCATGGTAGCTTTTCTCCAAGATGATCCCTGCCTTCTGGTATTCATACACTTGTGTAGGTCCCTCCTACATTGTGCCAGTTTGGTGACCAATAGCATATAGCAGCAGTGATGTTTTGTCACTTCAATGACCATATTTAAAAAAATATTTTTATTGATTTCAGAGAGGAAGGGAGAGGTAGAGAGAGATAGAAATATCAATGATGAGAGAGAATCATTGATTGGCTTGTCTCCTGCATGCCCCACACTGGGGACTGAGCCTACAAACCTGACATGTGCCCAGGCCGGGAATCGAACTGTGACCTCAACCACTGAGCTGGGTCCAGTGATCATATTTTAAAAGATTTCCATCTTGAACACCTCCTCTCCTCTCTTTCTCTTTTTTTCTGGGAGAAACAAGCTGCCATGTAGTAAGAAGCCTAGGCAGTGGCAAGAAATGAAGAATTTTGCCAGCAGCCAATGAGGAACTGAGGCCCTTTGACCCTCAACTGAGTGAGATTGTGACCACTTCAGCACTAGTTGAGTGTTTAGATGACTACAGCCTCAGCCAATAGTTTGACTGCAACCTCAGGAGAGACCTTGAGCCGGAACTACCCAGCTAAGAGGCTCCCACATTCCTGACCCTCAGAAATTGTAAGAGATAATATGTCTGTTGTTTTAAGCTGCTAAATTTGGGGGTAATTTTAGCAATAAATCACTAACATACAGATTATTAAACATTATGGAATTAATGTTAGCTATAATTGTTAGTTTTATTTTGACTATTGACCCTAAAAAAAGCACCTTATGAACTAAGCATCCTACATAGTTTTGGACAAGTCTGAAGTTTATGTGACCTACTTGACTGAGGAAGAGGAAACTTGCAAAGAATAAAGTCCAGACTAAGTCCAATATTATGGCTTCAGCGTCCGAGTGGAGGATGATACAGAGGGTCTGGCCTGTCCAGTCTCTGCTGCTGATCTCAGAGGTTTTATGGAAAGGGACCCTGGAGCAAAATCTGAAATAGCTATTTATGCTACAATCTCTTAGACATTATCTGCTTTAGTCCCATACATCAGAGTGTGACCCAAAACTGGAGGAACAGCAGTCTGTCCACCTCATCGGGCCACCTTACTGGTGGCATGTCATCGCCCATGCATATCAGCATTGGGGGCACAGCCGAGCAGTTGTAGCGGAGCTTGGCACAGCAGGCCTTCGACTTCAGTGGGCATGCAGCACTTTTGTGCTCTTTTCCAGGTGCCTACTGCAGACACATCTCAAAAAAAAATTAACAGAACAGTCTGTATTCATGAGCCCAACTGTGGTCTGTACGTTTGACTTTGAGGGAGATTGGAGTTACACAAATAGAAGGGCCAGAGAAATCACATTTGTACTGTTACAGGATCCTGCATTTTAACCCCAGGCCATTTTATCCTGGACACACTGGAAACTAACCACAAGGAGAATGGGCCTTGAAACATTCTTCAGACTAGAAGAGTTCAATAAGAAGTCATTTGAAAAATTTTTTTAAGGACATAGATGTCCAGACTTTGACTGAGTGCAATTTCCAATGTGAAATCCACAATTTGGCTTAAGAGATAGATAAAGTTTTAAAATTCCATATAAAACAATTACACATTGCTACCAATTTGAGTGGCAGTAAGAATACAAACTTGCTCCCTTTAAGGCAATCCTATCTAATAAAGAGGAAATATGCTAATTGACCATCACTCTGTCATAAAGATGGCTGCATCCACAGCTGAGGCCAAGTCCCATAAGGAGCCTTAACGAGCGATCAGCAGGGACCTGAGGCTATGCCCTCCCCTTGCCCCAGTGGAGCTTAATAGGGGACCTTAGACTGTGCCCCCTCCACCTGGCAGGGCTTGACAGGGGACCTGAGGCTGCACCCCTCACCTGGCAGGGTTTGAAGGGTGCACCTCAAGGTGCACTTCCCTCCTTTTGCTGGGCTAGGGGACCTGAGGCTGCTCCTCCCACCCAAAGCCAGGCCCGGGGACCTCAGGCCATGCCCCCACCAGGTGGGGCTTGACAGGGGACTACGCCAAGGGACCTGAGGCTGCGCCCCCCTACCTGGCTGGGCTTGACAGGAGACTTCAGGCCATGCACACCCAACAGGGCTTGACAGGGGACCTCAAGGTGCACCCCCAGTGCTGGATCAGGGGAATTCAGGCTGTGCCCCTGCCCAGTGTGGTTTGACAGGGGACTTGAGGCTGTGCCCCCTCACCTAGCGGGGTTTGATAGGGGACCCCAGGTCATGCCCCCCACCCAGTGGGTCTTGACAGGGGATCTCAGGCTGTGTCCCCCACCTGGCAGGGCTTGATGGAGGAGCGCAAGGCATGCCCCTTGCCCCAGTCTGGGCTGATGGACTTCAGAACATGCCCTCTGTCCTGCCAGGGAACCTGAGGCTATGCCCCCTACCCAGCAGGTCTTGACAAGGGTGGGATTGGCCAGGTCTGCATCTAGCCCAATGAGGGGGAGGGCTGGCTGGGTCTGAGTCTCACACAATTTTGAGGTGCATGTGGATGGGCGGGGACTTGACTCTGGGTCCTGTGGTGTGTCCTAAACTCTGGCAGGAGGAAGGTTTTCATATACATTTTACTAATTTTCTTTCATCTCTGACACTTCTATTATATAGAGAAAGAGCAAATAACAATATTCAATTCTTTCCTCTAATTAATCCCCTTTTAATGTGCATGAATTTTGTGCACTGGGTCACTAGTATCTACATAAAATGAGATGTGAAATATGCCCCTTGCATCTTAAAGACTGGTTATCAACTTCTAGAATAGATGGAAAAGATATTGGTGATGGCTAATGTTAGAAATATAAGTTTTCCTGAAAGAGTTTTATGTATGCATATGACATAGAAAGAGTATTTTTTGTTTTGTTTTGTTTTGTTTATTGATTTCAGAGAGGAAGAGAGAGGGAGAGGGACAGAAACATTGATGATGAGAGAGAAACATTGATTGGCTGCCTCCTGCATGCCCCCTACTGGGGATTGAGCCTATGACCTGGGCATGTGCCCTTGACTGGAATTGAACCCCGGACCCTTCAGTCTGTAGGCTAATGCTCTATCCACTGAGTCAAACTAGGTAGGGTGAACATTGTGTTATTAATGTTGTTTACTTATTCATTCATAAGTAGATATTTGAATAGATTGTTATTTGAATAGACTATTATTTGCCCAACACTGTTCTGGGTTCTAGGAATTGAGGAAAGAGACAATGTATCTATTCTCTTGAAGCTCACATTTTAATTGGGGGATAAGGAAGATGACAATAAACTTGAAAAAAATAAATACAAATTTCAAATACAGGTATACCATGGATTTATTGCAGGTTCAGTTCAAAGGCCATCTCAATAAAACAAGTATTGCAATAAAGCAAGTCATAATCTTTTTGCTGTTAGAGGGTCCTGCCTTCATTTGTATATATAAACACACACACACACACACACACACACACGCACGCACACACACACAACACAACATCTGTGAAGTGCAATAAACCAAGGTATGCCTGTGGTGGTAAGGGCCAAGAAAAAAGGATGGTAAAAAAGGATGATGGTATAATGAGTGACAGCTAGAGGGTGGCTACTATAGACAAAATGGTTAGTGAATACTTTTTTTAAAAGGTGATATCTGAGCTGGGATGCAAGGGAAGAAACCCATCATGTGAAGATCTGGGAAGAGAGTGTGCCAAGCAGAGGAGCAGCAAGTACAAAGATTGTGAGGTAAGGTCATGTGCTTCAAGCTACCGAGGGAAGACCAGCATGACCAGATAACAGTGATCAAAGAGAGTAATAATGGGACATAAGGGCAGAAACATTGGCAGGATGCCAGTGTATATGGAGACCAGTTCATTGAGTGCCTTGTGGACAGTGGCAAGGAGTTTTTATTTTTCAATTACAAGTGTCAAGGAGTTTGAATTTTATTCTAGGTGCAATGAGCAATGATCAGCGTACGTTCAAACAGAGAAAGGATAAGGTGTGATTTCAATTATAAAAGAAGCACTTTGGCTGCTATGTAAAGAATTATGAAAACAGGTCGATGCATTAAAAAGTTATTGCAGCATCTCAGATAAGAGGATATAATGGCCTGAAGTAGAATGTATCTGTGGAAGAGAGAAAAGGATGAATTCAGAATACATTTTGGAAGCAAAAGGTAACATGACTTACTGTTGGGTAAGGGAAGGAAATTAAAGATGACTCCTGGATTTTTGGACTAAATAACTTAGAGGAAATTGGGTGGAGTGGAGGTTTGGGAAGTAAAAATTTGTCTTTAATTTAAAAAAAATTATTGGTGTAGAAGACACATAATGTAAAATTTATCATCCTAACAATTTTTTAAGTGTACAGTTCAGGGATATTAAGTATATTTGCATTGTTGTACAACCATCACCACCATCTAGAACTCTTCATCTTGCAAAACTGAAAGCCTGTACCCATTGAACAATAATATTGCTGCATTTTTCATCCCTCAGCCCCTAGCAATCATGCGTTTTCTGTCTCAATGAGTTTTTTTTTTAATTTTTAAAATATATTTTATTGATTTTTTTACAGAGAGGAAGGGAGAGGGATAGAGAGTCAGAAACATTGATGAGAGAGAAACATCAATCAGCTGCCTTCTGCACCCCCCCTACTGGGGATGTGCCCGCAACCAAGGCACATGCCTGTGACTGGAATCAAACCTGGGATCTTTCAGTCCGAAGGCCAGTGCTCTATCCACTGAGCCAAACCGGTTTCGGCCTGTTTCAATGAATTTTACCATTCTAGGTACCTTATGTAATTGGGGTCATACAGTACATAATGTCCTCACGGTTCATCTGTGCTATAGCAAATGTCAGAATTTTCCTTCCTTTTTAATACTGAATAATATTCTACTGTATCTATATGTCACAGTTTGTTTACCCATTCATTTGTTGATGGACACTGGATTGTTGTGGATAATGTTGCTATGAATATGAGTATATACTAGTACATAAATATTTCTTCAAGGCCCTGCTTTCAATTCTTTTGGGTATTACTCAGAAGAATTGCTGGATCGTATGATAATTCTATGTTTAATTTTTTTGAGGAACTGCCATACTATTTTCTACTGAGCCTGTACCATTTTATATTTCCAACAACAGTGCACAAAGTTTCCAGTTTTTCCAGATCCTCACAGGCACCTGTTATTTTTTATGTTTTTAATTGTAGCCATCCTAATGAGTGTGAGGTGCTACCTCATTTTAGTTTTAATTTATATTTCCTAATGATAGTGATGTGAAGGTTAATTTCATGTGTTGGCAATTTGTATATTTTCTTTGGAGAAATGCCTATTCAAATTCTTTGCTCATTTTAAACTCAGGTTGTTTAGTTGTTATTTAGTTGTAGAAGTTCTTTATTCTGGATAATAAATCCATCAGCTATATGAATTGTAAATACTTTCTCCCATTCTATGGTTTGCTTTTCACGCTATTGATTGTGTGTCTTTTCTGTGCAGAAGTTTTAAATTTTCATGTAGTTTATCTATTTTTTTCTTTTGTTGCCCATGCAAGAGTTTTATTTAAAACATAAAAATAAACTTATATTTAAATATATTATATTTTTTAGTTATTTTAAAATACAGATTTGGAGACAGCTGGATATATGAGACTGATGGTCATAGGAGCGGTCAGATAAAATATAAATTAGGGAGTTATCCACATGTGGACAAAAAAGGGTCCCCGTACTAAACCTGATTAGATCAGAGAGGCCTACATGGTAGGCCTTAAAAAGTCAGAGACTGAAAGCAGTTACATAGGATGGCCTGAACATGAAAATTCCTAAGTAGAAGCAAGCCTGTAGCTTCCTTGGCAAAGGTCAATCTTTACCTTCAGTGAATCTGTGTATTGTCTTTTTAAAAAGATATTGATAGTTTTATATTGTTAAAATAATATTTTGAATTATTGCACTATTCATTAAAACTGTTTCTTTTTAAATGATACCACTAGAAACCTTAAAATTAAACTATGTGGGTTGCATCATATCTACAGAACAATGCTAGCAGTTAACACTAACATGAGACTACCTAGTAATACAGGGGTTGTGGTCACAGCCTACAATGGAGGGAAGTAATGAGCTCTAATAGGCCCACCCTATTAGAGGGACACATATTCTTTTACCCACCAGTGTAAAAGAATATGTGTCCCTCCGTTTTCCTTTTACCCAAACCCAGAGATTTCCCTGGTTTGCTTTTTTCTCTCTTCTCTAATCTACCATCAATGTTCCTCATGTAACCCTCCTTATGTCTTCTCCTTTGATTCTAATGTATTAAATAAACTGCAAAACTGCCATTCTCCAGAGCATTTTCTTAATCTGTTGAGATTCTGCTTCTTAGCAATTGTCAGTTTGGCTCAAATAAACTCATAAAAATTCTCTATAGGTTTGGATGTTTCTTATGATTGATACACATATGGATGGTACTCACAGCCATGGAGTGAATGAAATCACCCAAGAGAGAAGATCCATAGGAACTAGGTCTCCCTGTGGAATGGAGTCACCTTAGAATTAAGATTCCACAGGAAGATATCAAGAAGCTTTGCCTGAGTTAACTTTGGGTACGATAAGTTATTGATGTTCTTCTGAGGTAGATGCTAGGTTCCGGTGGAAATTAGAAAGCCTTGGGCAAGTATTAAACCTGCTTGCTATTGTATTATTACAATAGCACTAACAATAGCCCATGGGATCATTGATGTCTCACAATAGCTGCATGAGGTACAAATTTGTTCTGTCCTCACTTTACAGACAAAGAAACCAAAGAGAAGTTCAATAATTTACCCAGTTGCTATTGTTAGTACGTGGCAGGTCCAAATTACAATCTAGTTGGTCTGCCTCCAGGCCTTCACTCTTATTCATTAATGCTATAGCTCATGATCCTGAAAAATGATGTCTAGCCCTTGGCCCTTACCCACTGACTACATTTGGTCTTCTTGAGTTTCATATCACTATAGTCACATCTTTATGGTGGTGGATGGTTCAAGACAGATGGCACTGATCCTGCCATCTTACTAAGGCTGACCTAAAGTCGTGTTGTTTTTGTTGTTGTTGTTTTGAACACTGGGTCTTAACACTGTACCAAGTTCTCATACAACCCAAATAAAGGAAAAGAAGGTAGATGGACATAGCATACGAGGATCAACAGAAGTTGTCATGTGTTTTATTCCCTTTCCTCTTCAATTTAGATACTATGGTCTTTTGCTTCAATCAATCTCAGTTCCTCCATTGTCTTGTCATTCTGCTC
Source organism: Lasiurus cinereus (assembly GCA_011751065.1). Lineage (NCBI taxonomy): Eukaryota > Metazoa > Chordata > Mammalia > Chiroptera > Vespertilionidae > Lasiurus > Lasiurus cinereus. Next base: position 7,174,640 of record JAAGEH010000293.1, read on the forward strand.
CCCTGGATTGCAAAGCCCCAAATCCAACCATTAGTGCATATCATTCCTACCCTGGGGCACTGGAGAAAATCACACAACCATGTGAATTGGTTCTCTGCAAACCAATCATTACAATCCCCCTTCGCTCCTATATCTTAATTCAGCTTTGATTGAGGGTGAAGAGTAAAATGGTTTGGTTTATCTTGGGCTTAGATTTTGCAAGATGAGTAAACGAAAGGATGGAGGTAGTAGTGTGAATGAATTGAAGGGATCTTGAGGTATAGACTAGAAGGTAAAGGAAAGGATATCAAGGTCAGAGCTGAAGGATCAGGAGGAAAGTAAATAGTCATGGAATGAGGTGGTTATTGTGACTGATGAAGTCATCTAGGGTGTGACCTTGGCAGGAAGGAGCTGAAAAACAGGTAAAGCTCAAGTCCTATGAGGTTGAGGTGTAAAATTACTCAGCCTTCCAAGCACAAAAGGCTTCACTACCCCTGGCTGGATTCCAGAGAGCTCATAGAATGTGGACAAGCAACTGGGCAGATTGTTGGTAATAGCAACCATAAAGCACAGTGTAAACCTCAAAGGAGGCTTACATTTTATAGATGTGAAGCTGAGGGAATTATGATTTGGAAACAGGAAAATGCTGAGACCTAACCTGGCCCTGAAGTTCATGGAAAGTGATAAATAAACAGCCTCTATTTGAGAGACAGGAAGAACCACGAGGGAAGTGGAGTGATGGGGAAGCCAGGTCTCTGTCAAGGCCAGTATGTAGAGAGAGCAACCAGGACTATATTTGCAGGACCAGAATTGTTTTTCCACAGTGGAATGGATTTTCACTGTAGCAGGGAAAGCAACAGTAGGAGGGTGAGATGGTGGGCTATGCAGGGACAGAGAGTATTTACTTCAAGAAGGATTATATTTGCCATGTTGGAGAAGGATGGTCTTAAGGTTCTCAAAACCGGATTTAAGACTTCTCTGTGTTCAGAAGAATTGGGTGATAGTTCAAATCCTCATAATATTTTGCAATCCATTTAGTGGCCTATTAAATATATAAACTCAATAATAAGGTAATCTGCCTCAGCAAAGCCAGTTTGGCTTGGTCCAAATCAGGGTAGAGGTGACTGCTGTTCAAGTTACATGGAGGAGGAGAGAGATAAACATACCCGGGTCTTAATGGAAGAAAATGACTTTGATCTGAGTTTTAGCTCCACAGAGCTCAACCCCAAGTGGGAGGCACTGAGCTAGTTGCTGTGGCCACACAAGTAAGAGTTTATCATCTGGCCAGACTGAGCCCACTAAGAGCAGGAAGTTTGCATTTTCCATGATCTCCATCTTTGCTTTCCAAGACCTCACACTTAGTTGACACTCAATACAAGTTTTTATTTTTAAAATAAAGTATCTTTATGATTAGAAAAGTAATTTGTTTATGAAACATTTTTAAGATTGCAAAGAGTTTTATTTAAAACATAAAAATAAACTTACATTTAAATATATTAATACTTTAAAGTTATTTTAAAATATAAATTTGGAGACAGCTGGATATATGAGACTAAAGGTCATAGGAGAGATCAGCATAAAATATAAATTAGGGAGTTATCCACATGTGGACGAAAAAGAGTTCACATACTAAATCAGACAGGATTAGAGAGGCCTTCGTGGTGGGCCTTAAAAAGTCAGAGACCGAAAGTAACTACATAGGATGGTCTGAACATAAAAATTCCTAACTAAAAGCAGGCTTGTAGCTTCCTTGACAAAGGTCAATCATTACCTTACGCGAGCCTGTCTATTGTCTTTATAAAAAAGATATTAATACATTTATCTTGTTGAAATAATATTTTGAATTATTACACTATTATATGTTTCTTTTTTACTTTTTAAAAAATATATTTTATTGATTTTTCATAGAGAGGAAGGAAGAGGGATAGAGAGTTAGAAACATCGATGAGAGAGAGACATCGATCAGCCGCCTCCTGCACACCCCCTACTGGGGATGTGCCCGCAACCAAGGTACATGCCCTTGACCAGAATCAAACCTGGGACCTTTCAGTCTGCAGGCTGACGCTCTATCCACTGAGCCAAACTGGTTTCGGCTCTTTTTACTTTTTCTTTTTTCTTTTTCTTTTTACTTTTTAAATGATACCACTAGGAACCTTAAAATTACACTATGTGAGTCGCATTATGTCTGTGATAAATATCTATGTGTATAAATATTTCTTATATCTCTGATGATTTCCCAGTTGTAGAATTAATACCTCAAAAATCTCCAGCATTTTAAGGCTCTGAAAACACTTTGCCAATTTGTTTTCTAGAAAACAAAATAATTTATATTCCCACCAGAAGAATATGAGAGTGCATTTAATCATACTCACATCAATATTAAATTTCATTTTGTTTTATTATTATTATTTTTCAATTATTTATTTTTAAAAATATTTAAAAAGACTTTTATTGACTACTTTCATTTTATAACCTTTTATAGTAGTTGAAAAATGGCATCACATTGTCACTTCAATTAATGTTTTTTTGGTTACTTGTGAAGCAGAACACTTTTTTTTGGTATGTTTATTGACCAGTGTTTCCTTGTTTGACAATTTGGTCCCTTTAACTATAATAATGAAAATATAATACATTTACTCATTTTTTCAACAAATATTTATTGAGCATCTACTATGTGCCAACCAAGATTCTGACTCCTGGGGATACAGAAGTGGTCTTCATGGACTGTAAGGAAGCACTTGGATGAGGAAGATTAAGGACAATAAACAAAATGAAGTAAATAGGATGCCAGTGGGTAATAAGAATTTTGGAGAAAAATGAAGCAGGGATATGTAAGGTCAGGACAGAGGGCTAAAGGGATACAATTTAAAATAGAGTGGTCAGGTAAGGCTTAATTAAGCAGGTGATACCTGAGCAAAGACATAAAGGAAGTAAAAGAGCAAGCTTTGCCAATTCCTAGGAAGAGCACATAGTGGGGGCACAGAGAGGAGGGCCCTATAAACCAGGCGAGCATTCATTCTACCCATTCAGAATCATGACATGTCTCTATTCAACTCCTAATAAAATGGAATATATTTTAGGTTTTATATATTTCTTAGTAAGGTTATTTCTAGATATTTTATATTTTTATGATTATTATGAACAGAACCTGTTTCCCACCACTCCACACCCCCACTACACACATATATTCTAGCTGGTTATATCTAGTACATAAAAAAATAGAAACTTTTTATATGCCTCCACTTCAATTGAATCTATTAAATGTAAGAATTTTTAGTTAATTGTCTTGCTTTTTAAAAATAGAACATCATTATATGCTCCTCAACATTGGTAATTTTGCCTATTTTCTACCAGTTTAACTTCTTATCTACATGTTATGCTATAACTACAGTTACTAAGACTTACTAAAAAAATGTTGAAAAAAGACGCTAAAAATATGTATCCATAAAATTTCTGATAATGGCATGTCCCTAGTGTTTCACTTTAACATGCAGCTCAATATTTGCTGTCAGTCTGAGGTTGATATTCATAAGCAAGTGCAGGAACTTGCTTTGTAGACCTAACTTTAAAAGTAGTTTTTATTTTATTTTATTTAAAAAATATATATTTTATTGATTTTTCACAGAGAGGAAGGAAGAGGGATAGAGAGTTAGAAACATTGATGAGAGAGAGACATCGATCAGCCGCCTCCTGCACGTCCCCTACTGGGGATGTGCCCGAAACCAAGATACATGCCCTTGACTGGAATCGAACCTGGGACCCTTCAGTCCGCAGGCCGATGCTCTATCCACTGAGCCAAACCGGTTTTGGCATAAAAGTAGTTTTTATAAATTAGGAATAGATCTTGAATTTAACCAAATACAATTTTGGCATATATTGATCACCTTGGTCTTTGAACTTCCAAAGACATAACTAATTGGGCACTTGTCTTTTTATAAACAGAATTTTAAAGGTTATCTCGGGGTGGGGGAGGGGGTGGAAAATATGAGATATCTGAGGTACTATCAATAATAAAATATATATTTTAAAAAGTCACCTCTTCCTATTATCCTAATATATAAAAACCCAGGGTCCATAACATCCAAAACAACTGAAGGCTCAACCTAGTGCCTGGTGGGGAAGGTGGAATGGCCATGAAACAGGCTGTATCAATGGGGACCGGATATAGCTGCTCACCTGTATCCTCAAAGACAGTGCTATGTTGCTGTGGTGACCCAGCACTGACTGCCACTGCTGTGGGCACCCCGACCCAGCACTAACTGCCGAGGCGGCTGCAGATCAGGCCTGAAGAGAGAATTGAAGGGAGAAGCAGGGTCTGATCCATAGCCTCTGTAGCATCTGATCAGCCCTTACCTCTCTCTTTCTCTCGGGCCTCTGTTGGGATTGCTGACCAGCCCTGCCTCTCTGATTAGGCCCGTTGATAGGCCTGGAAACACTGACTGGTATAGAAACCAACCAATCAGAACCAAATCTGGGTGAAGTGCGAGGAGCCAATGGCTGCCTAGGAGGTGGGGCTTTTGACACTGACTGGAATAGAAACTGACCAATCAGAATCTAATCCGGGTGAACTGCAAAGGCAGAACCTAAGGTGGGAGGAGGCTGAGGAGGGATTTTAAGTGCAACAGCTGTTTGGTATAAGGTGTAAGAAAGCGGTTCAATTTTTTAATGACCCATTTGGCAGTATAGTGCATATGGCTGACTATCAGTCCAAATATAGGGATTATGTATTTTTGTCTGCCAAGAGCATCTCCTCCTGATGAAAAAAGCTACCCCCACCCCCATTTAAGCAATTTTATCCTATATAATCTATCTATACTACTAAGGGTGATATGCTAATTAGACCAGGTCAACTGGCCATCTTCTGGACATCCGACTTTCTTCTGAACAAAGCCAAGGTGGTGGGGGCCGAGGCAGAGAGGGTGGCAGTTGGGGACAAGATCAGGCTGACAGGAAGGGCCCCTGGGGCAAGATCAGGCTGGCAGGGGAGGGCAGTTAGGGATGATCAGCAGGCAGGTGAGTGGTAGGGAGCCACTGATCCCAGATTGTAAAAGGTATGTCTGACAGCTGGTTTAGGCCCGATCCCACAGGTATCGGGCCTAAACCTGTGGTCAGACATCACCGAAGGGGTCCACAATTAGAGAGGGTGCAGGCTGGGCTGAGGGAACCTCTCCCCTCCCCCATACATGCATTTCATGCACTAGGCCTCAGTCCTATATAATAAAAGGCTAATATGCAAATTGTCCTCTCAGACAGGAATTCAACTGACCAGGAGTTAGATGTGCTACCACCAGGGGGCGGTGTGAAACATGGCGGGCCTTGGTGATGCACCATTGACAGCTGGTGGCAGTAGAGGTACTGCAGGCCCCAATGGGTCCTGATGAGAGTGGGACTATGGCAGGATGGTGGAGCAGGTGAGCGGGAGGTATCAGGCCAAGGTGGGTGTGAGCAAGGGCCCCCTTTGCCCTGCCAGTCACCCCACAGATGGGCCCTGATCTGATCACTGGCCAGGCCTAGGGACTCTACCCATGCATGAATTTAGTGTACTGGGCCTCTAGTAAAATATAAAGCACCCATACAAACAGCAATAAAAGGTAATTATCACATTCTTACTTTTTGTATTTAAAAAAGCTTTAAGAGCATTTTACATTTAGGTGTTTAAATATTCAAATATCTATGTATCAAACATAACATTTCTTACCAAGCTAGAGTTATAAAGTATTTTAATTAAAATAAATATTTATCAAAAGATAAGCAGGCAAGGTCCCTGGCTCCCAGAGGCTAATCACCACATGGGGGTGGGGAATAGAGCCCAACAGAGTGAGGGTAACAAGTACTAGGAGAGCACAGCAGAGTGAACAGTCACTGGTGCTGGGAATGAAGTTCAAGGAGAGCTTCTTGGGAGTCAGCATGACCTCCTCTCTGCAGCACAGGCTGCCTAGTGCCTGGTGGGGAAGGTGGACTGGCCATCAGACAGACTGTATCGATGGGGAAATAAAAGCGGAATATAGCTGCTCACTTGTATCCTCAAAGACAAAGCATAAGCTATTCTAAGATGTTTTAGTAGATTTTAAAAGTAGCAATCAAAATGCAGAAGCAGTCTGTCAGTAGGATATAAAGTACATGTTAGGAATATGGCAGCTTAGAGAACAAATCCTGAGTTTATTAGAAAAGTTCAAGATAAGGATTTCAAAATAATGAGTGTATCAGGATGTTACATCAAAGCTTCCTTTAAAAAACGTTTAGACAGCCCGGCCGGCAGGGCTCAGTGGTTGAGCGTTCATCAACCTATGTATGAACCATGGTTTGATTCTTGGTCAGTGTACATGCCGGGGTTGTGGGCTCGATCTCCAGTAGGGGGCATGCAGGATGCAGCCAATCACTGTCATCACTGATCTTTCTATCGCTCTCTCTCTCTCCCTTGCTCTCTAAAGTCAATAAAAATATATTTTAAAAGAAAAATGTTTAGACAGTGAAATTTACATTTGGGGATAATTATTTTGAGGAGATGATGCCACCAAGCAGCATATTACAAATTAGTAGCTATTTCCACGCACACACCGTGACCCTGGATGTATTAAGGAGTCATCAGTCGCTCGTCACCATGCTGCTCTCAGAGAAGCCACCATCAGTGAAAGCATGCTGCTCCAAGTGCTTGTTGTGCTATCATCTCGACCTAACACATGGTGCAACACAGAGCTGACATTTATTTTCTGAACTCATAGTAGCTTTTATCTTTTACGCTACGCATTCATGGAGCAGAGGTTCCATGATTGCTCATTAGAAGCACCCTGGGTGGAGGGGATGTAGCTGCACACTGTGCTTGGGAAGGTGTATTAATGGAAAGAACTGTTTTTAAAAGGCTCCCTAGATGGTTGGCTTGGACAGCCTTCTTCCTAGGTGCTGACCCCTCTTGGCTGTGGGGCACACAAACCATCTCTACCGATCGAACTGTTTTTTGCGGTTTTCATGATTCTCTGTTTACAGTAAAATATCTCTTAAGCTAGTCTTAGGAAATAGAAGGTTTAGTCATATGCTCAAAGAGAGCACAAAAGTGGATCTGTTAATAGTCTGTGAGCTGTAGCCCCTGGCATAGTAGCTGAGAACTGCTCTGGTTCCCTTCTTAAAAGCCGAGAGGTGCCTAGCCGCTATGGCTCAGTGGTTGAGCATTGACCTATGAACCAGGAAGTCATGTTTTGATTCTTGGTCAAAGCACAAGCCCAGGTTGTGAGTTCGATCCTCAGTGGGGGGCATGCAGGAGGTAGCCAATCAAGGATTCTCTCCCATCATTGATGTTTCTCTCTCCCCCTCTCTGAAATCAATAAAAATAATAATTAAAAAAATAGGATCCAGGCTATTTGATCTCTTGCAAACACTGTCAATCCTCTCAAAGGAGTGTATAAAATTTTATGGCTAGGAATACTGCCATTTGATTTTAGCAGTATATGAGTTCACTGTAGAAAGGACTATAATTTTGAATGTGCCAGTTCACTCACACACACACACACACACACACACACACACACACACACTGTTGTCACCTGACAGTTGTGTGAATACAGTGACACTTTTTATTTGGATAGGATTATGTTCGGAAATGAGTGTTAATCTTTATGTGTATTGACTAGTTCTTAACCAACACATTTTCAAACAACCTTACAAACCCATTTCGCTGAATTAATTAGTAAGATGGACTCTATAGAAATGGTTAGTTTTTTTAAAAAAGGAGATTATCTGGAAGAGTGGTCCATAATTTGCTACACAACAAGCATTTCTCAACAGCAGGGCCCATGTGGTTACAGTCAGTCCATTTCATCAGGAAAAGCTTTGGTTTCTTCAGGATCTTATGTCTCTGTTTTTCAGTTCACTGAGTGGGGTAGACATTTTTTCAGAATGAAGTTATTAGAACTTTGGGGTTTTCTTCGTTGTTCATTGAATCTCTTGCTTTTTTCCCAGACCTGAACCTGAAAATAAGATGCATGCTAAAGGAAATTAAATATTCACAACTCTCTTCCTCAAAATTCTAAACCGGCACTGGAAAACATTTCTTCAATGAGCAAGTAATGATTACTACTCTAAGTAGAACCTAGAGCTAATATTTTATTATTTTGAATATTTGGAGTCATTTTCTTAATTAACCATAAACAAAACCCAGAATTTACACTCTTTTCGTTTCCCTGAGGAAAGGATAGATTGGTAAGAATGAAGTGCTCATGAGTTAAAGTTAATATTGAACTGGTTGTATCATTACAAGAAAATAGCTTATCAAAAATATGTACCTTTTATTATGTGTTCTATCAGAGATCAGAATCCATTCCCATGATAAAGACTTATCTTTATCATGGCCAGGCACTAAAACACGTTATTTTATATAACCTTACAATACTGAAGTTTAGTGAAAATTAAGTTTACCCCAAATTAAATTTTCCCGAATTTATGCGGTAGATATGGGATTTGAAGCCAGGCAGTCTCATTCTAGAATCTAAACTTCTCCTACCAAACCACTTATCTTTTAAATGTTTGCCAGTCTGTGATATCATAGAAAGATATTTGGTTTTTGTCCCAGTTACCAATGGTAGAACTCTTAAATCCCCTGTGATTTCCTGAGAGAGAGAAGTAATAGGAGAGCATCTTTTGTTCAAATGAGGAGACTCTTGGCTGGGCCCCCTAAGATAACTTCAGGATGGGAGCTGGCCACCAGAAAAACAAAGCCTCCATGAGAAGACTGGAACTTTCACCCCACCCCCCAACCTCCAGGAAGGGAGGAGGGGCAACCTTACAAACCCTCCTCTGCTTTCTCCATGCTGTACGTCTTCACCGCAGAGCTCTATCCCACCCTGGCCAGAAACATGGCTGTGGGGATCACCTCTATGGTGAATGCCTATGTCTATGTGATAAAATTTCCATAAAACCCCCTAAACAGTGGGGTTCAGAGAGCTTCTGAAAGGGTGAACATATCCCTGTGCTGGGCTGGGGCACTCCCCAACTCCACAGGGACAGAAACTCCTGCACTATGGAACCTTTTGGACCTCACCCCATTTACCTCTTCATCTGGCTGTTGACTTGTATCCTTTACGATAAACCCAGTGATAGTAAGGAAAGTGTTTTCCTGAATTCTATGAGTCGTTCTAGCAGAATACCAAACGTCGTTCAGGAACCGGTGTGTGGAAACACCCAACTTTGTAGCCAAGTTGGACAGAAGTGTGAATCACCGGGGGACCTGATACCTGTGACTGACATCTGAAGGGAGACTGAGCCTTTAAGCCAGTGGAGTCTGATGCAAACTCCAGGTAGTCAGTGTTAGAACTGAATTAAATTATAAGCCAGTTGTTGTTAGAATTGGTTGGTATCAGAAGGAGAAGCCCTCATAATCTCATAAGTCAAAGAAATGATACTGAATTATTTTACTTGATATATTTTTATTAATGTGGACAATTTCTTCATATATACACTGAGTGGCCAGATTATTATGATCTCTGAATGCATAATAATCTGGCCACTCAGTGTGTGTGTGTGTATATGTGTGTGTGTGTGTGTGTGTATAATAGAGGCCCGGTGCATGAATTTGTGAATGGGTGGGTCTAGCCAGCCTGGCCAGGGGGAGGGGACATGAGCAGTTGGATTGCCTGCCTGCTGGTCGAACTCCTGGTCGAGGGGACAATTGGCATATTAGCCTTTTATTATATAGGATATATACTGAATGGCCAGATCATTATGCGTTCAGAGATCATAATAATCTGGCCGCACAGTGTATATCTGCCACTGAAATGTCCTTTTCTGTAAATTGTTTGTTCATGACCTCTGCTACATTCTCCTACGGAGTCGTTTGTCTTTTCCCCTACTAAGCATTAAGAGCACTTTGTATACTAGGTGTACTAGCCCTGGGTTTGTGTTGCATGTTGCAAATATTTTCCTCCTGCCTTGTTGACCTTTGTCTTGATTTATGGTTTCTTTTTTGCTGTGCCAATGATTTCTAAAATTACATAATTAGCTATATCAATTTTTTCCCTTATGGCTTGTTACTTTTCAGATTATGCTCAGAAAGGCCCTCTCAAAAATAATGAAAATATTTTTCTTCTGGTATGTTTATGATTTTACACTTTTAGGCTGCAACTTTTAATCTTTCTGGAATTTATATGAATATCTTGAAGCAGGACTCAAGTTTTTATTTATCTAAAATGGCTGAATGTTCTAATATCTTTTACTAAATAATCTAAAGTTTCCCCACTGCTTTTGAATTTCTACTTTTTATCATACACAGAATTCTCATATTTTCTTTGGTTTAATTCAAACTCTATTCCAGTGATTTCTATTCCTATACCATTAGCACACTATTTTCACTACCATTGCTTAGTAATACACTTTATTATATGATAGCGCTACTCTCCCTAGCCATTCTTGCATATTTATTCTTTCTGAGATATTTTGATATCATTTTTTCAAGTTCCACTTACCATTTCACTTTCTGCATCTCCTCTAAGGACTCTGGTAGAGTCATTCCATAACTTTCAGGGAAAAACAGGGTGATGATTCCGATCAGGATAGTCAGGCTGCCCATGAGGATGTAGGGCAGAGCTCTGTTGTAAGCACCTGTAAGGCACAGGACATAGTTAGAAAAAAGGATCCTCCAGAAGTTCTCGAGCATCATTTTGTAAAGGTACCAAACAGTTCTTGACAGCAGTTTTAAATTGGAACATTTTCTGAAATTAAAAAGTATGCCAAATACACAATTTGTTTTGCATTATCAGAAGGTCTCTCATGTCAACTGGTATTCTCTATGCTGCTATATGATCATGTGTGAAAGATGTTCCTTTGGTAGAAATATTTGCCTAGCAAAGTTCTCTGAAGGTGGATGTAACTGGAGAAGAGGGAATGGGAGGACAATAAGGGGAAAGAGGTTGACCAGCGTGGTGCAGGGACAGGTATTGGCTATCAAGATTGGTGTGACCTTTGTTTTGACCCAAAGCAGTAGGCTGAAGTGGAAAGAGAGGTCCATGGAGTCATGGGAGTTGAAAAAAAATCTAAGTAATATGTTCAATCCAATTTAAAAATATAAATGTTAGGCACTGTGAAAGCAGTGCTTTGGTTTCTTTCTTCCTTTTTTTTTTTTTTTGCAGTATTTATAAGTCTTGGTTTTATATGTAATTGGAAGAACCACTTCATTTCTTCTTTATATAATGTCACTCAGGAGAATAACAGATCCTTATTTTGCTTCCCATCTGCATAGAGAGATTATAGAGGAACAACACACCCAAGAATTTTATTTGATGAAAAACAATAACAACCCAAAACATTAATCTTGAAACTGTGCTGAGGCTATGAGTCATTAGCAGGAGTAGTGGTTGTGAAATAGGAAGCTCTGTCTTAGACTTCTCCGTTTTTTATGTATTAATGGCCCACTGTTTGAATATGTGAGCATGATTTGAAAGTACAGGGAAGAACAAAAGGAAATGATACCTTTCTATATAATAATGTGTTTTCTTGGGTGTTATTTAGGGCAGCTGTGCAGAGGATGCATAAGATAGGAAAATGTTTCTTTGTAAGAATTGAGTGTACCTATTCTGAGAATTCATATATTCTTTGGGGATCTGGCCACTCAGTGTGTGTGTGTGTGTGTGTGTGTGTATAAATAAATATATATATATGGCCTGGTGCATGAATTTGTGCATGGGTAGAGTCCAGAAAGCCTGGCCAGGGGGAGGGGACATGGGCAGTTGCCCGAACTGCCTGCTGGTTGAACTCCTGATTGAGGGGATAATTTTCATATTAGCCTTTTATTATATAGGATATAACTGAGTGGCCAGATTCTTATGTGTTCAGAGATTGTAATAATCTGGCCACTCAATGTGTGTGTGTGTGTGTGTGTGTATAAAATTTTGTTTGTGTGTTAAAAAATACATATACATACAAAATATCTGAAGCGTTACTCACCAAACTGTTAATATTAATTACTTCTAGGGGTGTGATTTGGGGAACTGAGAGAGAAGAGATAAACTTGTACTTTTTTCAGTATTTACTATGCAATGACAATATGTTACTTTTACATTTAAGAAAAGAACAGATCAAAAAAAAGATAAAAAGAGAAAAGAACAGATCAATAAGTTGTGTCTCACCAAGGTACACGAAGTAGGGAGCAATGATGCTGCCCACTCTGGAGGCCATGGAAGTGATCCCCACAGCCATGTTTCTGACCAGGGTGGGATAGAGCTCTGCGGTGAAGACGTACAGCATGGAGAAAGCAGAGGTGATCCCGAATTTCCCTAACATCACCAGGCCAATGGACAAGAAGTTGTAATCTGGAAAAGAGACCCAATGTAAACAGAGGTGCTTTAGAAGTGATATGTTGTCAACTCAGTAGCTTTTATGGTTCTCTTTGCTTGAAGGAGCATGTTTTTCACAATGTAGAGATATTCCCCAAATAACACTTTCTCTTCAAATGTTTTAATAGTTGACATGGACAAAGATGGAGAGTGAGGGGTTGCCTTGTGCTTGGCTCTTCTATTCATCTAGAAGATCATTTACACATTCAGTGACCTCTGTCTACTTTACATGTTGCAGCACTTTCATGGCAAGTCGTTAGCATGTTAATATAGTTAAGTTTAATCTTCAGTGAGAAGGACCAATGTTTTCTATCCTGTTTAGTATTATTAAGAAATATATATTCCTTTTTTAAAAATATATATTTTTATTGATTTCAGAGAGGAATGCAGAGGGAGAGAGAGAGAGAAACATGAATGATGGGAGAGAATCATTGATTGACTGCCTCCTGCACAATCCCACACGGGCGGTCGAGCCCAAAACCTGGACATGTGCTCTGACCAGGAATGGAACTGTGATCTCTTGGTTCATAGTTCAACACTCAACCACTGAGCCATGCCAGCCAGGCAAGAAATACATATTTCTATGTATAATACTAGGTATCAATAATCTATTGCCTTAACAATTTAATAGTATGAGAATGTTAGGACATAAGGGGAAAGGAAGCATATGTTCCTTGGTGTGCTCTTTGTTTTTAATTTAAAATTTTTGATTGTAAGTATTACATATGTCTCCTTTTTCCCCTATTGATCTCTCCCGGCCACTCCCACCCCTCAGCACACGCCCTCACCTCGCTACTGTCTGTGTCCATTGGTTATGCTTATATGCATGCATACAAGTCCTTTGGTTGATCTTTCCCCCTCCCTCATTCCCCCTCCCCTGCCTTCCTTCTGAGGTTTGACGGTCTGTTTGATGCTTCTATATATCTGGATCTATTTTTGTTTATCAGTTTAGGTTGTTTTCTGTGCTCTCTAACTAAAACATTACAGACCCTAAAAATTACTGAATTTATACAGGAACTGGCATGAATTACTAACTCTTACACTTGAGTATGCACCTCAAATAAAGGTTAGAAAGTACCAAGAAATTGGGAATCAGGATTATGTCTTAAAGAAAGAGGTTTGAGGATTTGGGTGAAGGTTTCTACAACAGGGATGACTGGGAGCGTTATTTTTCCTTTTCAGGTAATGATTTCCAACTCTCCAAGGCTGACTCATCTGTTTGAGGGTATTGTTTTGAACATGGGAAATTACATAGAAGCTATCATTTGTCTAATTGTGTGTATCAGTGGTTCTCAACCTTCCTAACGCTGCGACCCTTTAAGACAGCTCCTCATGTGGTGGTGACCCCAACCATAAAATTATTTTCATTGCTATTTCATAACTGTAATTTTACTACTGTTATGAACTGTAATGTAAATATCTGATATGCAGGATGTATTTTCATTGTTACAAATTGAACATAATTAAAGCATAGTGATTAATCACAAAAACAATATGTAATTATATATTGTGAAATATTTATTTCTAATTACAAATAAATGAAATTTTGTCTTGAATCATGGTGTAGTATGGGCAACAGTCTTCATATGACAACAGTAAACTACATTGCTACACTTTGCTACACCGAGGAGCGGTGTGTTGGTTCCTAAGACCATGGGAAATATGTGTTTTCCGATGGTCTTAGGTGACCCCTGTGAAAGGGTCGTTCGACCCCCAAAGGGGTCACGACCCACAGGTTGAGAACCACTGGTGTATATGATGAGAAGGCTACATAAACAGGGAGCAGTGGCCAATAATTAGCCCAAGTCAAGGTGTAAGTCTTTTCTGTTAAGCTGTTACTGCTGGTTAACTTCTTACCTACAGGTACCAGTTGAATTAAGAGAAGCACGCCTCCTCCCAAGAACAGCACTCCAGCGATGATATACCGCCGGGGCAGGGTTCGCAGGAGCAGCCAGGCTGTAATGTAAGCTGGAACTTCGATCAGGGCAGAGAGGAAGCAGTTCAGATAGGCATCACCATGTAAATTAGGAGAGTTGAGAGAGAGCGCAAAGTAACCGACAGAGGTTAGCATCCTAAAAAAAAAAAAGGAAAGAAAAAACAAAAGTGATAAAAGGATGGCATGAATCACTCTAAACTTGCATAACAGTCAAGAAATTGTCTAGGTTCTGTTTTCCTATAAGTAGCCACTAACTACATATGGCTTTTTAAAAGTAAATACATTAAAATTAAATAAAATCAGCCCTGACCGGTTTGGTTCAATGGATAGAGCATTGGACCGCAATGCTGGTCAAGGGCACATACCTTGGTTGCAGGCTAGATTCCCATCCCTGGTCAAGTTGCATGCAGGAGATAACTTATTGATGTATCTCTCTCACAACAATACTTCTCTCTCTGTCTCTCCCCTTCCTTCTACTCTCTCTAAAAATCAATGGAGGAATATCTTTGGGTAAGGATTAGCAACAATAAAAAAACTTAAAAGAAAAAAATCAAAGAATCAGTTCCTCCATCACACTAGTCACACTTCAATTGCTTAATAGCCACATGTGGCTAGTGGCTACTATAGTGGACAACATGGATAAAACCATTTTCATCACTGCAAAAAGTTCTATTGGACAGCACAAGTCTAGATATACCAGTACACAACAACACTTACCCTGGTCTAGTTAATTTTACATTTCAGTATTTCCTGAACAGTTAGTACATCTTCATTCCCAGTGTTGAGCATTAAAAAGGTTGAGAACCACTGCCTTAGAGCTACTATTTGAAGAAAGAATGTATGTCTGTGAACATAAAACCTAGACTTGATTCTTACCAAAAAAACAAGAAGGAGGAGGAGAAACATAGGTAATACTGTGGGATCCACTTATAGTAAATTCCAAAAGATTTAGTAAAACTCACTTTAGGGATACTTCAAAGTATCATGAAGTGCACACCATATATCCTGTCATTACAGTTAATTTCCACGGAAAATCTTCTCTGTGGAAAAATCACTACCCTATGCAGGCTTCCCTGTGCAGAATTTTGCTTATTATTCAGGTGAATGAAAGCAGAGGATATCTGAAGAACCTTTTCAGAACATTGTTGGAGATTTTTATACATACTTTATTAGGTTGGGTAGCACAAGGGTTATTGCAAAATACAACAAAAATTGAACTTGGTCTCTCTAGGAATCTTAGTGATTTTCACATTTGGTAATAAGAGCAGCTTAGATAAAAACCAGTGACTATGCTGACAGGTGAGAACTAAGGAGGCCTACAGTGAGGGAGGAAAACCAGGTGCCTGGACACATTGGCTTAATTCAGTAATAAGCTCTGTCATCAGTTTCCTTGAACTGCAAAACGGGATGGCCGTAAAAATAGACTAGCTGCAGTCTGAACCTACCAGTTATGACAATCATCTTTCTTTCTGTTGCCATCATGGGATAAGCATGTTTTTTTTCTTCTTCCTCATTTCTTGGAAGATCTATTATTAAAACTAGTCAGTTCATTATTTTGATGCCTTAAAATCACTTGATAGCCTGCTGGTGTGGCTCAGTGGTTGAATGTCTACCTATGAACTAGGAGATCATGGTTCTATTCTGTCAGGGCACATGCCCAGGGGTGCGGGCTTGATCCCCAGTGCGAGGCATGTAGGAAGCAGCCAATCAATGATTCTCTCTCATCATTGATGTTTCTCTTTCTCTCTCTATCCCACCTTCCCTCTTTGAAATCAATTAAAAAATATTTTAAATACCTATATAATAAAGAGCTAATGTGCAAATGGTCATCACGCCCTCACACAGTAATGGCTCAGACACTCAACACTGGGGAGAGAGGAATGGGGACCAACCAGGCACAAATGAGCTTGAGAGAGGAATGGGGATCAGCCAGGCTGTAGCCCAGGAGAGGCCCCGCAGTCCTGGGCGCCAGTGCCTGTACCTGCAGCCTGGGAGAGGGACAAGCTGCCCATCCTGTGGTCTCAGAGCCAGTGGCTGGGGCTGTGGCCTGGGAGAAGGACAAATCGCCTGCCCCATGGGCTCAGGTGCCTGTGGCTGTGGCCCAGACGAAGCCACCCACTCACAGTCCACTGAGGCTGCGGCTGGCCTGGGCAAAGCCAGCCCAGGTCCTGGGTGTCTATGGCTGGCTAGAGAAAGAGAATCCTGGGTCCTGGGTGCAGGGCAAGGCAGAAGCATTTAGGGGCAATCAGGCCAGCAGGGGAGCAGTTAGCAGCAGATCAGGCAGGCAGGCAAAGGTATTAGGGGTGATCAGGCAACCAGAGGGATTACAGGTGATCAGGCAGGTAGGCAGGCAGGCAAGTGGTTAGGAGCCAGTGGTCCCAGATTATGAGAGGCAATTGGACATCCCCCAAGGGGTACCAGATTGGAGAGGGTGCAGGCTGGGCTGAGGGGACTCCCCCATGCATGAATTTCATGCACTGGGCCTCTAGTATACAATATTTAAAGAACTTTAAAAAAATCACTTGGTAGTTTGCAATTGGCAAGTATAAAAAGCTTATCAAAATCCCAATCTTGACCCTGGCCAGGTGGCTCAGTTGGTTGGCACATTGTCCTGTACACCAAAAGGTTTTGAGTTCAATTCCCAGTCAGGGCATGTACCTAGGTTGCAGATAGATCCCCAGTCAGGGCCTATGAATTTCTCTCTCTCTCTTTCTCTCCCCTTCATCCCCCTCTCTAATATCAATAAACATATACTCCAGTGAGGATTATTTAAAAACAGAAACAAAGTCGAATCTAGGCAGTAGGGATTCAGGTTATTCTAATCTCCCTGTTCAATTGCCAGTTCAGATTCAGGAAGTAGGAGCTGAATTCACATCTTGGCTTAAGGCACCAAGGACGTCATTTATCTCAAATGGAGGGACCATTCCCATGTGGGCCACAGTGCAGCAGACTTTATTGTTCCCTGTGACTTGTTTTTTTAGTATCTAGTTCCATGAATTGAATTGAGACATCTCCAAATAACTTAAAATTTTACTAGTGGCCCAGTGTACAAATTCATGCACACTGAAAGGAAATTAATTAGAAGAAATATTTTAATATCACTATTCACCCTTTCTCTATGAGATGTCAACCAAATTCATGATTGACAATGGCAGATTGAAATATATGCAAGTGATTGGCGCCAGCGAGAGCTTTATATGTATTGTGCATGCGTGAGTCAACTTAGCCTTTTATAGATATAAACTTGCTTAAGTAGACCTGATTTCTATTTATATATATATATATATATATATATATATATATATGTATATTTTATTGATCTTTCACAGAGAGGAAGGGAGAGGGATAGAAAGTCAGAAACATTGATGAGAGAGAGACATCGATCAGCTGCCTCCTGCACGCCCCCCACTGGAGATGTGCCCGCAAGCAAGGTACATGCCCCCGACCGGAATCGAACCCAGGACCTCTCAGTCCTCAGGCCGACGCTCTGTCCACTGAGCCAAACCAAAAGTTTAGCTTTCTGATGTAGCTAAACTTTTCCAGTCCAGTGAAGCACCCCAACTTCTCTTTCAGGTAATTGTAAGGAACACAGCAGTAAATATCAACATGAAGGAGATTATTATTGTAGATCATGCAGAGAGAACAAAGGGTAAAATATTTAACTGAAGCACTGTTTGACTATATTCTGTGCAGTGAGAAAACCTGAAGTCATTTTCCAGGTCCACCATTTCTTACTTCTTTTCAGTTGGGTCAAGTTTCCACGCTTTCTAAATCTCTGTTTTCCAGCTAATGAAAAGAAAAGGATTCTACCAACTTTCCTATCTACCTACTCCAGGACTTCGGTGAGGATAAAATGAGATGAGGCATGGGAAAACGCTTCACAGACATTTGGTTAAAGTGTAAAATGTTTGCATCTGGCTATAAAGCAAGTCATGTTCCTGGGCTAAGGAAACTACAAGGAGACTAGTCACTAGGGAGAGGAAGCTGGGCTTTGCTATATGAAAGCTGCAATTTGGTGGGGTGTTGTTCTGGGGTGGTGGGGGGCCTGTGTCCCACTTGGGGAAAGCCAAGTATTGCTTTGTGGGTGCCAGGTCTATGGTGCCGTTTCTCTGTATATGGCTAGTGTGTGTCATGACAGTTCCTGCATTGAGCATCTGCCCCCTGGTGGTTAGTGCATGTCATAGTGACCAGTTGGATGGCTGGACACTTAGCATATTAGCTATACTACACACACATACACACACACACACACACACACACACACACACACACACACAGACTAGAGGCCTGGTGCATGAAATTCATTCACGGGTGTGTGTGTATGTGTATGTGTGTGTGTGTGTGTCTATCAGTCCAGCCCGCACCCTCTCCAATCTGGGATCCCTTGAAGGATGTCCCACTGTCCATTTAGGCCTGATCCCACTGGTCACCGCTGGTTGCCCCCAACTGCCCTCTCCTGCCTGCCAGCCTGATCACCCCCTAACCACTCCCCTACCAGCCTAATTGATGCCTAACTGCTCCCCTGCCAGCCTGATTGCCCTAACTCCCCTCCCCTGCCAGCCTGGTTACCCCCAACTACCTTCCACTGCTGGCCTGGTTGCCCTAACTGTCCTCTCCTGCAAGCCTGGTCATCCCCAACTGCTCTCCCCTGCTGGCCCAGTCACCCCTAACTGCCTTCCCTTGGCAGCCTGGTTGCCCCTAACTGTCCTTCCCTGAAGGCCTGGTCACCCCCAACTTCCTTTCCCTGTAGGCCTGGTCACCCCTAACTGTCCTCCCATGCAGGCCTGGTCACCCCCAACTGCTCTCCCCTGCAGGCCCAGTTGCCCCCAACTGTCCTCCCCTGCAGGCTTGGTTGCCCCCAACTGTCCTCCCCTGCTGGCCTGGTTGCCCTTAACTGCCCTCCCCTGCTGGCCCAGTCACCTGCAGGCCTGATCACCCATAACTGCCCTCTCCTGCTGGCCTTCTTGTGGTGGCCATCTTGTGTCCACATGGGGGCGCCATCTTGTGTGTTGGAGTGATGGTCAACTTGCATATTACCTCTTTATTATATAGGATAATTTTTAAAAAATATATATTTTTTACAGAGAGAAGGGGAGAGGGATAGTTAGAAACATCAATGAGAAACATCAATCAGCTGATTCCTGCACACTCCTTACTGGATATGTGCCTGAAACCAAGGTCCATACCCTTGACAAGAATCAAACCTGGGACACTTGAGTCCGCAGGCCGACACTCTATCCACTGAACCAAACCGGTTAGGGCTATATAGGATAATTTTTATTTTGTCTCATGAAGACCCAGGCCTTGTCCTGATTTTTCCTTGAATTAAAATAAGTCATATATTTATGTGCTGTATATCACACTTCCAGATCACTCATTACTTACCACAGCAGTAAAGACATAATGGTTATTGTGGCAATATTTCTCGTCCTAAACAGGTCCAGAATAAAAATTTTCTCCTTCTTCAGGGGTTTTAGCTCCTGTAGCTAAAATAATGCAAATAACCATAAGATTAAGAGCTAGTGAGGAAGTATCTTTGGCCATGACAGCATGGCAAAAACTTATGCACTTTACCTTGAATATGCTTAGAAATCAGGAATTCTCAGGGACAAAGAGCATGTACATATATGACACTTTATTCTAACACTAAAATGTTTGTGGCTAATTTAAGACAGAAGCCTTTGAAATATATAATATTGGCTCCACTGTCTCTTATAGAAAGCCTAACTGCTAGCAATAGCCGATCCTTGCCTCATGCTCATCACTATGGAATTTAATTTAAATATCTCAGAATTTAATCATTGTTGTGTCACACTGTTGTGAATCACACTGTGTTGTGATCCTTGCATGGATAGGGCGATATGCCTTGAGGTCCCTGTCTGCTTTTTATACTTTTCTTGTTGAGGTCTCTGAGTAAGAACAGACTTGAACAGACTTAACTGTGGGACCTTGGGAAAGTTACTATTTGTCCTCTCTCAGCCCCCATTTACTTCTCTGTAAAATAGGATGCCCGCCCAAAACTATACACACTTTGAACAATTCCAATAGGTTAAACCTGAAAAGAAACATCAATTGAACTATCAGCTGTTAAGTATGTATACATTTTGGAGGTACACCATGGTGTCCCCACAATATATATATATGGAGTTAAGAAGATTAAATGTAGCTTAGCATATACCTGAACTATGTAAATGCCCAATACATTTTAGCTGTTAACATTATTACTGTGCCATCGAGAAGATGCTAGCTGTTAGTGGTGAGTGGCAATTTCTTACTACTGTCAATGGGCTCCCCTTCTTTACTTAAAAAACAACAACAACAAAAAACTCCATTGTTGAAAGATTACATATGTCTCCCCCCACCTTTCTCCCTCATTGACCCCTTTTAGCCTGCCCTTGTCCCTTACCCCAGGTCTTCACCCCACTATCCTCATGGGCTATGCATATAAGTTCTTTGGTTAATCTCTTCCTACCCACCCCTCTCCACCTTCCCTCTGAGCTCTCCCTTACTTTTAATTTACTGATGTTAACTTGCCATATGTTAGGAATCTAGATAACCAAGCTTATTAGCATTAAAACTAAAAAGTTACAAGGCTCTGAGGTGGGGAATCTCTTTGGGATAAAATGCAAGGACTTTGTGGCCTATGGTGTGTGTACAATGAGGCTGAGGAAGGAGGTTTTATGATAAAAGAAGTGAGGGTGCCAGCCCACCTTTGTAGCTAGTGTTCCCCAGATATTAGCATCCTTCTTTCAGGAATCATCCGACGCCTCCTCACGCACCTCACAGGCATATTACCTTGTTTCTTCTACACTACTTGGAGCATGCTGCTCTATTACGACCATAAAGCAAGCCCCTGCATAGCTGGAGGGAACCTGGAGGACACTGAGAGTAGTGCCGTGCACAGAGAGGGGACCCATGAGTCAGAACTGTGCTGACATTTGGTGCTTCCCAGGGCCCTTGTGAAAATACAGGTTGCTAGGTCCCACCTGAACCTGCTTAATCACACTCTCTTCTTACGCGCACATAGCAGATGCTTGGGAATCTACATGTTAAGGTCCCTTGGGTGATTGTGATAGGCAGCCAGGTTCAGAAACCTCAGGACAAGAACATTCTTGTATCCAGTGCTCATGCTTGGCTTGTGTGGAGCCACCAAAATGCCTTTGGACCAGGCACCAAGCAAGTTGGAGATGCTTCAGAAAGGAAATCTGAGAAGCTTGAGATTGCTTTCCTGTCCAAGTTAATACCACTGCTCCTCATATCAGGTAAAGAAGCCTGGTAAGTGCATGCACTTTGGCACTGGAGAGATCTAGTGAGACTTCTAGCTGTGAGATCCTGGGGAAATTACTTCAGTTTCCTCTCCTGAGAAATGGGTATATGGCTAACATGAGCATCTGGCAGACTCTCCATCACCATCCCGAGCAGGCTGCATTTGCTGGCGCAGGGCTCTGCAGATCCTCCTAAAGAGGACTCTACCTGGGAGGTGAGCAGGGGAGGTGACTGGGCCTTGGGAAAGCACAAGCTCCCTTTCCCTCCGTGGACCCATCCAGTTCAGGTCCAATGTGCCTCATGGCACGAAGAAAGGCGAGCAGTTAGGAGCCAGCGTTCCTGGATTGGGAGAGGGATGTCCGACTGCCGGCTTAGGCCTGATCCCACAGGAATCCCTGAGGACATCCCCTGAGGGGTCCCAGATTGTGAGAGGGTGCAGACTGGGCTGAGAGACCACCTTTGCCCGCCACGCATGAATGTCACGCACCGGGCCTCAAATATATATATATATAATATTCACCAGTATGTAGCTGCATCAATGATATGGAGCAATACCAATAAAAAGTTGGAGATGGACTAGCAAAAAGGAAGGGAACTAATGTTTAGTTAACACTTGCTCTATGCTAAGCAGTTTACATATATTAGAGCATTTAATTCACACACATCTCTTCATGGTGGGTTTTATCTCAGAATTTAGTCATTGTTGTGACTCTAAGGCCTTGAATAGAGCCTGGTACTTGAAGGGCACTCAAAATATATTGAATTAAATTAAATTCCATTAAGATCAAGAATGCGTGACTGACCTCAAGAGAAAGCATCTGCAAATGCTTACCTCCACAGAGTCAAAAATCGTCGCCGGGACTGCTACATTGTTCATTTTTGCAGCTTTTAGGATGATATCTTCAGCCTCTCTAAATCTTCTCTGGGATATCAGCCACCGTGGAGATTCAGGAATAAACCTAGAATTCATTTTTAATGGTTTATAATTTTTCACAAAGGCAGGGTTTGATACTATTAACCATAAGTGGTTCCCCAAATAATTTTCATCATGTAAGATTCTAGTTTGTTTTTGTTAAAGCTGAGGCCTCATATTTCCATTGATTACAGGAATAAATAAAAGCACCTTCACGTTTCAAAGTTCTGAACAAATCACAAGACTCTGATCATCAGTTGTATTTGAAGCCAGGAGCAGTGTAAGGTGTAACATTAACTGTGCGTGGGTTTAAGCCAGGGGAGCTGGAGGCGGCCATCACAAACTTAACAGCCAAGTGTGGCTCTTAAAAAGAAACACAGCCCAGTGTCTCTCAGCATGGCTGTCCCTAGGAGACTCCCTGGAGCCAGAGCCGGTGCTGCGCTCAAGTCTCTGTGTTAGGATGGCTGGGGCATCTGTGCTCCTCAGAGGAGAAGGTGGGTGCCCTGACTCCTCCTGTGGGCTGTCCTTCTCCACTTCAACAGATTCACAGGTCAGTGGAGCCCCAAACCAGATCTGGGGAGACAGCCCATGTTGTCTTTTTTTTTAAATACGTCTAGAAAGTTAATTTTAAAAATTATATAATCTTTCTACATTTTAATTGATGGTCTAACACAATTGACTTCTTTCTTAATTTTTCTATTTTTTCTTTTTCTATTTTATTTATCATGTGTATATTCATTATATTTTTAAATTCCTTCACATTTTTTATTTCTTAGAATCTCTTAGCCATTCTTCTGCCAGCTCTTGTTTTCCTTACCTATTCATCAGTACTTAGAAAGTAAATTACGTGTAGCAGATACAGAGGCCTCCTCTACTTAAGTGGGCCCCTCAAAGGCCTCAAGAGGAATGATCTCAGAGCAAAAGACAACTGATCAAATAGTCAACCTCAGCTCCCTGTCCCAGCCTCCCGGCACAATGGTTGAAAACTGAACCCCGTTTGTAGTTTTCAGAAGATGCTCTTACGTGGTCCCCATTGCAACCATGATAATGTCAAGTCACTGACCTTCAGTAAGTAGAGCTGGGCTGTCCAGTACAGTAGCCACTAACCACGTGCAGCTATTGAGCTAGTGTGACTGAGGAAATGAATTTTAATTTCCTCTGTTTTTAACCAACTTTAATTTGAAAAGCAGCACGTGGCTAGTGACTACTGTCTTAGTGCAGAATTAGGGGTCTTGCATACAGCTATGGGCACTTTGGCTTCTGAGCAGTATCTTTCCCCAACCGGGTTGTTCTTAAAAATATCCCATTTTTCTTACTACAGGCCCTGAGGGCCTCATTGGCCTCAGGTTCCTAATGTGTAGGCAGCTGGATATTGCAAAGCTTTCCCCATGTTGCATCTATGGGCTCCCTCCCACCTCTCTCACATGCTCCATTCAAACTTGTGGGCAAGCCTTTCAAAGGAAACTTGGGATGTAAAAAATCCCCAAGCCTCCTCCCATTTCCAGCCCATGTACTCAGGCTGACTGCAATCCCTACTGCTGAACTGCCATAGGTTTTGGTGTAGGAAGAATCGAGTCCAGCTGATCACTTAAAAAGTCAGTGGAGCACCACACGAGGTTATATGATAGTCTCTCTGTAGTTTTAATTTACAATGAACAGGGGAGGGGGCTGCTGGAGAGTCTGTGTCTCTCACTGATGGGTAGCAGAGAGCCCAGCAGCCCGAAGCATCCCACACCCTCCCAGCCCATCGTTCCAGCATCACTTCAGGAAGGCCCACCCGTAAGGACAAGATGTTCAGAATAAAGTGATTTTGTTTTTGTAGGAGAATGGTAAGACTATGGTTTTAACCTTGCAGGACCAGCATGCAGCTTGTAGTGCTGGCCCTGGACTGCATCTGTGTGGGGCGGTGCTGTCCCTGAACAGTGTGCCCACAGCCAGGAGCACTCCCAGACCAGCCAGTGGGCAGCAGGAGATAGTACTCTCCTCAGGGCAAGAATGAGTGAGGCCACTCCTCATGGATGGGCCTTCTCGGCTGGAAACTCAGGGGGCTGATTCCTTGCTGTGCTATTTAGTCCCGAGGGAAAGATCCAAGTCCCACAAGTTAAAATCCCTACGAATTTCTTAATCAGAATCATTCTCTTTTTAGTCTCTCTCTCTCTCTCTGTCTCTTTCTCTCTCTGTCTCTCTCTCTCTTTCGGTCTCTCTCTGTCTGTCTCTCTCTCTCTCTCTCTCTCTGTCTCTCTCTCATAGAAGTACACAGTTATAAGCTTGATTATAACATATGTTGAAAGTACTGGTCTCTTATGCCAAAAGGATGAGAGCCAGGAACATCAATTGTTGAAATCATTCATCTGAAGAGGCAGGAAATAACCTATGAATAATCTTGTCTTGTATCTTCAGAGAGAGCACTGGGTCACCAAAAGCATTTACACTAGATTCAGTTAGCAAGGAGTTGTGGTTAGAGGGTGTGATGATGATGATGATGATGATGGTGGTGGTGGTGGTGGTGACTCCTCTTCCAGAAAATCGCCCTTGCTATCCTTGGAGGCAGAGCTGGGTAGATAACGGCCTGCCCTTGTTCACCTAAGTTTTCCGGACCATCAGACTGGGTTCCAGGGGGAACCTCCAAATCAGAATAGTAGCTAATCTTTAACACACTGTCTCTCAAATTCCAGGGAAATAAGGGGAGAAAAGGTGCTCTCTCCCCCCATGCACACCCATGCCAAAAATTTACACTGGTAAACCATAGAGTCTTAGAGGTCATAAGAAGATAGTTAGTAGCTTGGAGTGGGTCCAACCTGAGCCATCTGGTTCAACAAGGCCAATATGTGCTACCTATTAGCCTCTTTGGCTGCATAACACTTGCGGCAAGATAACGAACTCCAGGGCACCTCTCCAGGCAGCGTGTCCACAGGCCAGGGCAACCAGGAGGACTAGCCTCAATTGTGAGTTCCAAAAAATGATCAAAGAAGCATTCACTGTGCAAGTAGTTAGAACTCCAACAGTTCGATAAAACCAGTCACTGCTGGGAGATTTGTTGTTGCTGTTGTTAATCTTCATCTGAGGATATTTTTCCATTGATTTTTAGAGAGAGTAGAAAGGAGAGAGGGGGAGTGAGGGGAGACATCAATGTGAGAGACACACATCAGCTGCCTCCTGCACACTCCCCAACTGAACCTGGGGGATCGAACTTGCAACCTAGGTACCTGCCCTTGACTGGGAATTAAGCCTGAAACCCTTTGGTGCATGGGCCAGCACTCTAACCACTTAACTACACTGACCAGGGCACTACTGGGAGATTTGATTTTGATGTCCTGAAACCAAACAAAAAAGAATTGAGAGAGAGAGAGCGAGAGAGTGAGAGCGAGAGAGTGAGAGCGAGCCAGACCCAACGATGGAAGAAATCCTCTTTCCTCTTGCTTAAATGTGAAAAACCAAAGAAATGGGGACTTCCCAAAAAAGAGGGTATGGCTGGGACCAGATTCCACTTTTCTTAATTTGCTCTCTCACCTGAAATCTCCCATATAACCATAAAGGGAAAACCAAGGGCTAGCGATTTTGTGATTGTGTGATTCCCATACTCATGTGTCAAAATGGGGTTGGCGGGTTGAGGGAGGAGAGAAGAGGTCATTTCTCTGACAACTCATTAAAGGGAAGTAATTCTCTCGCCCTTCTAGACAAAGCAGATAAATAGGCGCTCCTTAGATGCTTGAGGACAGAAACTACATTAGTTGAGTCCATAGGGAGAAAGAGAGTTCCTAGAGAAAAGTGTCAAAACACCTGGGGTTGGAGGGGCGATGGAGTTCTAAACAACAAAACCCAACAAGACCATCTCCACAAATGAAAATCACCACCAACAGCAGACAAGACTGGGGAGGGCAAAGGCTGGGTTTCCTGAGAAGGGTGCTCTGTGGGACAAGGAGAATTAAACCCCAGCACACAGAACCACCCAGCCAGGAGAACAGTCTCTGGGCTTCGAGGCCCAGGCTCAGCCAGTTCCAGTGAGATCACACCAGGGTCAGCACCAGGCTCTCGGCTCCAGGCTGTGCTGGCCAGCAGCAGGGGGCTGTCTGGGGCTGAGCCACACTCACCACCACAGCGGGACGCACAGCAGCCCCGGCACGGTCAGCGCCAGCAGCAGCATCCGCCAGTCTCTGATGAAGTAAGCAAACAGTGGCAGCAGCATGTAGCCAACTGCAAAAAATGTGCACACTCCTAACGTAGAGAATATAATACGAACTGACTTGCCAAGAATTTCTGTTCCTGTTCAAAACAAGGGAGGAATATTAGCATTTTAACTCACTTTAATATTTGCTTTATACATCATTACCTGGCAGTTAGAGTTCAACCTACAGTCACTTACAGAAGAGAAAAGCCTTTTTTTTTTCTCATGGCCCAGGGCAGGAGTGGTCAGGGTGGAGGGAGGTGGGAAGTGACTCAAGACTTATCACCTTAAAGAAAGCTAAGTTTTCATGGGATTTTTTTTTTTTTAAGATCATTTCATGTCATAGAAATAGCAAGCCCAGTGCCAAGAGGTAACCTCTCCTGGGAATGCCACATATCCAAAACCAGAGCCCCAGGGTGAGGAGCAAGAGGTGGTCCAGGAAACAGTGGGGGCTCCTCTGAGGCGCTTTGTGGGGGCACCGTGCCTTGAGACTTTCCCATTGTTCTCCAACGTACAGACAGACACTGGCCTCTCGGGAAACACTGGAGAGCTCAGTCACTGAGTGGTGCTAGGACACTCTCAGCCTCCCTTGAGCCCTGAGAAATGATACATGGGATCCAGCTGGCTCTGGACTGTGCACAGAACAGGCCTGGAGCCAGGGGCTGAGTTCTCCTGCAGCCACGTTGTGCCCAGGGATCAGCCCCAGGCAGACCAGGCCAATTAGACCAGGAACGAAAGAAGGCACTGTTCTGCTGGCCTGGCAGGCAGCGGCCCTGGAGCCGGCCACACACGCAGGGAACTCCACTGAGCTTTCCCAGAACAGCACAAAGGCCCAAGACTGCTTGGTGCTGGGCTCTGTTTTGGGAAAGGACACGCAGGTGGCTCTTGGGTCCTGCTCTGCGCAGAGCCACAATGGCTGGCTCGGCACCAGTTCTCCCAGAGACGCCGCCCGCCTTTCAGAATCCAAGAACAAGCTCCTTCTGTTGTTGCGAAGCTCCAGGCTCTTTCCACAGAGTCCACTTGTGGTCCCCAGGGGCGGAGACCTGGCCAAGGGCAAGCGCTCCGCCTTTTGTTTGAGGCCTTTCCACCACTACAGAGAAGTAGCCCGGAAAATACAAAATAGAACATGCTAACGTCATTCAGGTTTGGCTGTCAAGACCGCTTTTCTCCATCATGTTTAAATGCCCTAAGCACAGACTGAAGAATAAGGGGCTAATTAGAGAGTAGTAAAACTACTGTTTTCCCACGCCTACCTGTTCTGGCCCTCGCTCCACTTCCTCCTTACTCAGCCTGACTGAACCCTACGCCTCTGAGGCTCCCTCTGAAACAGCCATTTCTAAAACCAGACTGATAGACATGGCCACTACTGGTGCCTCGCTCATCCTAGACTGTGGACAAGAGACCCAACCACCCAGGCATTTCTCAGCCCTAAATTCATTCCCAAGGATCGGGCCTGACCATTTTGAGGATCATGAATGTTATTTCTAGATCTTTTCTTACTTCATTACTGACCTTCCTACCACTCCACGGGAAGACTGCCCATGGCATGGTTTCTAAACACGTTGCCTGTGTTTATCAAGACATAGAAATGAGCGGGGGGTGTTTTATTCCTGAGCAGAGATTCAGGAGTGAAGTGGCAGAGGACTTGACTGTGGAAAACAGAAAGCGCACAGGACCATGTGAGAAATCTTGTAGCCTCATGAGGCCAAAGGATCTCCCTCATAGTTCCATGCCCCTGATCAGAGAGAGAAATTATACCACTAGATTCCTGGATCATCTCCCTGTCTAAGTTTAGGTCCTGGACCAGAACAGAGCTGTTCTAACTTTGCCAAGTAACCATAGGGGACAGATGCTTCATAAATCTACCTCTTTGCCCTGCTGTGCAAGGATCAATATGGATGGCACGAACCTGGATAATTGCTTGTTAGCATGACTTACTACTCTCTGACTTTTAGATAATCACCTTCCTAAACCATCACCATCATCATCACAGCTAGCTTTTTTTTTTTTTGAGTAGGCAATTGTGTCCAGATTCTAGATTAAGTGTTTACCTGTATTATCTTTTTGAATCTTCACAATAATTACAGAAGAATATTACTTCTATCTTATAATGTAATTTGCTGAGACTTAAAGAGTTGGAAGACGTTGCCTAAATTTAAACATATGTAATAGAGGGGGCAGCCAGGATTTAAGTCTGGTCTGTTTTTTTTAAGTGTATATTTTTATTGATTTCAGAGAGAGGAAGTGAGAGAGAGAGAGAGAGGGACAGAGACATCAATGATGAGACAGAATCATTGATCACTGTCTCTGAATGTCCTCTGTTGGGGATCAAGCCCACAACTCAGGCATGTGCCCTGACCAGGAATTGAACTGTGACCTCCTGGTTCATAGGTCAACACTTAACCCTTGAGCAACACTGACTGGGCAAGTCTGGTCTGTTTGACCTATGGGTAATGTCTAGAAATAAATAATCTGGGGACAGAGCGTAGGCCCTATCAAGCAGGAGATTATGGAGGAGACACGTATGGGTGAGGCCATATCTCCTTTCAGAAGGGAGGGTTTGATTTGCATTTTCTTTGCCCGGGCTGGTCTTTGAACCAGCTGGAGACCAGTTGGTCTTGGTCTGGTAGGGCCTCTGGGTGCCTCTCGGGAGTAAAACTCTGACATCTGAGCTACAGGGGCATCTCTGGCCAGAATGTTTGCCCACTGATTGCCACCTCCAACTATCCAAGCACTCTCTCCAAGAAGGAGTGACTCGGAGAGGGCCAGGCTCCCTTCCATGCTGAACAGGGCCTTTCTGTGGCAGTCAGCCATAGATCCAGGCAGGCACTACTGAATCCATTCCCCGTGGAGGCAAGACCTGCCCCTCCCTGAATGACCAACAGAGGCCTGCCGCTGAGCCCAGGCCAAGGCACAACACCATGGTGCAGTTGCCAGGATATGAGGTAGGACCCAGGGGTTCCTGGGCTCCTTGATGCTCATTTGTTATTCAAGTGCCTCATAGTCCTACTGTATGAAGTTATTACTATGGGAACTGAGTTAATGTATGTAAAGTGACTGTAGAGTGTCTGGCACATGGTAGGGGCTCAAGAACATAATTCCTTTATTCTGGTCAAACAGTTGAAATGTGCTAGGTGTTAGGGGAATGACGGAAGAAAGTACAGTGCCTTTGACCAAGAGACTCAATGGGAGGCAGCAAAACCTCTCGTAGCTCCCCAGAAAATACTCAGAATTCTCTTCAAGTTAACAAATATCCCCCTGCTCAGGGCCTCCTATCTCCCCTCTATGAACCTTCAGAGATCATTCTAGTTACAAGTAACCTTTCCTATCTCTGTGTATACCCATAAAAGTTACCTGCACCCCCATCCTGCCTCACCCATGATGACCCATGTCCTTAGTAATAACTGTATTCTCAGCCTCTGCCAACCAGATGTGAGCTCCCTGAAAACAGGAGTGAGTCCTTGCTTCTTCCCTCACATAGTGCGGTGCAAACAAGGGGTGTCAGCAAATTTCTGCATCTTTTTAAATGTATTTCTACCCATTTCATCCCTTGAAGAGTTTGAATGTAATACAATGATGATAGCATTAAAATAAAATATAAAGGAAGGTTAAACATTACCATAAGACCCAGCAATTCCACTCCTAGGTACATAATACCCTAGGCAGTGGTCGGCAAACTCATTAGTCAACAGAGCCAAATATCAACAGTACAACGATGGAAATTTCTTATTTGAGAGCCAAAAACAGACTTCTGCGCATGGGCCACGAAGTTTCAATCACACTGTATGTGTGTGCCCACGCGTGGTATTTTGTGGAAGAACCACACTCAAGGGGCCAAAGAGCCACATGCGGCTCATGAGCCGCAGTTTGCCATCCACTGCCCTAAAGTACTGAAAACATATCCACAACAATATCATACTTCAATGTTCATGGTGCATTATTCATAATAGCCCCAAAGTGGAAACAACCCAGATGTCCATCCTCTCATGAGTGGATGAACAATATGTGGCCTGCTCTTACAATGGGATATTGATTCATGCTACGACACGGGCCAACCCTGAAAATGTTAAGTGAAGGACTTCATCACAGGCCACATATTATATAATTCCATTTCTCAGAAATGTCCAGAATAGACAAATCCATATAGACAGAAAGTACATTAGTGGTTGTAGGTGCTGGGAAAGAGGGAAATGGAGAGTGGCTACTAATGGGTACAGGGTGTGTTTTGGGGGTGATGAAACATTTTGGAGTTAAACAGAGTTGATAGTTGTACAACATTGTAAGTATGCCAATAACCACTGAGTGATAGACTTTAAAAGAATATTATGGTATACAAATTATATCTCAATTTAAAAACATTTAAAAATATGTGACTGATAAAGGCTGCATAGTTGGTATAGTTAAATTTCAATTTTTCCCAAGCTTTCTGGTAGCCAAAGTAATAAAGGTAGATGCAATCAGTTGCCTACTAATCAATGAAACTATCAGAGCTTTAAATAGTTCAACATACTGGAACAAATACTGCACAGGAGGTTAATGTTAGGAGTACTGGGAAAATATTAAAATTAATGCCTCATTTCAGACAGGAGGCAGTTAAGTGTGCGGAATAAATTTAAGCAGCTAGTTACGAGGGATGCCGCTGGCATTTTACCCACAAGCTGTGGACAGGTTGAAGGCGTTATTTCTGGGAAACAGTAGTAGGTTGTAACGGCCGCCGGACTGTGGGGAGGGTCAGTGTCCTTGGTCCTGAGTGGTCATTTCCTCCTAAACCAGCCCCATTCCTCCTCTCCAGGCGTAGCCCCTGTATGTTCCCTTGGGTAGCATTGCTCTTCTCGCCCCTTTTCCTGTCTCCTATGACTCTGGCAGGCTTTTTAAAAAGCAGAGCAAGGAGAGGATCCATTTCTGCACCACTTAGAGAATGGGAGGAATTCAGATCCTTGAATTAATGTTAATGTGAAGACTCTTAAAACTGGAGATAGTCATTGGAGAGCCTTCTCTAGAGCCAGAGGGCAAAGGGAAGGCCTAGACAGAATTTGTGAGCCCAGACTCCAAGCTTTGGCTTGTTTTAGTCAAAACCAGAAATTCACCATGGTAGCCCTGAGACGCCAGAGGGAGCTGGTGTGCCGCAGGTAAGCCGGCCACAGGGTGCCCCTGTGCTGACTGGTCCTGTCGCCTCACCGCACCCCCTGGCGCTGATGAGGGAGCCTGCAGGTTCCAGGGTCAGGATGGTTTTCAGTGACTCTCTCAAGAAGGTTCCAACCTGAGAACCCAACACAGAGTCCCGTACAAGGACACAAAGTCAGCAGCGTCCCCCAGAGCACAGCTGAGTAAAACGACAGCCAGGAAGGCTCCAGAGCACCCTACAACAGCCCGGGGTCCTGGCCGATGCTGCACCCAGCGACCTGCCCGCGGATTCTGGCTGGTACATCTAGGCTCTGCCTGATCTTCCGTGATCTTCCTTCCCCCGTGGCCCTCTCCCTCTTCTCAGCCTGGGCAGCAGGGAGGGGAGTAGGTTGTAGTGTAAGGGCCAACTGGGCAGGCTTCTTTGCAGGACACTTAGGGTGGGCTGCCCCGGCCTCATCCAGTCATACAGGGAAGGCTCCGTGACCCCCGAAGTGCCCTGTACCGCTGGAAAGGCAGAGCTCACTGCTGGCCACTCAGCAGAACCCAAAGGAGACCCGGCCTGGCACAAACCCCACCTGGCTCCCAATCCCAGAGACAGGGCTTCCCTGGCCTCACCACGGTTCCCTGCCTTCTACTTCCGTTGGCCCTCCATGTCCTCCTGCAAGGGTGTGCTGGCCTCTGGCAGAGCTCTCTGCTTTGAGGAAGCTTGTTTAGTCTCTGGCCCAAGCAGAGCCATACATAGGGCTTCTCAGATGCTGGGGAGGTCACCACAAGGAAGACAGATTCTGGGGAATGTAGGCAATGAGAAGGATAGACTTTGCTGTGTCCCAAAACCCTGTGTCTTTGGGCCCCACCAGACAAGTTTGGCCCCAAATTCCTCCAATCTCTGGTTTCCAGCCTCATTGTCCTGAAGGTCGGTGTCCCTTATAAAAGTGACTTTCTTAGAGAAAAAAAAAAAGCACTTGCCCCTCTCTTTCTCCCTACAGGGAAGAGAGAGGACCCCTTCCTGCTGGAGCCTGTGAAGAGGGTGCTATCTACCAGGTCCATGTGGCTTCAACATGCCCTCCCCTCCTCCCCACTTTAGACACCCAGGCTGGGCCCAAGGCAAGGGCTCTTCACAAATAATTAAAGGAGTGGAATTTGAATGATTCCGTCTTGGCAACCCGACAAAGGGTGTACACATCCTCAACTAAGAAAACATAGCAGCTCTAAATCCAATGAGTCATCCATACTCAAAAGGGATTAGAATTGTCTTAGCTGATCCAGGCTTTTGAGATAAGAAGCATCATTAGACTTTCACTAAAGGTGCACTGCTAATCATTACACTGTGACAACAGGGATACACTGGGATAGCAGTGAGCCCACAATGGTATATCATCACACTGACATGGCATTTGGTGTCTTTTGTCCCAGAGGTGTCCCTTTCTCTCACCTGTTCAGAGAGCAGGTGGGCTCAGAGAGCATGTGAGGGGCCCTCACTCCTATGGAGTCCCTGATCAACCTGCCTGGAGCTCACCTCACTTCCTCCCAGGAAAAGCTGGTGAGGGCCCTGGGGACCTTCTCCTGGCCGTCAGCCTGCAGCCTGATATTCCAAAAGCAAGGCAGCTGCTCACAGACAGGACTGCTATCAGCAACGAGGCTGGCCCTGCACACAGCTGATATGCTCTAGGGTGCAAGCCAATCTGCCCAACGGTGGTGGCGGGCTGGCACTGAACTCCTGTCTGACATGTGCCTCTCCCACCTGTGTACTGGCCACACCAGTCTCCTAAGTCCCCTTGTGGGCTGTGCACAACTACCAGGAACACTCTTTTGCCCAGTCCTAGGCAGAAGTCTCGAGCTTACACAGCTCAGATCACAGGAATCCCTCCCCCAGTGGCTCCCCTTTATGCCTCTCTCAAGCCCTATGCTCCCGAAATGTGTCTCAGTTATTATGTAGCTGGTTCCAGCTTGAACTCTTAGTCACCACCACGTTTCAGGACCCAGCACAGAGCTGGCTCCCTGTGAGTGCCTGCCTTGTCCATGTCTGAGCAAAGAGTTACGGCTATAGGAACCCCACCCCCACATCCCAAGCTGACCCCATTTTGGAAGCACAGCTCACAGGCTGAGGTGCTTCCTTCTGTAATGGGTAAGAGCACTCCCTGTGCCCTTTTCCATGCCCGCCTCTTCCCAGGCCTCTCAGAGGGCTGGAAAGAGAAGCCCCAAGAGTAAGAAGCCATTCTTACCTAGTATGAAGGCGACCACATAGTTGGAGATCTGGCCCATGCCAACAATGACAAATAACACGGTGAACATCTCCCAGTTGATGGAGAAAATCTGCAGGAAGCTGAAGCCAGTCTGCACAGCCATGGTTGCAAAGAGGATGCTCTTCCTGCCAAACCTGCAGAGGATAGCACAGCACAAAACATGGCCCGGGCAGGTCATAGCGGCACTGCAACTCGGGTGTGTGGGAAGCACCGAGTCAGGCACTGCCGTGGACTTCATTTTGGGGGTGAGGGGGTAGTGGGCTTTTCTGTCATTCACATCCTCTCCGGTTCCTCCTTGGTGAGGTCTCAGGCATCCATCTGCCCAGGAGTTACCTTGTGAGAGTCTAAGCCTCCTGTGGAACCACCATATTTCAACAGCACAGAGCAACTTAGGCAAGGACCACTTGAAAATCACTTGAGAACGAGCCACAGGTAAAAGCTGCCACCAGCCCTGGCTGGTTTGGCTCAGTGGATAGAACGTCGACCTGGGGACTGAAGGGTCCCAGGTTCGATTCCAGTCAAGGGCACATACTTGGGTTGTGGGCTCAATCCCCAGTGTGAGGCATGCAGGAGGCAGCTGATCAATGATTCTCTTTCATCATTCGTGTTTCTCTCTCACAGCTCAGATCACAGAAACCCCTTCCCCAATGGCCCCCCCTTTGACCTCCTGGTTCATAGGTTGACGCTCAACCACTGAGCCACACCGGCTGAACAGCTGTGCACCTTTTTTGAAGAGTCTGGTAATATGAGGACCCACTTTCCAGTGGGTCCCGGAAAGGGGCTGAGGGTAGGAAAAACAGGAGGCATTGTGGCTCCTCCTGTCACGGACTTGTTGGCATGAGGGGCCTCCTTTCAAGGGTGGAAACACCTTGAATTCAGTTTGATCCCAAGACAAACAGGGAATTGAAAAGGGTTTCTATCCCACCTTTCCTCCTAGCCTCCTTACCTGTCTGACAGCTGTCCAGAAAAGAAGGAGCCAATGAGCACGCCCACGAAGAACAGGGAGGAAGTGAGCGGCGTCTTCCAGTCCTCATCACACACCAGGTTCCACTGCCAGAGAAAACAGCGAGAGGTGTGAGCCCAAACCCAGCAGGCCCAGCCCCAGCCCCAGCCCAGCTCCGGGGGGGATCAGTACAGCATCCAAGGACAGGCTCGCCATTGTGCAAAAGGCCCTGGGGTGGGCTCTGCACCACTAACTGGGGCAAGTCACTGTCCTCCCTGAGAGCCCCTTCCTCTTCTGAAAGGGAATGTGATGCCCTGGCTCTGCTGGCATCACCCAGTGAGAAGTGAGCTGAGGCCACGCTGTGACTGGTGACCCTCAGCTGCACAGTGGTATGAAGCAGAGGTGGCATGTCTACTTCAGGAGGCATCAGAGCACAGAGCGAAGGTGTTAGAAACTTCTAAGGGGCGGAGGGCATGGTCACGGTCCAGGTATAAAGTTTCCTCTGCCTTGTTAAAAGTGCAAGTGGTGCCGAAACCGGTTTGGCTCAATGGATAGAGCATTGGTCTGCGGACTGAAAGGTCCCAGGTTCGATTCCGGTCAAGGGCATGCACCTTGGTTGTGGGCACATCCCCAGTGCAAGAGGCAGCTGATCGATGTCTCTCTCTCATCGATGTTTCTAGCTCTCTCTCTCTCTCCCTTCATTTCTGTAAAAAATCAATAAAATATATTTTCAAAAAAATAAAAAAATAAAAGTGCAAGTGGTCCCAGGGGGTCTGTGATTATATCCGCTGAGGAGACTCCTGTGCTCCCTGGTCCATTCACACCAGAAGCCTAGATCGGGCCCCACTGAGCCAGAGGGGATGTACCCTTATCTCCCATCTACAGTGCTCCACCCTCCTTCCTACCCAGCCTTCCCAGAAGTGGGGCCCTCTCATTCCCCAGGCCCCTGGGGCTACTGTAGCTCTCACAAGTCTCTGCTGGTTGATCGGTAATGTAAGGGTTTCAGCCAGCGTTCCAGTTCCTCCCAGCTCTTGACTTAAGTCAAGTCAGCAAAGTCTCAAGGGAGGTTGCACAAATTTCAACATGTGTCCAATGAACTTTCATTTATTTAAAAAATAAGCAGGTGCCAATGAGTATTTGGGGGCTGTGGGTCAGGAGGTTGTTTTGTGTGGCCAGATCATTGGTCCAGAGCAGTGGTCGGCAAACTCATTAGTCAACAGAGCCAAATATCAACAGTACAACGATTGAAATTTCTTTTGAGAGTCAAAAACTGACTTCTACTCCTGGGCCACAAAGTTTCAGTTGCACTGCATGTGCGCGCCCGCGTGGTATTTTGTGGAAGAGCCACACTCAAGGGGCCACAGAGCTGCATGTGGCTCTCGAGCCACAGTTTGCCAACCATTGGTCTAGAGCAGTGATTTTCAAGGAGTGTGCCACAGCACACCACAGGGCCACAAGAATTTTTAAAATACACAATACCTGACTATTTAGCCAGGGGCACTGACCTCTTTTCCTGCAGATTGTCAAATAAAAAAACAGCAACAGCCAACATAACAACAGCCATCTGGTGTGAATGAATCAAAATTACAACTTTTTTTTTTTTTTTGTCAGATTGGCACAAAATTTTTTTTTTTCTCCAGACTTTTAGTCATCAGGTTGTGTGTGCCAAGAAATGGAAAGGGTTGAAAATCGCTGGTCCAGAGCCAAGAGCCTCTGCTTCCCGTCCCACCACCATCCCAGCTCCACTTGCTGGTGGTGATGCTTCATTGACAGTCTCAAAGCAATTTAGCTCCTAATGCTCACAACTTCCCTAAAATAGATTTAAACAGGAATTGACATATTCCTGTCACACCTCATTCTATAGCAGACAGAGGTGTGTATAAGAACAATTCCGAAAGAAAAGTGTTACACAAAAAGCCCAGGGAATTGGGGCAAAGAGAAAGCATGGGAGAGGAAGGGTTGCCAAATACCCAAGCTGAGGGGAGACTGCCCACCTGCTGCCCTGCCCAGGGTCCTGCCTACTTGCTAGGGAGGCCCTGGAACCAGATCTGAGCATCCCAGCCGCTCCGTGCTCAGGACCGCAGTGCACACGGTGATAATCTCATTCTGCAGAAGCTCCTGAGTACCAAGACCTGAGAGAAGTCTCTCCTAGACACTTTCTTCCACAAAGGGGTCACTGTGAAGGCGAGGATAGCGTCCTTGAGAACACCCTTGTCCTCAAGACAATGGCAAGATTCATGAGGCTGCCTCTGCTGGTGCCCAGGATGCTGGCCACAGGAGGGATGTCCAAGCACAGCTCTGCAGAAGATAAACAATGGGGCCCAGGAACTCAGCTCTCTGCCCTCGGTCACAACCCCAGGAGAAGTCCTGAGACCACACCCACAGTAGGCTTGCTTCACCTCGGGTCCCTGAATGGGCTTCATGGGAAAGGTCACAAACCCTCTGAAGCTGGATGGCCAGACTCATGGGCCTGGCCAAAGGATGGGAAAAGGTGGACAGGATATGCACCTGAATTAATGGCCCCCACTTCCAAAACTTACTGGCCCAGGTGTCCAAAAAGAGCTTGGATCTGTTCCAACACACAGCAAGATCAGCAATTGAGATTTCAAAGCCTCATGATGTGAAGTGTCACCCATTTTGCAGAAGAGTAAACTGAGGCTCTGAGACTGTGTTTTGTCTGAAGCGATAGCAAGTAAAAGGGCATATGAGTGCTTCAGGTCTCTACAACCTGCGTGCATCTACTGCTTTGAACAGGAACTCCAAAGGCTGGATAAAATGAACTTCCATTCCATACACTTCGGCAAGGAATGTGACAGCAAGACTAGGGGAAGGAGGCCTCCACCACAGCCTTCCGCCTTGGACTGAGCCAAGATCTCCAGCTTGGTGAGAGTATGAATGTGTCCATCATCCATCATCACCATTCCACCTGCAGTGGAGCAGAAAAGCTCTTCTGAAGATAATGTGGTCTCTCTCCTTCGTGATTTTTTTATTTTTAACTTTTTCTGTCAGGACTGTGCCTTAGATGAGGGGAGATAAGATTCAGAGACAGCAAAGAAAGAAGAAGGCTGTCAGGAGTGGAGCTAGGCATCGCAGGAGCAAAGGTTGTGGGAAGGACTGGCTACCTAATTTGCAGGCCCCACGCAAGCTGCAAATGCTGGAACCCCCTTGTTAAAAAATGATTAAGAATTTCAAGACGTCAATATCAGAATATTAAAACCAAGCGTGGGCCCTTTGTGACTGCACAGGTTGCATGCCCACAAAGTCGGCTCAGTAGTGGGTCAATTTGGTCTTTTTGGGGAATGGCTCAGGGGAAGGAGTTCTGAGTTGGAGTGCTGGGAAGGATGAGCAGTGACCAGCTCTTCATCATTCTCCTATTGGAGGCCATGCAGCCATGGCGCTAGGTCCCCCTTCCCTTCTTAAGTAGGGCTCAAGAAGTCCTGTCAATAACATGAAGCCCTGTCAATATCATGCTACACAGGAGGTGGCCGTGTGTCACCACAGCCACTTGCTCCAGGCCCCTGCAGGCTGCCATCTACCTTTTAGAGAGCCTGCTCATACCCAGCAGAGAATGGCAGCTGGACCTCAGTGCTACCTGGGGTGGCTCCAGAGCTGCATCTTCTCTTGGGGCGTTGCTGTATCCAAGGAGTCTTTTAGGAAAGCTGCAAAGGCCTGGTAATAGGACACAGGACTGGCAGACAAAGTTCCGGCTGGGGCTCACGGGCCGCAGTCCAGTAAATCAGCTGTCAGCCTGCAGAGGAGCCCTTTTCTCCACAGGGCTATTCCTGGGAAGTGCAGGTCCTGTCTGTCCCAAACCCTTGGCGTTTGAGGGGTGTGTCTTGGGGCCTCACTAGCCAGGGCCCCAAGGAACTCTCTGTGCTTAACAGTGACATGATAGGCTCAGTGGAAGACAGTCTTTTCCTGGATGGGACAGACCTGTGCCTTGAGCCTCTCACAGATCTACACAACACGCTCAGAGGTGGACGGCCTGGTGAGGAGCTAGCTGGCATTCCTCGGGACTTGTGCTTGGAGGTCAAACACTACCATTTCTGAAGCATAACCCACCCACTCACACACACATCCCCTGGAGAGAGAGAGTGGATTGCCGGAACCAACTGGCCCAAGATGTGCAGAGCAGGGGCACTGGATGTGTCCTCCCAGGGTTACTATGTCCGTCTCATCCTCCGGGTCTCAGACCAAGATTTCCCCAGCAGAGCAGAGTGGGCTCCATGGAGCTGGGCCAGCTAGCCTTCAGTTCTGCTTTAAGAAATAAAAACCCAGGTCGCCAGGTAAAAGGGGACAGGAGGTCACTCTTGCCATAGAAGAATGTGCCTCTCAGCCCTCTCAGCAGTAATAACGGGAATGACAACTACAGTGTATTGAGTGCGAACTGTGTGCATTGTATTGTCTCATGGATCTCAAAGTTGCCGTGTGAAATGGGTACTCTCTTTATTTCCATTAACAAAAGAGGAAATGAAGGCACAGAGCATTGACGTGACCAGCCCACGTTCTAGTGGATTGGTAAAGGAAATTGCTTAATCATTTATCCAACCGTCATTGAACACCTGTTTTTGGCCAGACTCTGTGTGGGGTACAAAACAGACATGGTTTCTGCCTCCACAAAGCTCAAGGTCAAGCATACTTTATAGGACAGATCAAGTATGCACATGTGCGTGCATTAGCCCCGCCGTCCTGGGCCACTGTGCCCTTGCTCTCTGGCTAGAGCAGAAAAGAGGCACCCCCTCTTCTATCTCCTCCAGATAGATAGAGTTCTAAAAACTGAACCTATTCATATAATTATTTGAGATAACGAATGCGTGCACAAGCCTAGGCACCTGATGGAAGCTTAACAAACTGTTGAATAAATGCTGAACAATTAGGAGCAATGGAAAATGAGTTTGGAAAATGTGTGGTGTCACACTTTGTCCTTTGAAAATAATCCTCAACCTTGAACTCTCCAAGTAGCCAAGGTTTTCACATTTATCAAAGGCATGA
Organism: Lasiurus cinereus; assembly: GCA_011751065.1. Lineage (NCBI taxonomy): Eukaryota > Metazoa > Chordata > Mammalia > Chiroptera > Vespertilionidae > Lasiurus > Lasiurus cinereus. The sequence goes on from JAAGEH010000293.1 coordinate 7,214,518, forward strand.
AGGACCATAAAGAACTGCAGAGAAATGAGAACTCTGGAAGGCAGCCTGATGTTGAGCAAAGTGCACAGGCTCTCTTGGGTTCTTCCACTTCTGGCTATGTGGCTTTGGGCCACTCATTCACACCCATCAGCCTGCCTTTTCATTGTCAAAGAGGAGACGGTAATACTCCTTCCTAGGGATACTGTGAACATCTGACAAGAAATGTAAGTAGAGTGTCTGACATATTACAGACCTTTCTAAATGGCAGTTCCCTTTCTACTAACCTCACACCTTTGTCCTACGCAAAACCATGACTTAGAACAAACAGCATGAATGAATAAGCAAAGCAGGTTACACTTAAACCTGACTAAGCAAAAGAGATTCTCAGAAACAAGAACTTTGTATTCAGTGACCAAAAGGCTTTTACCATAAGGCATAAAATCCTTTTATAAATGGACTTCAGTCTTAGAGACGAGTGTACATGAAAATCTGACATTAATCCACTTGACAGTGAAACTTGTATTTCGGTCACAACCTCTTATACTGATTTTTCATTACAGGGAAAATAGGAAGTATAATTAGTTAATAATAGAATATTCATCACCCCAATTTCTTCCTTATAACTTAGTTTCTATTTAAAGTTGAAAATTTCTTGACTGTTGGGGAAAAAGAAGCTGGCTATTTAATTATTTTTGTGTATAACAGCTATATTGAGATATAATTTACATGCCATAAAATTCACTCTTTTAATGTGTACAGTTCAGTGGTTTTTAGTATATTATTCACAGAGTTGTGCAACCGTCAGCACTCTCTAATTTTAAAATGTTTTCACCACCCCTGAAAGAAACTCTATGCCCATCAGCATTCAATTCTCTTCCCCCAGGACCTGGCAACCACTACTATACTATCTGTCTCTATGGGTTTTCCTATTCTGGACATTTAATGTAAATGGAATCATACAATATGTGGCCCTTAATGACTGCTTTTCCCCCCACTAAGTATGTTTTCAAGATTCACGCATGTTGTAGCATGTGTCAGTGCTTCATCCCTTTTTATGGCTGAATAATATATCATTGTATGGAAATACCATAGTTTATTTAACCATTCATAGATTGATAGACATTTGGGTTGTTTCTATTCCTGGCTACTATGAATAATGCTGCTATGAACGTTTGTATACATAGCAGCATTATTCTGCTCTATCACCATAGTCTCCCTATTCCTACCTACTTTTGTCACTTATGTCTTTTAATTATAACTATTCCAATGGTGTTAAGAAGTATCTCATTGTGGTTTTGATTTGCGTGTCCCTAGTGACTAACAACATTGAGTATCTTTGGTGTTGAAACTGTAGATCAACTTGGTGAGTATTGCCATCTTAATAATATTAAGTCTTCTGCTTCATATTGGCCTATCACAAGACCATGAGGTGTCATTCCATTTATTTAGGTCCTGACTTTCTTTCAAAAATGCTTTGTAGTTTTCAGAGCATGTTTTGCATTTTAAAAAAATGTATTCATGGAGAACTTCTTTTAATATTTATTGTAAGGAAATACTGCTAGCAAAACATTATCTCAGTTTTTGTGTATCTGGGAATATCTTTACTTCATTTTCTTTTAAAAAATATTTTTATTACTTTCAGAGAGGAAGGAAGAGGGGGAGAGAGCTAGAAACATCAATAATGAGAGAGAATCACTGATTGGTTGCCTCCTGCATGCTCTCCACTGGGGACTGAGTCCATGACCCAGGCATGTACCCTTAACCAGAATCAAACTTGGACCCTTCAGTCCACAGGCCAGTGCTCTAGCCACTGAGCAAAACTGGCCAGGGGCTCTTTATTTCATTTTCTAAAAAAAAGTGTTGATAGAGATAAGATTCTTGGTTGACATATTTTTCTTTCAGCACTGTGAATACGTTATCCCACTGCCTTTTGGCCTCCAGTGTTTTTGATGATAAGTCAAACATAAATATTATTGGAGTCCCCTTATATATGAAGTCATATTTTTCGTGCTGCTTTAAAATTTTCCCCTTTGTTTTGGCAGTCAGCAGTTTTACCATGATATGTCTGTGTGTGGAACTTTTTTTGTTTTTTCTCCTTACACTTTGCTGAGCTCTGACGTATGTAGATTGTTTCTCATAAAATTTGGAAAGTTTTCAGCCATTATTTCTTTTACTAGATTTTTTTTTCTGTTTTTCTCTTCTTTCTTTCTAGTATTCTATTATGCACATGTTGGTGTGCTTAATGGTGTTCCACATTTCTCTACAGCTCTGTTTATTTTTTCTTCATTCCTTTTTTTCCTCTCTCTTTTTTTGGATTATATAATTACTATTGTTCTACCTTCAAGTTTGCTGATTCTTTCTTCTGCCTGTTCATATATACATTTAAAGCTCTTCTACTGAATTTTAATTTCAGTTACTATATATTTCAACTCCAGAACTTCTACTTAATTTTTATATATAAATTTAATTATCTTAACTGATATTCTACATTAATGACACATTGCCATCATACCTTCTTTTACTTTTTTTTAAGTATGCTGCTTTGAAGTCTTTGTTAATATGATATCTAGACCCTTTCATTCAGTTTCTGTTGCCTGCTTTTTCTGCTATGCATTGGTCATATTTTCCTGTTTCTTTGCATGTCTTCTAATTTCCTTTTGTTTAAAATTGGACATGTTAGGAAATATATTATGGAAAGTCTGAGCATTGAACCCCACCCACACCCTAGGGAGGCTTGTCTTTAATTGCTTGTTGATTTTTTTAGTACATTGGCTGGACTCTTAAATGATGTCTGGTTCCTGTTCAGTGTGAAGCCTCTCATGTTGCTCTTCAGAGGGCACAGGGTTGGGCCCGTGCACAGTCACCCGGGGATGACAAAGGTTTTAGCAGGGCTCTTTCTGACTGTCTCTTTCTCTTATTTTCCTATTAAGCTGTCTGCCTCTGCAGATATCAGACCCAGCTGATAGTTTCATTGTTATCAATAATCCCCTAGCACATAAATTATCCCACAGTCTAGTTCAATTAATTCAAATCCTTTTGCAGGAGCAGTTTTTGATGTTTGTTCTGACTCCAGGAGGGATGTTCTGAGCCGTTTCTTTTTCTGGTTTCCACTGGTAAACTAGCTGACCTATGGGTTAGCTTGTTGTTCTAGGGGAGTTGCTATCCTTCTCTTCTTTATCACCACAGGCTACGTTGTTTTCAACATCACTCTTAGTCTTCAACTCCTGCACTCTTTCAAATGAAGTTATTTTCTGCAGGGACAGCTACGGAGCTCTCTGTTCTAATGGGACTACCTTTCAGAGGGCAAAAGCCTCTGAGCTCCAGCTCCAGAGCTGAGGGCAGAGAAAGCAGCCCTCAGAGTGACACCCCTACTTTATGTGTTAGACTCTGGGTGGGGATTAAGCCTCTGTCTTTTTGGCTGCCTCTCTCACCACGGAACCTCCATCCTACAAATGAGCTGGGGCAAGGGCAACCAGCCCCACTCTACAAACAAGCTGGGACAAGAGTCCCTATATTCTTGGCTTATGTAACCTGTGGTAGAGCTGCCACCGTTCCGGTAGGAACTGATTAGAAGATGGGATCCCCCAATCTCCTCGCTGCATTCACCAGAAATTAAACCTCTGCAACTTGGAGTTCAAGAAATTGAGGTGGGCTAAACCTTACAATGTTCTCAGTAGCTTTTTTTCCCCTTCATATTAGAGGTAAAGAAAAATCAACCATAGGAGGAGAGGCCTCAGCGAAAAATCCTGTGGTCATCAGAGGCTCACCCAAAGTAAAAGACCCAGGGAGTTTGGGTGGGATGGTGGGGATGGGATTGGGGAACCCAAGGGAAGGAGACGGGTACTTAGGGACCTGGCTCTCCTCTTGCATCCTGGCATGGAATCCATTACAGCTCTACCAGGCTGCACTCTGGGAGTGTAAGCAAATGGAATGGGGTCTGTACCACTGTGGACTTTCCCTACAGCCTGGCAAACACAGAGCAGGAGCCGCTAGCCTTGGGCTGTCTATGCCAGTTGCTAGAGTATGTGAGTCAATCCTGCCTCTCCCTAGGGCCTCCATTCTCTCTGTACCATCTCTGCTCCAAATGGTATCCTTGCTTAAAACAACAACAAGGTTTCAGATAACAAAGCAGGCCTGTACTAGCCTTGAATATAAATTGATTTGGCCCATCACAAGCGACAAATTATAGTCCTTGCAGAGGCCCAAGGCATCTGCTGCTCTCTCTGATCAGCCCTGCCAACGCCTTGTTTTTGGACAACCTACCTCTTGGACTCTGTGTGAGAGTTCTGCTTGCCCACCAGGAGGGATGGACAAAGTCTGTTTATCCAGAAACTTGGCAGGAGGTGTAGGTGAAGCAGTTTCCGGACAAAGGCACACTCTGAGATCCTGGTGGCCATTGTCTGGAGGAACATAGCTGAGAGGCCACCGGCAAACTGTTTAGAGCGAGACAGCTGATAAACAAACAGGGAAGCACATTCAGGCCAGAGCTAGGGAAATGCCCCTGCGTCTCCTTTATTTGTTCTCTGGCAAGATCTTTCTGAAGCACTGACTGGAAATAAAAATCTTGCTGGTGTTGGCTAGAGGCAGAGGTTTCCACACCTTACCCCCTTTGGAATGTGCCAAAGGGCAGGTCTGAGTGTGAGCTTGGTTATATTCAGGCTATCCTGATAACCACACTGTCAGTCCCCATACTGGACAGCAGTATCCCAAGACAGCCTACAGGCCTGATGGAAAGAAAACAGCCTACATCTGCCTACTGCTCAAAGTCTGCAACTTTGCCAGAGCCAGCCAGGCCCCGCCAAGTCCCAGGAGAGGCACATCTCTATGTGTTGCCATATGCACTCACTCCCACAGAGTGATCAGATAGATGCCAGGCTCACTCTGTCTCATTGTTCCCTCCTTTGCTGCTCCCCAATGCCTCCTATAAGTGTTATCTTAGCAGAGATGAGGCCACTGTGTTTCAACCTCATAACTGTGGACTGTGGGTGGAAATCAGCGTGTCCTGTTCTGTCCATTCATGCCCTGATCCCTGGTCCCCAGAAAGATGCACAAGGCTAGTGCCTCCAAAGGTCCAGGCCCTTAGTTGGAGATACTTTCATGCTTAAAGGCATGACTACCAGCAACTCCACTCACAGATTTCTAAGAGGAAGCACCCAGGTGCTAGAAAGGCTAAAAGTTTGTCTGGTGAGGAAGTAACCCTGCCTCCAGCCATTGGTGGCTTGCCACAGAAGGCTGGTCCTGTCTAGCCAGTGGCTTAGTTGGTTAGAAGTGTCATCCCATACACCAAAACAGTTAGGGATTTAATTCCCAGTCAGGGCACATACTAGTAGTATCTAGGTTAAGGATTCAACCCCTGTTGAGTACATATGGGAGACAACCAATCAATGTTTCTCTCTCACAGTGATATTTCTCTCTCTTGTTTCCTCTCTTTGTTAAAAAAAAAAAAGTGAGAGAGAGAAGAGGAGGAAGAAGAGGAGGAGGAGGAAGAGGAGGAGGAGGAAGAGGAGGGGGAGGGGAGGAGGGGGAGAAGAAGGAGAAGGAGAAGGAGAAGGAAGAAAAAGAAGGAGAAGAAGGAGAAGAAGGAGAAGGAGGAGGAGAAGAAGAAAGGAGAAGGAAGAGGAGGAGGAAGAGGAGGAGAAGGAGAAGGAGAAGGAGGAGGAGGAGGAGAAGGAGAAGGAGAAGAAGGAGAAGAAGGAGAAGGAGAAGAAGGAGAAGAAGGAGAAGAAGGAGAAGGAGGAGGAGAAGGAGGAGGAGGAGAAGAAGGAAGAGGAGGAGGAGGAGGAGGCAGCGGCGGCTGGTCTTCACTAAAAGCAGGTTCTCTCAGGGCCTCTGGAGCATGGGGTCTGGAAGTGTTACCTGACTCAGAGGTGACTGCATAGTTTTCCCAGCCCATAGACTGAATGGGGTCAAAACCACCTGATGTTCCATGGAAAAAGAGGACAGGCTTGAAGCAGAGGCCAGTCCATTCTTAGACCCTGGCCAGAAGCTAGGCTCATCCCTACTGCTCAGCCTGAGGCCCTTCCGATGAATCGAGGCCCCATGGAGAGCTGGGAATGGGCTGCCTTCCCTGCTCTTTCAGCCTCTGGGCTGGAGGCTTCTGAGCTTCCTCACACACAGGGCTTTGCTCTGTGGATGCCGTCACACTGAAGGGCTACAGAGAAGGCCAAGCCCAGGGAGGTCTCCATGAGAAGCATCCATCATCAGCCGGTCTGGGATGTTTGGGGTCCCTTCCTTCCCCAACAGAAACTTCAATCTCAACCTGTTGGGCCAGATTCCACTCGTTCCTGTTCCTGCTCCTGTTTCGTGGTGGCTGGCCCTCCTCCTCCCTGGGCCAAGCACAGGTTTCTCTAGTCCCGACTCCCGTGACAGACAAATGGCCCTGCCCTGACTTTTACGTGAAAGTGAAAAACAATTTGGTTCATATTGGCACAACGGAAGCAACAGAATAAATAAGGAGAGCATTAGATTATAACTCATGAAACAAAATAAATATGTGTGAATCTGTACTGATATAAAGTAATAATTGTATAAATAAATAAATGGGAGTGAAGAAGAAGCTCTTCTTTGCAGAATTCTAATTGATAAATTGGAAAGAATGTAGAAGATGCAAAAATCACCACTAGGCAAATGCCACGGAAACAGTTGTTGTAGTTGGAGAAACAGGTTATTTGTATAGCCTCAAAATATCTCCCCCAAGATAGTCATTAATGATAAAGGGGGGAAAAATAGTAGCTTTACAGTGGAGAAACCCAGTAGACACCAACCTAAACAACTGATCAAGGTTAACATCACCAGTAATAAGCCATATCGATACTATGTACCTGCTGGTATGATGCCCTGAGGACACATCACTTCTATGGTATTCTTGTCAAAAACTCACAAACTCAATTCCATGGTGAGACAAATTACACAAATCCAAAGTGAAGGAAACTCATAACAAGAGTCAAGATCAAGATAAGGAAAGACTGAGCAACTATCAGAGATTAAGGAGCCATGACAACCAAATACAATGTAAAATCCTGGAATGGATCCTAAAACAGAAAAAGGACACTCATGGAAAAACTGGTGAAATTAGAACAAGGTCTGAAATTTAGTTAATAATATTCTAACCAATGTTAATTTCCTGGTTTTAATAAATAAATTATGGTTATACTAGACACTCGATGCATGAAGATTCATGCAGAATGGGCCTTCCTTACCCTGATTGTTGGCACAGCCTTTGCTCTGGCCTGGAGCTGTCTTTCTGCTTTTACTCCATCCAGAGCTGCCTTTTGGCCTTCCCTTGCTGCCCAGAGGCCCAGAGCTGCTGGGGCATTGCAAAATGCCTGCATCATCGTCGCCATGGTGACAACATAAGTGTCCTGCCCCAGCCCCTGGATGCCTGTGCATGCAAATTAACCCACCATCTTTGATGGGTTAATTTGCATACACACTCCTGATTGGCTGGTGGGTGTTATGAAGGTATGATCAATTTGCATCTTTCTCTTTTATTAGTGTAGGTAACTTGTGACCATTAGGGGAACCAAGATGAAAGGAATTCTCTGTGCTATTTTCACATTTCTCTAAATCAAAAATTATTTCAAAATAAAGTTTAATAAAAAGTGATTCTTAGTTACTGCACAGGACAAATAAATTGGACTTCACAAACAGCCCCTGCAGAAGGAAGCTACCATATACACATATACACAAAAGACAGATGTACATATATAACACACTTCATTTACCCATTCATCCGTTTATGGACACTTGAGTTACTTCCACTTTTTGGCTATTGTGAATAATTCTGCTATGAACATGGGTGTACAAATACCTCTTTAAAACTCTGCTTTCAGCCAAAACCGGTTTGGCTCAGTGGATAGAGCATCGGCTTGGGGACTGAAAGGTCCCAGGTTCGAGTCCAGTCAAGGGCATGTACATTGGTTGTGGGCACATCCCCAGTAGGGGTTGTGCAGGAGGTGGCTGATCGATGTCTCTCTCTCATCAATGTTTCTGGCTTTCTATCCCTTTCCCTTCCTCTCTGTGAAAAATCAATAAAAATATATTAAAAAAAAAAAAACCAACAACTCTGCTTTCAATTATTTTGTATATATACCAGGAAGTGGTATTGTTGGATCATTATGGTAATTCTATTTTTAATTTTTTGAAGAACTGCTATACTGTTTTTCATAGTGCCTGTACCATTTTACATTCCCATTGAAGTGCACAAGGACTCCAAAATCTCCACATCCTTGTCAACACTTATTTTTTGTTTTTATTTTTTTTTAAATAATAGCCATCCTAGTGGGTGTCAGGTGATATCTCATTGTGGTTTTGATTTGCATCTGTATTTCCCTAACAGTCAGTGATGTTGAGCACCTTTTCATACACTGGTATCCCCTTTTGTAGATAAGGAAAGAGAGGCTTTGAGCAGTGCATGCAACATGCTGAAGTCAGCCAGGTGGTTAGTGGGAGTCAGAACCAAGACTCCAGTCAGATTCCAGACTCCTCCTCTGCCACCAATTCTCTGGGGAGAGGCCCCCCCGCCTCCCGCCTCCAGCCACCCTGGGGCTTCTCCCACCTTCCTCCCAACCACCAGTGCCCATTTGCCTTTTACCTGATTCCCACCACCCAAAAAGGAAGCAAGGAGGGGAAAAACAAAACCGTGTGTGTGTGTGTGTGTGTGTGTGTGTGTGTGTGTGTGTGTGATGAAGAGCACCCCACAGGCCCCCTCTCTGTTAGCAGGGCACAACAGGGTAGCTATGTACTTGGAGGCCAGCAGCTACCCACCCCTAACACCTGAGGGGAACAAAACCAGAAAGAAAGGGAAAAGAGACCAATCAACACAGCTGCCAGCTCGGCCAGCTGCAGCTTAGCTGCTGACGATGCTTCCAGGAACTGAGGTGTGATGAACTGGCCTCCAGTGTTAGGTGCCCCGGGCCAGGATGTAGGCAGGGCATGGGCAAGTACTAGGAGGCCCTGTTAGGGGATCAAAGAAGAATGGCCACCTTAGGGTCTAAGGTGGGCATGGTACCAATGCCAAGGGGAACCTGAGGCGGCCCATAGGCTGAGCCCACTTTCCATAGGTCTTGTAGATGCTGCAGCCACCACTCCTGGTTGGCCACCAGCCTCTGCCAAAGCAACTCCCACACCGCCTCACGAATCTTCTCGCTTTTCAGCAGCTAGAGTGAGCTCGTTCTGAAAACACAAATCTGGCCATGTTCCCCCTTGCTTAGAATCCTCACTGTTCTTGGAATAAAGTCGATTCCTCTGCGTTCCGACAAGGCCCACCAGGAACTGACCTCTGTAGGCGTTTCTAGCCTCACCTGCCATCTTCTGAGCTCCAGGCACCCTGATCTATAAAATTCCATTCCCAGGATCTGCCACGTTCTTTGCCTGGATAAGCCCTGCTCGTGTTTCCAGACTTTGCTCAAATTTCATCCCCGCTCCTTGGAGTATTTCCTCACCCTGTTCTCTCCACAGAGAGGGACATATATTTGCCCCGGGTCACAGAGCAAGCCTGTCAGGATTGGAATTCAGGCTCCAGAATCCTGCTGACGTTTAGCCCTCTCTGTAACCTGGCCTGTATGCGCGATGGGCATCTGACCTCTGAGATGTCTACAGCCTAGTGCCCAGCTCAAAGCCAGCCGTGGTGTCTGATGGTTGTCCCATTGTGCTGAAGGAAGGGGACAGCAGAGGCCACCCTCCCAGTTTTCTTGGAACACAGAGCAGACGAGGGTCCAGAAGCAGGGGGATCCTACCTGCCCAACCAATAGCAGGAAACTAGTCTGTGAGGATACCCTTCTCAGCAGGACCTGTGCCCTGACCCAGCATCTCCTGGCCTTTACCCAGGGCAAAGCAGAAAATGCAGGCAGTGAAGTTGTCAGTCTCCTGACTTCTGAAACTCAGGAAACCTGCCACCAAATCACTTAGGGGCAGATGCTAAGGGGCTAAGGGCATAAGCTGGAGCCCCCATCCACCACCGGGCCCTATGCTCAGTGTGTCTGTCTCTTCTTAAGTGCCTTGGGGCCATGGTTATTGCCTCCTTTGATCCCTGCACCCAGCAGGCATCAGGAGGACCTCTGCTCCTTTCCGGGGAAACTGGAGCTCCAGCCTCACCAGAGGCACGTGAGAGCGGTAGGCCCCTGAGGCTTCCAGAAATCTGTGGCCACCAGCAGACAGACCTGCCCAGGTGTGTCTGCACTTGAGCTCAGTAGCGTCCCCTACACTCCCCTCCTGCCTGTGACAGAACTTGACTCAGCCTGCACATCTGGGGAGCCTGGGGCTGGGCCTCTCTAGGGCAGCATCTAGGCTCTTGAGAAACAACTTCATCGGTTGTGCAACTCTAAAAGGAGAAGACAGCTGGCCCGAACACTCCCTTCTCCATCCCCTCCATACTGGACAGAAAGATCCACCATGAGCTTACTGTGAGTTCGGTTCTCTTCTGGCCGCACGCCTGCCATGTCAGAAGCATCCCCCCCGTGGCGGGACAGCCAGCGCGGGGGGAGCTTCGAAAGGGGACCGACGCAGCTAGAGAGAGGGTTGCACACACCCACCTCGGTCACGATGGTGGACAGGTAGACGTCCTGGCTGAACTCCCAGCCATCCAGGCAGCCCTCCTGCTGCAGCTGCTCCAGGTCCACGTCGCGCCCCGGCTGCAGCCCGAGCGCCGAGAAGTTGGCGATCGCGGCGAGCTGGTAGCGCCGGCAGCTGTGGGGCACCTGGCGGCCGTCCTGCAGCCGGAGCGGGGCACTGTGGTTGCGCCAGGCGCTGCTCAGGTTCGCCGAGTCCGGCACCCGGCACCGGTGCTCGGGGGTCCCTGCCAGGAACACGACGGACATGCCGTTGAAGCCGTTGGGGATGATGCTGGCGCTGAGCAGGAAGAAGATGAGGCGCTGGAAGAGCCCCCACTCGCCCAGGAAGGCGGTCACCTCGTCGTAGTCCCGCATGCTCCCCGCCGCGGCTCCGCAGCCCGCGGCGCGCGGTGACGACAGGAGCGCTCTCCGCCGGAGGGCGCCGCGCGGCCCAGGGCGTGACCGGGGGGGTCGGGGCGTTCGCGGGGAGGCCGGCGGCGGAGACGGGGACGCGCGGCCGGGACCAGTTCCCCGGCAACCTGCAGCGGGATCTGGACGCCGCGCTGGAAGCCGCCGTAGAAGCTCGGGACCACACCCCCATCCCGGCTGGGGCTGGGGCCGGGGCTGGGGCGGGCCGGGCGGCCGGGCCCGTTGGGGTGGGGCTTCCGGGCCGGCTCCGCCTCGAGCCCCGGCGCCGCACCCACGCCGGCGACCCCGCGGCACACTCCGCCGGGGCTGGGGCGCAGCGGGCTACCTGCGCGCGGGGGAGGAAGCGTGGCCCCGAGCTCCGCGCGTCCCCGGCGACCCCGTTAGGGCTGAGCCGCCCGCCCGGCCCCCGCCCGAGCTGGGGCGCTCGGGAGAGCGCGGGCGAAAGGGAGGAGCGGAGGCTGGAGAGCCAAGTCTCGGCGAGGTCGGCCCTCGGCCCTCCGGGTCGGCGTCTGCCCCGCGCCGGGACCCCGGAGGTCTCCCCGCGGCCCCTTCCGAGCCGGAGTCTGAGCTCGGCCGGCCTCACGCGGACGCGCGGCGGTGGGCTCGGCGCTGCGGGAGACGCGTGCGGCGCGGCGGCGCGACAGCGCGCCCTCTCCTCGGGCACGCACGCCGCGCCGTGGCCGGCACCCGCCGCCGCCCGTCCCGGGAGGGCTGGACGCGGTCCCCGGCCGGCCGGCCGGCGGTCCCCGGAGCGGCGCTCTCGGGAAGCCAGGAGCCTCACCTTGAGAAAGGGGAAACAGGCCCAGGGCCCGGGAGGGACGGGCAAGGTCACTGTGCGTCAGAGCGCAGGGAGGTGGGGGGCGGGGATGGTACCAGGGTCGCGCTCGGGGCCCCTAGAGGATTCAACAAACAGGAAGGCTGGCCCACTGTAAGAGCACTTCATGGGGACGCGGCTGTCACCACGCCTGGACTCTCATTTGCATCCCTTGGCTCTCTCCACACACCCCCCAGGGCTCTTTTTGGGGTGGCTGCCAGAGCCATCTGGACTGGAAGGCCTCCCGTTGGCACAAGGGACCGCCCCCAGTCCAGGAACGGGGAGGGAGGAAGGGAGGAGGAGAAGATCCCGTCTGGCGCCTAGATCTAACAGGGTAACCAGAGCTGGGGCAACAGTCTGCTCAGTGTCCAGGCCTAAGTGCCCTCTGCTAGCCTGGGGCTGCTGTCAGAGGCCTGGGGTTCATGAGGCAGATGAAATCGTCAGGCAGCAGGACCTGTCAAATTGGAGGTTTTGTACAAGTTTGTTTGCTTCTCCAGGTTCTCCTTTATAGGCGGAGGGACATTTCTGCCTCATTTATATATATGATTGATTTCTTACAGAGAGGAGGGGAGAGGGAGAGAGAGTTAGAAACATCGATGAGAGAGAAACATCCATCAGCTGCCTCCTGCTCACCCCACACTGGGGATGTGCCCACAACCAAGGTACATGCCCTTGACCGGAATCGAACCTGGGACCCTGGAGTCCACAGGCCAGGCTCTATCCACTGAGCCAAACCCTCTAGGGCTCTGCCTCATTGTTTTAGTCTCTAGTCTTACCCCTCCTCCTAGCCTGGCTTCCCACCTCTTTGACTCCTCAGTTTCAACTAAACTATTTGCCATTGCCTCTGAGTATATGTAGATCCATATCTTGAACCGTTTTGCCCTCCATAAAAAAATGAATGTCCAAGTGCACTACTTACAGCTGGGCCCATTGGGAAGGTTTCCCTCCACCATTGTCCTTTGGGGCCACCCCTAGGCGGGGCTGTGTTGCAGTAACAATCCAGTTTTTGGCTGATAGCAAACTAACCCATCTGTGAGTCAGGCCTGAGTATTTTTTCCCCCCACCCGATGGTTATAGAGGACAATCTCCCAAGACCATACTTTCGAGTAAAGGGAGAAAATGTTAGTATAACTAAGGTAGGTGGCAGAGGAGTTAGAACCACCTGTTCATTGACTTACATGAGTCTTATGGACCTGCTCAGCCCTGATCCTGACTCTTTTATCATTTATTTCTGTTACAAGGTGGATTGCTGCTGTGCCTGCTTAATCTTATGATTTGATAGAATCTGATAATACCCAACTCCTACTGGACACCTCTAGTTTCATGATGTCCCACTCCCACAGCTGCTTTTCCAAAAGGCAAAAAGCTTTCTGCTGCACAAGGCTCTGGAACCTTAGAGATCTGTACTGAAACTCCTTTCTTAGGATTAATGGGAGATTCTACCCAGCATCTTATCACCACAAACACCTCTAGCACCATTCTTCTGCTGGGTCATATGGAAGAGAGAGTAGAACCTTGGACATATCGTAGTGCTCTCTTGCTCTGGGCTTCCCTGGCCCTCATTAAAGGGGTCAGAGTAATATTCCCACCACGCTTTATGTCTTTTTACATAAAGGACATAAAGGGTACAGGGTACAACAACCTCTCTTTACCTTACAGGGATGACCTGGTATGCTCCTGATTTCTGGATTCCTAGTAACCTAACCAATTTGCTTCAAAATAATAGGAGATGGAGGAAGTAAGCAGGTATATAGATACAATAAGATTGGCTATGATGATGGTTCTAGGGGTTCATTTTACAAGTGTGTTTACTTTTACATACGTTTAACTCAGTCCAGAATAAAAAGGTAAGAAAAACTTCACCAATAGAACAAGCCCTGAATCTTCACACTGCCCCCCTCCCCATCTTCTGGCATGCAATATCTTACTGGTGGCAAATTAGCATTATTCCACCAATACAGTGAACCATCATGATGTTCTATGGACTACAAAGACAACCAAAGTCACTAAAAACTATATTGTGAAAGGGAGCAGGAGCATTCACATGGCCCAGGGGCAAGAAAATAAATAGGTACTACTATTTATCCCACACAAAAGCAAACAGCTTTTTGCCATTGTTAATCCTCATCTGAGGATATTTTCCCCATTGGTTTTTAGAGAGTGTGGAAGGGAGAGGGGAGAGAGACAGGGAGGGAGGGAGGGAGGGAGGGAAGGAGGGAGGGAGGGAGGGGGAGAGAGAGAGAGAGAGAAAGAGAGAGAGACTGACTCACATCTATTGGTTGAATACTGCACACACTCCAACCGGTATAGGTATTGGATAGGAATTGAACCTGCAACCCAGGTATATGCCCTTGATGGAAAAACAACTTGGTGGATGGGGGGATGTTCCAACCACTGAGCATACCAGCCAGGGCAAAACAAACAGTTTTTGGTCCCCCATAATGAAGATTATTGAAAAGAAAAAACCCTTGATATTGGTGCTACTCCTCATAATTTCTCCCAAGACTCCCAGGATGTGGTTTTACTTGTGAGTTAATAAATTGGTAAAAAATGTGAGAGTATTAGAGGCTTCCATTTGACCCATACTACTATAATGGCATTTATTTAATGGAACGGGGTAATGCTAGGGTCTTGCCAGCTGCTAAGTGTATCTGTCTCACTTAGGGATCAGGAACTACAGTGTGAAACTTACTATCTCCCTCCCTCCCTTCCTTCCTTCCTTCCTTCCTTCCTTCCTTCCTTTCTTTCTTTCTTCTTTCGAGAAAGAGAATAAATCATTGATGTGAGAAACATTAATCATTTGCATCCCATATGCACCCCAACAAAGGATGGAACCACAGCCTGGGTATGTGCCCTGACCAGGAATCAAACCTGCCACATTTTGGTGTATGGGATGAAGCTTCAACCACCCGAGCCACACCAGTCAGGGCTACAGTGTGACTTTTTAGACCTATTAGACCAGCTTGCACAAAAACTCATCTACCACCCAGCTTTCATGAGCCTCCAATCTAACTGGGAGAACATGATGACCTTTCCCATCCTCTGGCATCAATGCCAGCTCATATCCTGAATCAAACAGCGCTTGAAAGATCTGGGTCTTTCCCTTTCTTCAGGACATAGTTACTCTAGTAAAAGGCCACTGTTCTGGACTGAATTGTGTCCCCTTAAATTCATATGCTAAGCCCTAACCCTCAATGTAATAGTTATTTGCAGATGGAGTCTTTATGAAATAATTAGGCTTTGGTGAGATCATGAGAGTGGGGCCCTCATGATGGGATTAGTGTCCTTTTATGAACAGGCACCAGGGAACTTGCAAAAAGGTAGCCATCTACAAGCCAAGAAGATTCTCTCCAGGAACTGAATCAGCTGGCAACTTGATTTGGGATTATCCAGCCTCCAAACTTGTGAGAAATAAACTGCTATTGTTTTAAGCCAACCAGTTTGTGATATTTTGTTATGGCAGCCTCAGCAGATTAAGATAGCCACATATATCTTGTGGGGAAATAATTATCATATACTAGAGGCCCAGTGCATGAAATTCATGCATCGGTATGGTCCCTAGGCCTGGCCAGTGATCAGGGCCGATCTGTGGGGCTACCAGCAGGGCAATCGGAGGCTCTGCTGGCACCCACTTTGGCTGGTCTGGCACTGTGCTCACCAGCCCTGCCACTGCCAGCCAGTTGCTTCCCTCTCCCTCTGCAGGGTGACAGGTGGGGCACCCCTTCCCCCTGCCCACTGGCACTCACCTTGGCTGGCCTGGGGCCTGTGAGCTGGGGGCAGCTCCTGCATTGAATATCTGCCCCCTGGTGGTCAACGTGCATCATAGGGATCAGTCATTTGGTCTTTCTGTCTTTTGGTCCATTTGCATATTAGGCTTTTATTATATAGGATACTTTGGGTAGTACAGGAAGGTTCTTCCTTATGGCGACTTGGCCCCCTTTTCTATCAATAGGTTCAGGGTTATGGAATGGCCGGGATCTGAGAAGTTTATGAAGAAACTAGAGGTCTGGTGCATGAAATTTGTGCAAGTGTAGGCCTTCCTTCCCCCGGCTGCCAGCACTGGCTTCCCTCTGGCACTTGGGATCTGGACTTCCCTTGCAGCCATGGCTTCATCTGGAAGGTTGTCCAGAATGACATCCTGTCTAATTAGCATATTATGCTTTTATTATTACAGACTAGAGGCCCGGTGCACAAAACTTGTGCACGGGTGGTGGGGACCTGCATCCTCTCCAATCTGGGAGCCCTTGAAGGATGTCCTATTGTTGGTTTACAGGAATTGGGCCTAAACAGGCAGTTGGACATCCCTCTCACAATCTGGGACTGCTGGCTCCTAACCTTTCACCTGCCTGCCTGATTGCTCCTAACCACTCTGCCTGCCGGCCTGCTCACCCCCAACTGCTCCCCGCCTCTGGCCTGCTCCCCATCTATTGCCCCTCCCACCAGCCTGATCACCCCCAACTGCTCCATGCCAGTATGCTCGCCCACAACTGCCTCCCCTGCTGGCCTACTTGCCCCCACCTCCACTCCCCACAGGCCCCCCCCCCCCCCTGCTGGCCTGCTCACTCCAAACTGCCACCCCTCCCCTTCCCCACTGTTCTAATCACCTCCAACTGACCTTCACTGATGGGATGAGGGGCTGAGGGCTGTTTTCAGGCTGGCTACACCCACTTCAGGGTGGGGGTCCCCACTTCCCCACTGGGGTGCCTGGTCAGCTAGGTGAGAGGCTGATGGCTGTTTGCAGCCTGGCCAAGCCCCCCAGTGGGGACCCTCACCCCATGGGAGTGTGGCCAGCCTGGGTGAGGAGCTGAGGGCTGTTTTCAGGCTGGTCACACCCTCTGGCAATCCAGGCTCCCAGCTCCTCCTGTTTTCTTCTTTCAGCTCCTCCTTGAGCAGAGGCCAGGGCAGGCTGGAAGCAGGTATCTGGGATTTATTTATCTTCTATAATTGAAACTTTGTAACCTTGAGCGGAGGCCGGGGCCATCCAGGGCCAGAGAGAAGCTTGGCTTCCTCCATTGCCGGGGGCAACCCAAGCCTCCTGCTCATTCCAGCTCCATGGCCACCACCATCTTAGTTGGGCTACTCGCCCCTGATTGGCTGTGGGTGTAGAGGAGTGATGGTCAATTTGCATGTTTCTCTTTTATTAGTGTAGATACTATTTTCCCCTGTAACAGCTGACCTCAGGCTTCAGCTTACTTGCTCCTGATTTTGGGTGGTAAGGTTGTTATATAAGTTAACACACAGTCATCTGCCCATTTATTCACCCTTAGGAACCCCATGGTCTATTAGCCCTTGGGTTGAAGCAGTCTGATTGCCACTGTGATCTACCCTACCTCTATTGATTCAGTATCACCATCCAGCCTCTGCTAGTCTAGAGTCCTTTCATCTCCACTGACACTAAGCATCCTTTACCTGTGCATTTTGTAATCCCTCCTCAGTGAAGGGAGTGTCCTCTGGATCTGCCTCTGGAATATAAATTGATGATAGGTTCTCTGGTCCAGGATGATAAATACAATCTAATATTCTCACTTCCTTGAGGTTTCTGACTCCTTTGATACTCTGTCAAGAAAATTCTGGCATCACCATCTCATTTCTGTAGGTCATAATTATATCCAAATGTCAAAGAGTCATGTCAGAAGCATATGAAGATAGTTTTATGTAACCTTGCTTGAATGTTTTACCAAGAATAACAAGAGTGCTCCAAGGTTAATAAATACCCCTGTTCCTACCTGTCACTTTTTCAATGTGTGTGTTATTTCCTTGTAGGTCAGGAATTGTATTTCTGCACTTAGGCTGTGCTGAGACCTAACCTTATGATGTATTGGTTTGGAGGCAATGAGGGGAGATGGGAGAGCATCTTAAGGGGGATAAGCAGTATCTTTGGAACCACTTGCCTCAGGCGGAGTCTTGGCAGGGATTCCAGGCAAGGGAGAGAGACCTGCGGCTGCTTTTGAAGGTTTAGGGGAATTATCAAAATCTACCCAAATGTCCCTATTTTGTGTTCTAGGGTTCTATGTATTTCCTACCAGGGCCATGACTTTGTCATAGGAGATCCATCAAAGCTGTCCATGCAACCTTATTTGGTTCTCCGAGCCTTTCAATTAAATCAGCTAAATCCTGGGCTTGGTTTATAGCACAGTCTGCCCTGTGGCTGCAGAAATTGGGGGATGGAGGCCTCCTGTCTTACACAGTGTGCCTTGAGTTTATAGTTCGCTGCTGATCAATGATTCTCTCTCATCATTGATGTTCCTATTGCTCTCTCCCTCTCCCTTCTACTCTCTGAAATCAATTAAAAAACATATTTAAAATAAAAAAAATGTTTTCAGAAATTGCTAAATGCCCCCTGTGGGGTGAAATCACCCCTATTAAAAAACACTGACATAAGGCAATGTTTTAGTTTCATGTGCATTACAGTATAATCTAGCATGGGTAAGAGTTTTGGTAACTGCTTACCAGAGATGATTATTATTCCATTTACCAACAGTAATGGGATCCTTAGCTCTGTTGGAAAGGTTAATGTTCCCATTCTAGAATCCCTTTTTTTGGTAAGTGTGCCTTCTTTTTTTTTTTTTTAAATATATTTTATTGATTTTTTACACAGGAGGGAGAGAGATAGTCAGAAACATCGATGAGAGAGAAACATCGATCAGCTAACCCCTGTACAACCCCCAGTGGAGATGTGCCTGCAACCAAGGTACGTGCCCCCGACAGAAATTGAACCCAGGACCTTCCAGTCCACAGGCCGACGCTCTATCCACTAAGCCAAACCGGTTTCAGCGTAAGTGTACCTTCTAAACAGCTTCTATTTAGGGACAGCTCTAAGAAAACGTGACTAAAGGACTACGGAGGAAAAGCAGCCGTGAGGGTACAGCTCAGGGCTGTTGACAGCTGTGGGAAATTGGGAGACTGTGTCTCAGAAATGTCTGTCTAAAGGCTCAGAAGTAGGAATGTTTATCCGCAGGTGTCTATCCCTCACGGGTCCAGGTGTGCCCCGTTGGTTATTAACTCCCCTGATTCCAGACTGTACACGCGGGGACACTTGCATGTGTCTGTGGGTGTCCATGCCTCAGTGTCCGGAAGTCTGGGAGCAGAAAGTGAGAATTAGGCAGGGCAGCTGAGGTTGGGACGCCTCGGAGGAGCAGTGGCTGGAGAAAATAGAATGCCCAGAGACTCTGAAGCTATGAGTCATATGCCAGTCATCCCACTCAAATAGGACCTGGGAGGACCAGGCTACGCTGCCCCTCACCGGGGACTGCGCAGGAGCGGGAGGAAGGCAGGACCCTGGCAGCCTTATCCATATGTTCAACTCCTGCTTCTGCTGTGCTAGCCAAGAGGGCCTGGAGTCAACACTGCGGGGGCAGGTGGGTCCCCAGGCCACCTCCCGGCACCGGAACCATCTGATCCAGCCTGAGACTTGCCCATGTGAGCCAGAAAGCCGGGGAAAGGCACAGGGACAAGGGTTGGAAAGGTTGGCAGAGGTGAAACCACCACTGACCTTAGAAATCCTTCATTGTTAAATGGCTTTAGATTTCATTCTGAGGCAATGGCAGTCGGAAGGAAAACCTGATGCCGTTTCTGTTTTTAGAAAGATCCCTCTGGTGGCCAAGTTGAGAATGCAGAGGAGGAAGCTAGGGTGGAAGCAGAGACACCAGGGAGATTTGTCAGCGTCCAAGAGGGGGATGGTTGTCCTGGCCAGTCCATCTGGTAGATGGATTCCAGAGCTGTGAAGAGGTGGCAAGGACAGGTCATGATGACCAACTAGATGTGGGCTGAGGAAGGGGAAGAAGGCAGGGAGGATCCAAACTTGGGGAACTGGATGGTGAGTGGATGGTGTGTTTTTCTCTGAGATGGAGTAAGAGGAATTGGAGAGAAGATGATGAGGTGGGTAGGGGATGTTTTGAGTTTGAGGTGTGTTTGGGACATCCAAGCGAAGATGCACAGTTGGTTAGAGGTCTGGGTTGAAGGCCTTGGGCATAGTTCTTGGAGGCTGAGGTCTCCAGAGAGCAGAGCCAGTCAGGGATTTTGGTTGGAAGCAGGAATGTTGGACACCCGATGGGATTACCAGGAATCTGTTGCGGAGGTGGTTCTAGGTACTGGAAGTTTGCAAACCAACGTGGAGTCCTAGCAGGACAAGATCCAGCCCTTGGCTGGGCCAGGGTAGCCTCTGATCTCTGTCCTTCCAGACCAAATCCAGGGGAACTTGATGATACTACTAAAGGAGGGCAGGGGCAGTTTGGAAAGAGGCCCAAACAACCCAAGCCCCTCTAGAGAGTGAGCATTTGAGGAGGAAATGAGGAGGTGGGCCCCAGCCTGAAGGAGGCTGGTGCTCAGGGACCATTGGGAGAGTGGGCAGGAACAGGAGCTGAGAAGGCACAGCAT
Source organism: Lasiurus cinereus (assembly GCA_011751065.1). Lineage (NCBI taxonomy): Eukaryota > Metazoa > Chordata > Mammalia > Chiroptera > Vespertilionidae > Lasiurus > Lasiurus cinereus. The sequence goes on from JAAGEH010000293.1 coordinate 7,234,666, forward strand.
GATGTAGGGGGACAGGGCAGAGGGGTAAGAGACTACTCCCAACCGGGGCAGGCTCTAGCAATGAGAGAGTGCTCTGGAGGCTGGGAGGCCACTCCAGGCAGGCTATTTCCTGTTCTCTCTCTCTCTCTCTCCCTCCCTCCCTCCCTCCCTCATTCTGTCTCATCATCTCAGTAGCTCTAGGAACCACTGAGGAGCTGGTAAGCAACCAGGATAGCCATTTAGCAGAGGAACAAGTTAAGCAGGCACAGGGGTGGGTTCATGTAGGCCGGAGTTTATGATCAAGTATTGTGGGTACCAGCCTTCTCTTCACTCTGACCCAAAATTTTAGGGATCGCCTTGATTCAGCCCAGCTTCCACCATTCCATTCTCCATAGAGAACCCCCTGTGTGCGGGGTTGGTTGGTGAGTCTGAACCTCGCACTCTGGGCTATTCTGGGAACCTTGCCAAGCAGAGACAGGTTAGCACCTTTCAGAGTGGCCTGGGCAGAGTCCCCAGGTCATTCAGGGCAAGCAATGCTCTCCAGGGAAGACAGGTTGCCCTGGGTGCCCACGCTATTGACATTAGCTAACTAGTGTGTGATCTTGGCCAGTGGTCCCCAAACTGCGGCTCGCAGGCTACATGCGGCTCTTTGGCCCCTTGAGTGTGGCTCTTCCACAAAATACCAAGGCCTGGGCGAGTCTATTTTGAAGAAGTGGCGTTAGAAGAAGTTTACGTTTAAAAAAGTTGGCTCTCAAAAGAAATTTCAATCATTGTACTGTTGATATTTGGCTCTGCTGACTAATGAGTTTGCCAATCACTGATCTTGGCAAATGTTTCAACTTGTCTGAGGTCATCCATGAAATGGGATAATAATTGTATTTCCTTCAGGTTGACGTGAGGGTTACAGGAGGGTAATATCAGTTCACCAAGGACATGGAGATGAATGCCTGGGACACATTCGCTCTGTTTTAACCAACTTGTATCTCTTACTCTGGTTGTGCTCTGGTCCCATGAAAATGTGCCTGAAAACCAAGAATGCCCCAGAGAACCGCCGAGTGTCCTTCCGCTTCTGCCTTTGTCGGTGAGCAAGCTGCTGAGTGGTGCTTTGCCCTCTGGGCTTGGCTTACCCAGATCTGACTGCTCACAGGGCTGGTCAGTTGGGTTTCTAAGTCCCCATGGCTGAGGACCCCAGGAACAGGTAAAGCCCCTGGCAGCCTCTCCTGGGATTTCTAACCTTTACCTGCAGCCACAAATGGTTCATCTCAGACAGGAGCAAGGATGAAATTTGGTTTCCGTAGGGACCCAAATCGTTTTCATTTACAGTGGTACCTCGAGATACGAGTTTAATTCGTTCCGTAACCTTGAGGCGTGGGAAACTATGAGATGCTCAAGTCAAGGTAAACTGGTGGGTCATGTGCAGCCGGCTGATCAGTGCGATTACTCCTATCTCAACTGTTGCTCGTATTTCAAAGCAAAAATCGCTCACTCGATGGCTCGTATCTCAAAAATCTCGTATGTTAGGGCACTCGTATCTCGAGGTAACCACTGTACTATGACCTGCCGGAGGCTAAGTCCAGCAGGTCATAATAAATGTGAAAGGTCCTCAAAAGGCTGAATGGACTCTTTCAGCAGGGCTGAAAATCTGCATATTGTTACCTGCTGCTGGAACCGCCAAAGGCAATTCCCCTAACCCAGTGGTCGGCAAACTGCGGCTTGCGAGCCACATGCTGCTCTTTGGCCCCTTGAGTGTGGCTCTTCCACAAAATACCACGGCCTGGGTGAGTCTATTTTGAAGAAGTGGCATTAGAAGAAGTTTAAGTTTAAAAAATTTGGCTCTCGAAAGAAATTTCAATTGTTGTACTGCTGATATTTGGCTCTGTTGACTAATGAGTTTGCCGACCACTGCCCTAACCTGATGATCCTTTACTGTTTACTGGACCTTACCTTTGATATGTATATCTGCTTTGCTAAAGGGCCACTGTGTTTTCCAGCAAATAAAAAGCTGTGGATCCAGAAATTTGGAAAACCCACTTCATTAGAAAGTGGAGCCTCCCCTGGCTCCTCCATGCCTCTCAAATTTATATTTCCTGTCTAATCTCTTTACACATTTATGTCACAGCCCCTTCTCCAGATTAATGAACCCTAGCAGCAGAAAAGACCTTAGCGGCTTCCCACTGGCGCTTGTGGGGGCATGGGAGGACAGTCCTTGCTTGTTAGAGAGACCCCTATACTATCCTCAACCCTTTTTACACTTCTACCTCCATTTGGGGGTACTGGGGAATGTTGTGTGGGAAATGGTAAATCATGAAATTAGCCAGAGTTGTGAAGAGTATGGGATCCAAGGATAAGAAGCTGTTACCTTGTGGTAAGAATAAGCGGTCCAGATGGAGCTGGAGTACAGATAAGCTAGGCAGGGAGACCCAGAGGCAGAGGAGCAGGCAGGGTGCTACCAGATGGGCAGTTCACAACATCTCCCTTCCTTGCCCCCTTTCCCCTCCCCCTGACTCTCCACCCCCACACACACAACTCAGCTGCTCATGGGCTGTGAGCCCAGAGTCAGGCTATTGTCCCCACTAGAAGGACTGGGTCTTCGGCCAGGAAGGGAGGAGGGCTGCCATGGAGCAGCCTCTAGCATTCTCCTGCCCTCACCCCTTTCCTTAGTTCTCAAGGAGGAAGGTGGGACAATAAAGGTGTCACACAGAGAACCTAAAGGAAGGACTCAGATGTGAGGACAAGGAAAGTTGCAAGAGTCTGGAAGAGAGCCTGATAAAGCTGAACTGGCAGGTCAGTGCGACTGGAATTGTGGGAACATGAGACAGAGCTGTCAGCCGAGGTCAGCAGGGGCTGCATGTCACGGGGCCTGTGGGCAGGGCTGGGAGTTTAGACTTTGTCCTGAGAGCAATGGGGAGCCAGGAGTTTTAAAAAGATAGGAGTGACATAATCAGAATTGCATTTTAATAAGTTCCCTTTGCTGCTGTGTGGGATGGGACGGAGGGGCCAGGCAGGAGGCTATTACAGTACCCAGGTCGGACAGTGTGGGAGCCTGGACTGGGGCTGGAGCTCTGGAGGGAGTGGGCTAGTTAGGGATTAGTGAGGGGTGAATGCAGTCGTGCCTACTAACTGGTTTCCCTGCATCCACCTTTGCCCCTGACAGCCAATTCTCCATACAGCAGCACCAGGGATCCTGGTTAAAACATAAAAGTCCAGGTCATGCCACTCCTCTGGCTTCTCACCTCAGAGTAAAATCCAAAGTTCTTCCTGTGGCTTACAAGGTCAACATGGTCAGCCTCCCTGTCCCCACATCTCTCTGACCTCATCTACGACTCCTGGCCACCTCACTCCCACCATTTGGGCCATTTCTTCACCGTTCTTAGGACAAACAGGCACATGCTTCCTCTCACAGCCCTATCCAGGGCCTTAGGACTTCCTGTTCACTCTGCCTGGACTGCAATTTCCTCCTTACCATCTCAGGTCTCTGCTCAAATGTACTGTATCTGTGAGCTCTTTCTAAATTCCTCACATGAAGGGATCACTTATTGTCTACTGTAATGGCCTATTTATTTCCTTTATGGCACTGCCTATAATCTGTGTTTATATGTTTTTCCCACATGTTTTCCTGGTAGGTAGCACAATGCCTGGAACATAGTGGATTCTTAGTAAATAATTAATTGAATGAATGAGTTGAGCTTGAGGATGTGGGTGGGAGATAACTGTCCTCAAGGCCTTACTTCCCTCTGAGGGTTTAGGCAGAGTGCCCACTGAAACCAGGAGAGCAAAGCGAGGAAGAAGGTGGTGGGAGGCAGGGAGGCCCAGGGTGTGTGTGTGTGTGTGTGTGTGTGTGTGTGTACGCACACTGCTTGGCCTGGGGTCTGGGCAGAACAAAGGTAGGTGTAGGCCAGGCTCTGACCAGATTGGTAACAACAGATTGTGCCAGAAACACCAGGTAGGGAGGGAGGGGATGGAGTGGAGGGCATGTGGATGGCAACTACGACCTCTGCCAAGGCTTTGCTGTGGGGAAGGGGACAGTGGAGCTGGGCCTTGAGGAGTGAGTAGAGTTTGTTGGATGGAGAAGAAAAAATAAAGGCATGTTGAGCTTGAGAGACGTTCTGAGGTGCATGAAAAGAGGCAGGATGGCTCAGAGAATGGTGAACTGTCTGGTACAGCAGAGGAAGTGAGATTAAAGAGTTCAGCAAATGAAATCAGAGAGATTTCAAATACCAGGCCTATAACTGATCAATCAGATGCTCCGTCCTCAGGGCCCTGGGGGCCACGAAGCAAGGGAGTGCAAGAATACTCCAGCTGCCCTGAAATGGGCCCCAGAAATGCTGAAGAGACAGAACCCCAGACAGAATGATGGGTAGGATGGGTGGTGGGTGGAGAGTATAGAGGGTGATGTCCAAGTCTAGTTTGAAGGCTCCGGAGGTGAGGACTTGAGAGAGGAGCAGGTTTGGGGACAATAATGAGAGCTCAGAGGGCGCAGGGCAGGCTGGCGCACTCTGAGTTGGGGACTCTGGGTCACAGAAATACTGTTCCACAGGACGTTGCCCCGAGATTGTTTTATGTTCACCACCTTTGGGCTCGGTCAGGGCCCCTGGGCAGAGTCGTGAACCCGGGAGAGGACAGCTCAGCCCACAGTTCTGGGCGCCACTCCTCTGAGCTCCTGCCTCCCCCTGCTCCTCGCACAAATTCCGGCGGAGGGAAGCAGCCCTGTGGGGGGTGCAGCTGTTGGTGCCCATGGTGCCAAGGCAGCTCAAGGACCCGCCAATTTGGGTGGCAGCCCTTGTGGGGAGAGGGGGTGACGGCGCGTCCTGGGATGAAGGGGAGTGCCATCCGCTGGTGGATGCACAGCGGCCAGCGGGGTGGGGCGGTGGGTGGCAGATTTCTGCGGTTTGAGTCGGAGAGCCAGGTGGGGAGGCCTGTGCCTGTATTTTTCCACCGGTTCCTGTGCCCGATGGCTTCCCTGGCTCCCCGGGCTGCCGGTCCTCCCCTCCGTTCCCGCCGCAGACCGGGTGGGGCCCTAACCTAGGCTGCAGGCACCGCGGGGCCGGGCGGGGAGCGCAGACGCGCCCACACCCCTTCGGACTTGGGCGAAGCCGCCGGAGGGCGGGGTACGTGCGCGCGCGCTCGGCGCCGGGGCGGGCCCTCCGTCCGCGCCGTCCGCTCCGGGCGGGGCCGCGCTGCGCGCTGACGGCCCGGGAGGGCGGGGAGGGCTGGGCCGGGGCCGTGGCTGCGGTTATCTGCAGGCCCAGGGCCCAGGCCCGCTTCTCACCTCCCTTCTCAAGGACACTTGCCCGGTGCCCTGGCCGGCGCGCCCTCCGGGAGGGGCAGGGGGCGGGGAGGGGGCGGGGGAGCTGCTGGAAGGAGTCCGAGGAGCAGAGGAAAGCAGGAAGACTAGCTCTACCAGAAAACGGAAGTAAACACTTAGGAGAAGGCGTTCTGGCACCTGAGTAAACGGGACAGTAAGCACAGGTCCTGGTATTCACTGGGAGGAAAGGACGCAGCGGCAGTTCTCCGCAAGGGAGTCTCGAGACTGAGGGCATCCCCAGTCAGGGTTCCGAGGTTTGTTTGCTTGTGTTTTTTTTTTTAAGAGCCTGAAACTCCGAACCTAAACCTCTTGACTACTGAAAATGTGCGAGAATAGCCTGGGAATGTTTGTAAACCAAGAACGAGGAGGAGGAGAGATTGGCGTATCAAGCTCTAAAACGACAGCAATCAAACCAATGTGATTTTTGTCACAAGGATAGGAAAATAGATCAGTGGGAGTAACAAAGATTCTTAGAAAAATAAAGTTCCTACCTATAATTCAGGAGAAAGGGGGGGGGCAACGGGGAGATATGTATACATGTAACACAATAAAAGAAAAAAAAAAGAAGTTAAATAGCCCTAGCCTGTTTGGCTCAATGGATAGAGCGCTGGTCTGCAGACAGAAGGGTCCCAGTTTGGGAATTCTGGTCAAGGGCACATGCCCGGGTTGCTGCTTGATCCACCACATAGGGGGCGTGCAGGAGGCAGCCAATCAGTGATCAGTGATTCTCATCATCATTGATGTTTCGATCTCTCCCTCTCCCCTCTGAAATAAAAATAAAAAAAAGTTAAATAGTCCTGGCCAGTGTAGCTCAGTAGTCAGGTCATCAACCTGCACATCAAAGGCTCCGGAGTTCGATTCCTGGTTAAGGGCAGGTACCTGGGTTGCAGGTTTGATCCCTGGTCCTGGTGGGGAAGGCAACTAATCCATGGTCTCTCTCACATTGATGTCTGTCTGTCCGTCTGTCTGTCTCTCTCTTCCTTCCTAATCCCCTCTACCTCCCTTCCACTCTCTAAAAATCAATGGAAAAAATATCCTTGAGTGAGGATTAACAAAACAAAAAAGAAGTTAGACCTCAGTAAAAACAGTGAAGGATTTAGAGCATTTCCCCCAAGAACTCTAGAAGAACATTCTGCTCCCCGCTGTTTGTTCAGCACCCACAAACACAATATATATTTGAGTGAGTGCTCATTACTGGTAACCAGAGAAATGTAACTTAAAGCAACTACATATTGCATGTTACTTAGATTGGTTAAAAAAAAAAAGTCCTGTGTTGGCAAGAGTGCAAGGAAATGAGTGCTGTTGTGTGCTGATGGTGAGAGTGTGAATTGATAAGTCTTTTGTGGTTTGCAGTACTACAAAATTGACAATAGCACAAACGCATATTATTCGGGTTCACTAAGTATAACGGGACTAAATAAACAAGGCTGCTTCTAGTCCGGAGCAAGCTAAGGAGGGAGGAGTTGCACATGATCCAGAGTCCAGGAGTGTCCCTGGGTGTGAGCAGCCACAGTTCTCCAGTTCTGGCAGCATTAATATTTTTTAAACGTGAGAGTCTCTACCAGGATGCATGCTACCGAGCTGTGAAAAGATCGAGGCTGCTGCGCACACACTGTAACAACTGGCCTCTGAGTTGGGTGTTTACTCTCAACTTTGGAGAGGTTGAAGGGTGCAGCCCCAGGCAAGTGTTCTAAAATCTTCTCCGCCCTTCTTCCCCACCTCCCCGCTAAGCGCGCCCCCTGGTGGTGAGAGAGGGGAGGGGAGAGTAGGAAGAGGGGAGGAAGGGAGAACCACCACAAGGGAGAATGCTGAGAATGCAGGGAGACAGATACACTCCCCCAGTCACACCCCCCCACACCCCTCGGGACAATCCTCCTATGGCTGCTAGGGGTGCCCGCGCTCTTGCTGGTGGCAAGACAGGGCCTCTCCTGTTTGTGCTCGCCTCTGCCACTCCTTTGCACACACAGTTCCTCACACTGGACAGCTCGCTCTTCTTAGTTCTCAGCTGACACCTTCCCTGACTCCACAAAGGTCAGGTCCCGTGGCATGACATCACCTTACAGCACCCCAGACCTCATTCGTCTCCCTTTGAATAGAACTTGTGATTCACGTCTGCCACCCATCCAGGCCGTGGCCTTTTAGGACGGCACAGGGCCTGCCTTGCTCTCCCTTGCATGCAGCACCCAGGGCATGCTTAGATTTGGAACAGCTAAGCACTCGGGAGCCACGGCCTGTCCTGGAGGGAGGGAGGCAGGCTAAGGCACTGACAATGTGGAGGCCCAGCAGAGGGAGTTTATTAGAGAGGCAGGGGCAGACGCATATTTACACGGGCCGCTCGGGGCATTGAAAGAAGCAGAGTCGGGGGGTGGGGGGGTGTTACAGGAGCAGCTCAGACGAGTTCCACCTTGGCATTGGGGTACACTGCCACCACGTCATAGCCCTCCGGAGGCTTGACGCGCGCCTTGGCGTGGTTCTCGCAGTACAGCCGCTCATCCAGGAAAAAGTAACCCCGCTGCTTGAGGTTCAGGCCACAGTCGCTGCACATGAAGCACTCGGGGTGGTACAGCTTGTCCCGCGCCTTGACGATGGTCCCCCTGATGGGAGGCCGGCAGAGGACAGCATTGGCAGGCAGGCAGATTTTCCAGCCTGCCCGGTCCAGGGCGTGTCAGGGGAGAATTGGGGTTGAGGGGGGCAGGCAGGGGCTGATACTCACACGATGCCGTGGCCGCAGCGTGTGCACTCCGGCAGCCCCTGCAGGCCACTCAGCGGGGCTCCCAGCTTGCCGGCCGTGGGCTTCAGGTTCCGGGGGCTGCCAGGTCCCTGCCGCTCCCCTGAAAGCCGGGGCACAGGTGGCATGAGCCAGGTGCGGGGGATGGAGGTCAAAAAAGGGAAAAACTTCATTTCTTCAAGGGCCGAGCCCCTGAGAGCCCGGGGCTTTCGGGAACCCCGGCACACAGACTGGGGATGGGGTTTGGAGCGCTTGGGGCAAGGGCCGTGCCAGGCATGGCGCAGCAAGGGGTCGATCCCGGGACACCAGGAGCGGGAAGGCAGATGGAGGGGCTGGCGCCTTACCGCCCTCGCCAGCCTCCAGCATGCCCTGCAGGTAGCGGAAGGAACCTGACTGCTTGGGCTCGGCGGGCGCCAGGGGCTCGGCGGGCTCCTGCAGCATCCGGTACACCTCGGAGCCCCGGTGGGCTCCGCAGTCGCGGCTCCGCGGGAGGCCTCTGCCTGGGTCAGCGCTGGGCAAAAGAGAGGCACGGAAGGACAGGGTTGCAGCGCCAGCCTTCACGCTGCCTGCTCCGAGGTCGGGTGCAACTCTCATGGTCAGTGTGCAAGCCGCTGAGACCCCAGGATCAAGTGTCAGGGCCCAGATGGTGGCACCCGGGGAGACTGGAGGGGTCGGGGCTGAAGATGGGACCGAGGCGTGGCTGCAGAAGCCACGTGTCCAGTACTACCTGTGGGGCGGAGACACGTGCATGGCGCTCATCTGGGCCAGTAAGGGGGCCTCACAGCTGCTGCCATTGTGAGGGCCTGAGAGGAGAGGTGACTGCCCGTAGGCAGATCCCAGGTCCGGCCTGCCATCTTCCGGACCAATCCCTGTGGCTGAGGGCCGCCTGCTGGTCATTGGACTGCCATCCTATGGAAGAGAGAGGCCTGAGGTGCTACTGGGAGACCCTCTGGGGTAGGGCCCGTGGCCACTCCTAGCACAGCTACCCACTCTGCTAGGCCAGGCCTTCTTGGATGCTGGCTGGCTACCCCATGCGCTGGCATCTCTGGGTAATGGTGCCCAGCCAGGGAGGGAGTTTTGTGGGGGAAGGGCTGAGCCTTAGGCCTGGTTCAGCATCCCCCCCCCCCAGCCCCCATCCTCCCACTCCGAAGTGAGAAATGCCTGTAGAAAGTCAGCACATGCCGAAACCGGTTTGGCTCAGTGGCTCATCGGCCTGTGGACTGAAAGGTCCCAGGTTCAATTCCGGTTAAGGGCATGTACCTTGGTTGCGGGCATATCCCCAGTAGGGGGCGTGCAAGAGGCAGCAGATCGATGTTTCTGACTCTCTATCCCTCTCCCTTCCTCTCTGTAAAAAGTCAATAAAATATTTTTTTAAAAAAAGAAAAGAAAAGAAAAGTCAGCACAAAAACCTGCAGGCCTGAGACTCAGACTTGGCTCCTGAGTCCTGACCAACCAGTGCCCGTGAGGGATGTTAGGGTAAGGGCTTCCCAAGAAACTTTTTTTAAGGCCAGTGTGTGTGGCTTCCTTGTTGTGGTGGTCCTGGTGCCAAACCTTCCTACCTGCCAGGACTGTCCTGGATACCGGATGGGTCCATGGCTAGAAACAAAAAAGGAACGTCTGTCCTATAGCCAGGAAGGGTCACCAATCACCGTGTGCCCAAGGACCTCTGCAAGGCTGAGCTTTGAATATGCCAGTGTGAGGTCAGCTTCCTCTAGGCTTGAACCTCTGCCCCTGTTTCCTGCTTCCCAGGCTGAAAAGATGGCCTGTAGGCACAACAGATGAGGGGCAGAGGCAGGCAGGCCAGGGTTGAAGTCTCCCCAGCCCACTAACACCACGGCGAATCTGAGGTCCATGGTGGAAACATTTTGGGGAGCAGTGTCTTGAACATGCCTCCTCAGCCCATGAGGAATATTTTTGTGGGTGTGGGTCTGAGTGGGGTCTGGGGATCTCTGTCTCTGCAGAGTCCAGGGCTGTGCTGTTCCACCTGCAGGCAAACACGCCCACAGTAATGTGAACACAGGCACACACACACACTCTGACATGTATGTGTGCATGAAGACAACACACACCAGCCAATCCACCTACATAACCTAGTGACACATATGGAGTCACATATGTACTCAGAGGCAGTGCTGGTCACCCTGGGGATGTCGATGGTGGCCTCCATGGCCGGAATGAGGTTGGTGGCCAGAGCAGCCTGACTGTAGGGTGGGGCCCAATCATCCAGGCCATGAAGGTGGTCTGAGCCTCAGCCTGGAAGGTGACATATAAATATCCCCTTTGCTCTACAGCAGCGGTCGCCAACCTTTCGGACCTCATGGGCCACCAGTGGTCTGTGGACCACCAGTTGGTGACCACTGCTCTACAGTGTGGACAGGGACACTAGGTGGGGAGGAAAGGACGCCTAACCTGGGGGGGATGAGTCTGGCTTGGACCCAGGCTGCCTCCAGCTTTGGGGCACAGTTGAGCTTGCAGGGCTCTGCCTGACTACCCCTGCTTTCTGCAGACTCTGAGCTGGGTAGGAGCTTGGTAATGAATGGGTAGACCAGCAGCTGAATGGGGTGATACCACCACACCCCCCATCCCAACGGACAAACGAGAGATGCACAGGTGGGATCCCATCAAGAAGGCAAGAGCAGCAGGAAAACCCCTGTCCCCACTGGGCCCAACAAGAGCCCTCAGAAACCTGATCACTCTCATATACCCTGTTTCCCCGAAAGTAAGACATCCCCAGAAAATAAGACCTACTTCCCGTTTTGCCTCTCGCTGTAATATAAGGCATCCCCCCGAAAATAAGACCTCCCTGATAATAAGGCCTCCCCCGAACATAAGGCCTCCCCAGAATTTAAGGCCCCAAAGCTACCATAAAGCGTCTAACTCCTGATTTAAAGAGACCTCACACTGCCTGAACAGCTCTGCCTGTGCTGCAGCCAATCAGTGAGCTGGTTTGTGATGACAACTACTACTGTACCGTATTTAGGTAATAAATTTCCTTATTTTTGTTGTTCAACAATAAATGTGTACCGTATTCTTCTTCATGGAAAAATAACACATCCTCTGAAAATAAGACCTAGCGCATCTATGGGAGCAAAAATTAAGATAAGACACTGTCTTATTTTCAGGGAAACAGGGTATGCGTGTCTGTTGGAGAGCAGGTGGGCAAGGCTGGCCTGGCCTGTAATGGGGACCAGATGGGCCATGGGCCATGGGGCCAGGGCTGGCCTGGTACAGAGGAGGCTTCGATAGGAAGGGGCAGTCAGAGGGACCTGGAGAAGGGAGGCATCCACTCACGGCCACCCAGCAGGGTGTGAATCTAATGCAGGGTCGTCAGAACCACTGCTCCTCCACAGCTACCCATTCCGCTCTAGGTCTGAACCCATGGTGACCTCGGCCTTAGCTCTATCATTCATTCACCCAGCAAGTCACTTCACCTTTGAACTTCTGTTTCTTCATCTGTGCAATGGAGCATGTGATGATCCCCTATATCATAAGTTCCTTGTGGGGATAAAATGAGACAGGTGCATACAAACGCCCATTGGATAAACAGATGTCCTGGGCATTCCGGAGCCCATTCCTGGACCGCTCTTCTCTGGGTGGTGGTGGTGCACTGGAGCCCTGTGCTTGCACTCTGAGTGCCTGCTAGCTGCTGATTTGGTTGTTGAAGCCTTGGTTGGGTGGTGAGCAGAATGGGGGAAACTGCCTCCTCTATGACTGTGGTCAAAATATGGGACCCTCAGTTTGGACGGAGGTGAGTACTGAGTCTAGATGGCACCTTTCAGAATCCAAGCTCCAGCTCTCCGCTAGACTGGAGAGAACCAGCTGAGTGTACAGGGCTGCCTGCTCCACCAGGCTTGCCTTAACCCATCACCTGGTTCTCAGTGTAAATGCCACCTCTCCAGGCAACCTTTCCTTATCACCGTCCTTCCTCTGCTCTGGGCTGTACCAGGTGCCTCCTGGGTTCCCACGTGAGGCCTGAGAGGAGAGTCGCCTAAACCCTACACGGAAGGTGGGTCTGGAGCTCCTGTTGGCCCCGTCGCATCCCTTGTGGGGGTGCGTGCCAGGGTAGCTAGGGCTGGTCTTAGGGCCAACTGTGGTTTTCTCCTCCTCTGAGGGCTCCAGCTGGGCCCACCCTCCTCCCCTGTCGGCAGAGGGTGGGGACAGTGAGGGACAATGGGCCCTGTGTCTGTGTTACTGAGGATACAGTCCTGCAGGGGCTGGGTGGGGGTGTTGCTTTCGCCACCCAAGGAGCCCATGACCTTTTAAGTACAAAAGGCGGGCAGCAGCTGAGGGGCTGCCCTGTTGCTTGTGGAAAATCCCGTCACTCCTAGCCTCAGCAGCCTGGTCCTAGAGGAGGTCAGTGAGGGACATGTGGGATGATGAGGATTGCCAGCTGTATCTGCTTACTATGCCTGGGCTCAGCCCTCAGCCCCCCCAGGCCCTGAGCATCTCCTGGAGGCCAAATAGCAAGCTCAGGCCCCTTTGTCTTATCCATTCTGGCCCGAGCCTCACACATGCGTTGGGGGCCTGTGCAATGCTGCCCCCCTCTGCCTGGCCCACGTGTGGTTGATTTGTCTGTGTTCCCCCTCTCCCTCTTTCCCAGCTGCCATGAGCCTCGGGTTCATGGCGCTAGAGCAAGCTTCTGAGACCCAGGTGTGGCCACGAGTCTCTGCAAGAACAGTGGAAGTCCCCGATAGAGATTTTGCTACGCTGCCCCATCCCTTACTCCTCACCGCTCCCTCCCACTTTCTCTCTGATCTCTTGACAGAGTCACATGGACTCCTTAGACTCCTGGCTGCTGCCATTCCAGAACTGCTAAGTGTCTCTCGCCCCTTCTAGAACAGGCACTCCCTTGCATATGATATGATGCCAGCAAAGGCAAGGTGGGGACTGGGATAGATGGTGAGGGAGAGGCCACCGTAGACCCCTTCCTCCAGCACAGCGAAGCCTCCATGGCAAGAGTGGACACAGCACCCAGGAGGTTATGGCCCCACAGTTCTCACTCCATCACATACCAGTCCAGTCTCCACCTTGTCCAAACTATGTGGCACAGAGATGTTGAGCTGGGTGGGGTGTTTTATACTGTAGTCTTGCCAACTGGGTGCCTCTCAAGCCCATGGCCAAAAGAGGTCGTAGAACAGACTGGCCCCGCTCATGCTCCTTGAGGACAGCACCGGGGCTCTTGTCATACGTGAAGAGGTGACTGAGCAGGCAGGTCTTCAGCCTGAAGTCTGCTAGATGCAATCCCAGGATGGCCAGGAGAAAATTTCAGCCTTGGGTAGGGCAAGGAAGTACCTTACCTTCAAAGGTCAGCCCGATGGCCTGAGGTTGGCTCTGGCCAGGTGATTACTCAAGGCCAGGATGAGATTCAAAAATGCCCCATTGCCCGAGGTCAGCTCATAGCCTGAAGTTGTCCCCACTCTGCCCCAAGGTCTGGTGGCTTCCTCCTGGTCTGGCATCACTGGGTGCCAGGGTGAAACCCAGCTGGGTGGGTGGTAGCCCTGAGCCAAGGCCTAGCCCAGTCCCTCCCCACTACAGACACCTTAGTCCCAGAATCCAGGACTTCCTGGAGTACAGACAGAATCCCCAACAGGTGCCCTTTACCAGGGGGGCCCAGGATGGGGCATGGGCAGGGCCCAGAGAAGCCTTCTGCTTTAGTCTGGCCTGGGGATCCAGGAGCCTTGGTGAGAACATCCAATGCAGTTAGACCTGTGGACCAGGCCTGGCCCCTCTGCCTGGGGTTGCTCTGAGTCTTTACATACCTGGGTCTCTGGATCGATGTGGATCCTGTGTGCCTGAACCCTGCTCTCCTCCGGGGCACTGGGCCAGCTCCTGCCTTCAGGCCTGTGGCAAGAATTAGGATGGTCAGATTTATTTGCTCCCTATGTCTGGGAACTGAGACCAGGAAGGCCTGGGTTCTGGGCCCAGAGTCACGCAGGACCAGGCCTGACACCCTGTACAGGGAAGGAAATCACCCCAGTGTTTTTCCCTGCACTAGAGTGGTGGCTGTTGTGGCAAGAAGTAGTGACTCCAGATTTGCCACCCACCTGGGATGGGGCTGTATGTCCCTTCCCTACCAGTTGCTCCATCTCTCTCTGGTCTGATTCCTAGAGAGGGAGCGACATAAATAAGCTCAGCAAAAAGAGGGCCACCTCACAACAGAGTGAGCCAGCCTCACCCATCAATCAGCTGGGAGCTCATCCACTCAGCCCACTTCTGTCTGCAGCCTCTGGCTGGGCCTGGGGGTCAGGCATCCATGGGCTCCGGGGGAGGTGGAATGGAGGCTGAGGGATGTGCCTCCCTCCCGCTGATGCCGGCAGAGTCATCACCAATGTCTGCCCAGCCCAGATGGGAAACAAGCCATTAGGAAATTCCTGCTTCACCATAGAAACCAAAAGCCAAACACCACTCAGGAGGGAAAAAAACATCATTAACCTGACACAGCGGGGCAGACTGGCCTGGAGGCTACTGGCCTGGGGCCCTGTCCTACCACTCAGTAGCCCTGTGGGAAGGCAGGCCAGGAGCGCATGGATTTGGACGGGCTGGTGGGTACGAAGTGAGGCTAGTTAGACCAAAGGGGAATCATGTCTCCCTTCTACCCCCAAATCCTCTTGGGATTTCTACTTTGTGTCCACTTCCTGGGGTTTCTTGAGGTCTTATAACTGGACCAGGAGCTCAGTCCTACCTCTCTCCCACTCGGCAGACCTATCGTCCACACCCACTCTGCACGTCCTCACTTGTGCCTGGTCGAAGAACGGGGGCCTCTGCACTAGCCCCAGTCCTCACCTTTGCCTTTGTCCATACCTTTGCCTCCTGCAAACTGCCCCTCTCCCTCACAGCCGTCTGGAGTCTGTGCCACCAACATCTGCTGCCCAGGGCAACACCACCACCACCACTGGCATCTGGCTCCAGCCCTCTCAGCCGGGCTACCTAGTGACTGCCCCAACTCACAGCTCTCTCTGTGGCCTCCACCCACTGAGAACTCTGGGGATAAACCAAGGACATCTCATGTGGCTATCTGCCTTATACTTCCCTGAAGTTCTGCCCAGGAGAGAAGTACAAGTCTGAGGTCTGAAGGTCAGAGAGCACCAAAGTCTCAGAGCCCTGAGGGTGGCTCAAGAAATCAGATCAGAATGAAGGGCTTCTTCATGTGTCAACCTGCATCTCCAGACCTTCACTCCAGACTGGGGAGGTGACTCCATCTGCCATCTTTAAGCCAAGTGTCAGCCAAAGGGTGGGCTGTGCAAAAGCATCTTGTACTGTACTTAATGGGCAACAGAGTCCCCACCAGAGGCCCCATGGTTGGAGCTGATGCCAGGAAAGTCATGGATCTACAGAGCATGCCCAGAAAGTAGGGATTAGTTTGAACTATTAGACACCTGGCTTTGAGTTCCAGACAAAATAAGCATAGCAGGGAAGCTGGCCTTTATTTCACTTTTCATCCTATAAAGACGTCTGTGGAGGATAAAAGCCCTCTGTACACAAGAGGCCAGGTAGGGAAGCTGGACTGGGTAGAATCCATGTTTGGGGGGTTCTGGGGATCTAAGCATAGCATAGGACTTGGCAGGATAGAGAGCAGAGTCAGGGGTCTTACAGGTGAGAGGTGCCCAGGAGAAGAGATGGTGGCCCAGAGAGTTACCAGGGCCTCTGTGTATCGATCCCCCAGAATCTGCATGTGTGATGATTGAGGATAGAGCCCCTGAGGACTGGACCCCAGGTTTTCACCCTGACCGAGCAGACTTGGTACATCATCATCACTCAAACCCCAGATCACAAGACAGTACCCATTTTGGAGTTGAGGAAGCCAAGTGCTCTGAGGTTAAATCACTTGGTGGAAGATAGCAGCTCCCAAGTGCAGAGCTGGGACGGACTGTGATAGAAGAGACTGTGCTGGCACCTGCTCCATGGCCAGCCAGCGTCTGGGGACTGAAACGCCCAGAGTGGAACAGGTCAGTGGATTCCGGGCTCCATCCCTGCCTGGCTTGGAACAAATGACCAGGAAAGGAAGGAAGGAAGGGGGGCCTCCACCCTGCCCCCATCCCGCCACCCGGCCCTGACATCATTGCCTCTGGGAACCTCCTGCTGTGAGCCTCCCCCACCTCCCACCCCCTACCCCAGCCCCAATACCACCGAGACTTCCCTTATTCAGCCGTCAGAGTCAAGGCAAGAGGTGAGTCAGGGCCCAGGAACCCAGCCAAGTGGGGTGGCCTCAGAGGCCATTCGTGGGCAGAGCAGCTGACGTTTCCCCGGGCCAGCCTGAACCTCAGTCTGGGAGAGGGTGATGGATGTGATCCTGCTTGATGGAGAAGGAAACCCAGGAGCAAGGGGTCACCTGGGGTACCTGAGATCCCCGAGTCTGGATGAGGACCAGCTCTGCTGAACTCCCAGGCTGGGGCCTCCGCACTGTGGGCCAGGTGGAGTGCACAAGGCCTGGACTTACATCTGGACCCACTTAGCACTGAGAGCCTAGCCAGTGGTCCTGACCCCGATCTGGACCTGGGCCAGACACAAATGGGGGCTACTTCAGAAGCCTTCCCACCATGTTTAACGGCTCCAGGCCGAGGGATCAACCCCCGCCTGCCATCTCTAAGACTCGGTTAGCTGTACTGTGGTTTGGGGAGGCTTCTCCCACACATGTCCACAGGGGGTCATGGAAAGTCCCTGTTATCAGTGAACGTGGCAGAGCTCAGCAGTTAGGTCTGACTGCACTGGATCCAGGCAAGACCTGGGGCAGGGAGATCTCAGTCAGCCACGACCCAGCCGACTGTTATCAGAACTGAGCCAAGACCCAGGGCCTGAGCATAGCAGGGAACGTCCCAGGTCGACCTTCCATCCTAGACCATCTATAGGGCACAGATGGGGCTTAGTGACTGACTGCCAAGCCTCCGCTCATGAGGCTGTATAACCTTAATAGGCCTTGGCATCCGGATGTAACAAGGGCAGAGGCATGGGCCACAGTGGGGAGCTGGGGCACAGCAGCTGTGGGTCTGGTCGGAGTGGTTAGCAGCCAAGTAGGCATGGAGTTTCTGGGAGTGAGAGAGAACAGAGGTCAAAGTTTACTTCCCAACTCCAGGGCTGTGGGACTTGAAGCACCCGCTAGTCTTCCTTTCTTTTTTTAAAAAAATACATTTTTATTGATTTCAGAGAGGAAGAGAGAGGGAGCAAGAGATAGAAACATCAGTGATGAGAGAGAATCATTGTTTGGCTGCCTCCTGCATGCTGCACATGGGGGATTAAGCTCACAACCCAGGCAGTGCCCTGACCGGGAATAGAACCGTGACTTCCTGGCTCATAGGTTGACACTCAACCATTGAGCTATGCTGGCCGGGCACCCTCTACTCTGAGTCAGTGTCTCATCTGTGGGGATGGGGTGGGGGAGGCGCTATATTAGATTTTACTTTATCCGATTGATTCAAGGATTAAAGGAGGTTGGACAAGTCACCTCTTTGGTCATTAAGCTGGTCCCTGAGGGACGAGTCACCCCTCCAGGGCTACCCAGGGTCTTATTTCAGCCCTGATGTTGGGCTCCTTCCTCCTGCCATAAGTTCCCCATGCACTTCCGGCCAGAGTGAAAGGGGGCTTCTTCTGTTTTGAAGGCATCACCACATCCAGTGCCTGCCAGGCCCCTGTGACAGCACTACTCCTTCAGTCCGGGGTGCTGGGAGCTGAAGCTGGAGCACACCCAGGAGTCTGCCCCCCCCCATCACCCCCTCCCAATGATTCTGGCCCAGCCTCCCCTCTGCCTACCTGCTCACGGAGAGTGTGAGGTGGTCGTGGCAGCCCTTGATGCGGTTCTGCGCCTCCAGGTGTGTCATGAGCTCTGTACTCTCGCCATTGATGGCCTGAATCAGGTCCCCAGGGCACAGGGCAGCCAGGGCAGCCTTGCTGCCAGCATGGACCTGTGGGTGGACAAGTCAGATGGCTGGGCGTTCGTCACCACGTGGCCTGGTGTAACTTCTGTTCTGAACACCCCGACTCCAGCACTTGGAGGCCTGGGGGGTGGGGTATTAGGGCATATGCGAGGGGCTTCCTCTGGGCTGGGACAAGTGAGGCGTTACTCCTGCAGCCTGCACATGTACCCAAGGATATGCAAGGGACACACAGGGATACACACAAAGCATGGACATTTCACAAATCACCCCACCCAGCCAGATCGCATCACAACCCCGTGACCGACATTCAAACCCTTAGTGACCTTGGCTCCCTTCCTGTTTCCTCTCATCCCCACCCCACATTCACCTCCACCCACCCATACTCCATCTAGATCAGCGGAATGTCCAGGGGGTACTCATGGGCACCAGGTGTCTCTCATCTCCACGCTTCCGTAGGTGCTGTTCTCTTTACCTGGGACATTCTTTCCTTTGATCCCAAGTCCTAATGACCAGCCTACTCCTCCTTATCCTGCAGGTCTCAGCCGAGAGGCTGAGTGCCCTGGGAGCCTCTCCTCTGGGCTCTCACCGTGCCCTGGACCTCCCCTGTACCACTGCGCTCCCTTCACGTTGTAAGTGCCTCCTCTAAGTCCGGTCATCACCCGCCCTGGTATGGCCAGGGCCATCTACCTCTAGTGCCAGCCTGCATTCCTGGGTCACAATTTACCCCCACTTTCTCTGTAGGACAGGCACTCACTCAGGCCTCCCCAGTGTCACCAACCCATCCCAGAGGGTCAATGGTAACCACAGCTTACCAAGCTGGCCCCTTGGTGAGGGCCACCTGAGGTGGGGGACAGGCTCACCAGGAAGCCTGAGTGGGCAGCCCAGGGAGCCCTTCACCCGTCCCCAGTCCTGGCCCAGCCTTTGGAAATGGACATTAGGCACCCTCATTCTCTCCCAGTCCCACCAGCAGTGCTCTGCTGTGGCTCCAGTCACCCTGTTCCTATTGGTGGGGCGGGGCCTTCTGGAAACCTGGCCAGGTTCAGCTTAGCTGGCGCTCAGTAGTGAGTGGACAATGCTGAGGTGCTGGCAGCTCCTTGGCTGGAGTCCTGGTGTGGGCATTGCCCGAGCTGACCTCCCCTGCAAGAGGCTGCCCCAAGGCAAGTCCTGGAGCATGACACCCACAGCTACCTGCCACCATTAATGTTCCCTCATCAGGTCTTGGTACTTGCCTAGGCCTGTCCTCCATCCCATCCTTTCCTGAAGGCCCTGCTCGGGCCCCCTCTCCTCAGGGACACGTCCTCTGTGACATGGCCTAGACTCAGTGCTTTACCCATACCTAGCTCTTGGCACCCTCTCAAGCACCTGGTGAGACAGAGGCATTGCCATCCCTACTTACAGACAAAGAAAGAGAGGCTCAGGGGGAGGGGCGCCTCACCCCAGGCCCCACACTGAAGAGGAGTCTTCTTCCTCAGGGGGATGGCTGCAGGATGACTCAGCCAGCACAAGGGCGCATTCAGGCCCCTGTGGGTGGGGGAAGTTCTCAAAAGCAGAGGTGGCTGGAACTCCTGCCAGCTCCCCTAGCCCAGAGAGTGCTGGTCAGAGAGGAGGGAGGCCAGGAAATGGTGACTCTCCCAACTGACTTTCCAGGCATTGTCTCCTTAATCCCGAAGGCCAGCCCATTGGCTGGGTGAGTTAATCGAGGTCCGGAGAAGCAAAGAAGGACACTCGATTGGCAAGTGGGAGTGAGGATTTTAATGCCGGTCAACTGCTTCCAGATCTTATGCTCATAATTACTGTGTGCTTTTCGGCAAAAACAGGGAGGGGAGAGAGATCGTCCCAGGTAGAAGGATCAGCGCATACAATGGCTCATTTGAGAGAGAGTAAAAACAAAAGCAGGCTTGTGGCTGAAGCATCCCTAATGTGGAGAGTGCAGAAGAGATGAAGTCAGAGAAGGAGCAGGGGCCACACCTGTGGGCCTTGTGGGCCCAGGTGAGACTCTGGCATTTCTCCTAGGTGGATGGGAACCCTGGAGGTTTCTAAGCAGCAACATCACGGGACAGAGTTTAATTCACGCTGATCCCTCTGGCTGCAGAGTGAAGGATAAACAGACAGAAGGGAGGGAGAGGGGAGCAGTGAGTCAGCTGGGAGGCTGGGACATGAACCAGCCCCCTTACCTGCAGCCGCTACTGCATCCCAGGCCCTGCTGCACTCCACCCAGCCTAGAGGCTGGGGCGGGCTAGGAGCCAGAGATCAGGTGCTATATTTTCCGTACAGTGCCAGCCAGCTCCAGAAAGGCCGGGATTCCTGTCCCTGCTCTGCTTCTCAGGGTCCATCACCTTAGCCTCTCTGAGCCTCAGGGTCCCCATCAATAATGTAAAGCCAGAGGGAGTCCTTCTAAGGGGCTGCTGTGAGAATGAACTATCTGAGACCATCAGGGCGAAAACCTGCCATGGTGTGTTGGGCACACGGTGATGCTCATTCCAAGCACCAGTTGCCGGGGAGCTGGGACCCACACCCTTCAGGGCGTGGCCTGGAACACTGTGGATGCACCCCAGCCAGCAACCACTGTAGTTTGTGGGGCAGGAGCCCTGGACAGTGTTCTTAGAGACTTGGTGAGCGAAGGTCGCAGGTCCCAGCTCTGCCAGGCTGCCAGCCGCCTCCCTGTCTGAGTGTAGCTGTCCCCTTCTGGGTGGGAGAGGCCCTGGAAGCAGGGAGAGGGCTGGGTCTTAAAACCCCTGGGTGAGGACACTCCCATCTATCCTCAGTGTCTGCAAACCTGCCCTTGAGGTATCTGCTGGGCAAGCTGTGGCCTGTGCCTCCCCAACCCCATAAATCTCCCCAGATCCCACCCAAACCCGGGCTCAGCCATCCTGGCTCCTCAGGCCTGAGCTGCTGCCATGTGACTCTGGGGGGGTTTCTTCCAGGAAAACCATCTCCCGGTCTGCCTGCCTGCCTGCCTGCCAGGGGCCTGCATCACTGTCAGCTCCAAACAAGGCCGCTGCCGCCGCCGCCGCCGTGAGCTGTGACGTGTGGAGGCCTTTCCTTGTAGGCAGCCAGCCGCGTGGGCAACAGATGTCTCTGCTCTCTGCCGCCTGTGGCCGTCAGCCGCCGCCACAGAGCCTGTCAGCAGCCTCACGCCCAGGAGGCCGGGCCCACCGGCTCGTCTAGCGCCCCCACCAGCCCACCTCTGTGGACGCACAGCATGACATATACAGGCAGACACAGATGCTCCCCCCTCCCCCCACAGGGCTCCCTCAGGAAAGTGGGAGATGAAAGGCTCCCGGATGTGTAGCCGGCCTACCTCACTCAGCCCGGGGACCTGGTGGTGTGGGGTGAGGGCAGATGTGGGAAGCCTCCCAGGACAGCTGGGCCTGCCTGTCACCCTGGCCCCCAGAAATGGGATTTCATGATTCCACACTCCAACCGGGCGCCCACCCCACTCCCGAGAACTGGGAAGAAGTGTCTGGAAGTCCAGCCAGCTTGGTCCAGCCCCCACGGCGAGAGGTGGCGGGAGAGGGGGGGAAGGTGATGCTCAGTTTCCCTGACACAGGCCCCTGAAAGGCCAAAGCAGCTGTGTGGGGAGCAAGGGCTGGCTCTCAGATGCCTCCCCTCCTTCCCTCCAGACGGGGGGCCTCCTAGGGCAGGGCCTGGGCGCTCTCCTCTTCTCTCCCCCAGGGGCTGGGACCCCCAGGGGCTGAGTCTTCTGGCCCTGCCAACTACGATGCCCCGAGGAGGGGGCAGGATCCCCTCTCCCTCAGAATGGGCACCCCCTCTGATAGGGCCCGGGTCCTCTCTTCTGCTTCTCTGTCCTCAAATTAGCCAAAGCGCAGCCGGAGGGGGTGGTGCCCGCTTCCCTCCCTCCTCTGACCTGAGCCTGGGGCAGGGCACGGCCAGGCAGAGCGCCGTCCTGGAATCTTGAGGAACTGGGCTGAGCTAACCCAGCCCCTGGCCTTGAGGGGAGAGGTCTCACCAGCTTCGAGTCAAGTCTCTCCTTTTCCTGGAAACCAAAGACTCCTCCTGTGACTTCCCCCTAGGTCACCCAAGGTCGCGGAGGAGAGTGACCCAGACCAGTGTGGGGGCTCTTCCTCTTTCAGGTTCAGGGGGGAGGGGACCCTAGCTCTGCTGGCGGTGACCTTTGGTGAGGGGAGCGGACGCTCAACCATTGTGCTCCGCATCCTCAGGTTGGGTTCGGTGTAAGCCGCGCTGCTGAGCTCCTGTAGATCTGTCCAGCCCCCTGGCCCGAGCCTGCGGTCCTTCCTTGGCCTGCAGGGCGCCCTCGCTAGGAGGCCAGCAGGCAGGCTGATGTGTGAGTTCGCGGGGTGCTCCTCCAAGGGAGAGGGCAGGCAGGCCCAGCGGAAGGGAGGAAAAGGGGGTGGGGGCGACCCTGCCCAGCCTGGGAGCCTCCCCTATAGTCTGGGGGGTCACCCAGGCCAACCCTGAGCTTTGAGCCGCAGGAACGTCGGGGAACCGGGTCCCCGGCTGGGTCGCCAGGACCAAGTCTCGGACCCAGGACCTCCCGGCTGCCCGGTGCCCACCGGACTCACCCGCGAGATGGTGAGGGGCGCGCTGAAGTCCCGGCCGCCCACCAGGCGGAAGCCCCAGGGCGAGGGGCCGCGCAGGGTCACGGAGCGGGGCATCGCTGGCGGGAGCCGCAGCCGGAGCCCCGCGGACACGGAGGATCGCCGCCGCCGCCGCCGCCGCCGCCTGGACGCCGCGCCCCGCCCCCGGCCCGCCCGGCCCGGACCCCGCTCCGCCCGGCCCCCGCCCCGCTGCCCGCGCTCCCGGATTGGCCCCGCCGCGGCCCCGACCCTCCCACTTCAGGGGGCTCCGAAGACCCGCCCTCAGCCCACGCCGCCGGCCGCCTCGCACCCCCTCCGGGTGCCCGGAGCCCCCGGGACGGGGCCGGCTCCGACGGCCGGGCTCCCGCCGGGCGTGCGCTCTGCGGGCCGCGTACCCAGCGCGGCCGCGGGAGCTCCGGCTCCGGCCCTTTGAAGTCGCTCCTACGGGGCGGCGCCCAGCCGGGAGGGGTGTGTGTGTGTGTGTGTATGTGGGGGGGGGGGGGGGGTGGAGGGAGAGGCAGGTGGGGGATGGGGCCACTCCGTGCTCTGTATCCGCCTCCACGTCCTGGCCGGCAAACCTGCGCCCCCGCCCCCCGGTGCGCGCGTCCTCGGAGCAGCGGGCACGGTGGGGAGCCCTGGGCCTGCACAGGCCGCGGTCGGGGACGCAGACTCGGCCTGACAGCCCGCACTGCCCGGCATGGGGGTGGGAGCAGAAAGGCGCCCACCCTCGTTCCTGGAGGCCAGGGAGGCGGTCCGGAGGAGGTGACCCTGACCGGAGTCTCTTACCTGGTCATTCAGGTGTCACTGCTTCCCCAGGACACGTGGCCTTCCCCTGCACAGTTCTCTCCCCTCCTCCTTTTAAGGAGTTTTGTTTCCCCAAGATTCCTGGAAAAGGAGCAGCTAGCCTAACGAGGGCAGCAGCTGTCCCACAAACAGCGGAGGAGCGGACTACCTTCTCCTGGGGCCCGTCCTGGCCTTTTCTCTGCCCTCAATCATGCCCTCCCGGACATCCGTGAACAGCCTCTGCAGGTGCCACGGCTTGGCCATCTGGCTCTCGTGGCTGCATCAGGGCAGCGGTGTTTGCTTCTCCAGACTCTGAGGAGGGGTCCCTAATTTAGTCCTTCTTGACAACCCTGGGTCCCCTCTTCGCCAAGTTCGGGGAAGGGCTTTGTCCTCAGGAGGCTAAGAGGCTGTGGCGTGAGATGTGCCTGCGAGTCACTCACACCCCCGAGAACTGCTGCTTGAGAGGCACACGCCTAGGGCAGTGGCACCCTTTGGGGTAGAACATGGATGCCTCTCCGGGAGACAGGGCGCTGCTGTCTGTCGGGCTTGCAGGGAAACATGAGTGGTGTGTGCAGCAGTGGTGTGTATGAGGGTGTGTGCAGGGGGTGCCCACACCCAGAGCATCAGCCAGTAGGCACTTGATACTGTGAGGAGGAGCAGGTTTCCGGAGCCCGCATGGACCGGGTGGAAGGGGCAGCAGGAGAGATGGTCTCAGAGGCCCTTAGGCCAGAGGCTCCTTAGGACCTGGACCTCACAGAATGACTCGTAGAGTGGGGCAACCACTCCTGTCACTGACTGAGGGTGAGGTGCCCAGCTTGGTGGGCGGCCAGAGACTCCTCCTCTGGACCTCCAGGGCACTGTGACTGTAGCTGGCACCGAGCTTTGCTGGGTGGAAGAGGGGACCTCAAGACTCTGTGGAAGTTCCGACCCACGGCATCCCTGGTGGATACCTGAAACTCCTCCTTAGACATTGCTTCCTAGCGACTGCCAATATCTCCATCCACCAAATCCTTTCATTGTCTTCTTTTTTACTTCCATTTGAGGGAGTATAGCACCCCCTTTCAGGAGTGGTCCTCATGAATATGAGTTTCCTAGCCCCTCCCTCAGCATCTGGGCATTTAGTCCATCTCCAAAGGCTTGTCTCACAGGGTAGCAGGTAGGGGTGGGGTGGGAGTGACTCTTCTAGAATCTGGTACAGGAACGTCCCCATTTCATTGTACAGTTTCTGAGGCAGTTCCAGGGTCCAGGGTCCCCACAGTAGGTTGTCGATGACATCTGTGCTTCAGAGGGCATCAGAGACCCCCTTCTGATAGGCCGAGGCTGGGCTGCATTCCTGGAGACCAGCCCTTCTGAGGGGCCACACGGTGAACTCACTCCTGAGGTACCCTACTTCCAACCCAACCCCAATACTTTCTCCAGGAAGCCCTCAGACCTTTCTTTTCACTCTTAATGGCCTTGTTTCTAGGGGATCGCTATGTTGCTGAATCTCTATCATGCTGGGGCTCCAAATCACAGGAAGTTACAGGGCCTGGGAGCCCTCTCCAAGGTGGGGATCATGGGAGCTGGGTCATGCCTCACCTCTGCCCTCATGGCCTTCACTTGCTCACTGCACATCCCACCAGGCACCTGTGCTTCTGGGTATAACCAGACTGCTCATCTCATGCATTCTTTATCCACTCAACAAATATGTACTGAGTACTTTCTGTATGCCACGGCCTATGCTGGAATCAAGAGACCCGTGGGGGCATGGGCTGTGTCTATCTTATTTATATTTTCCCAGGACCCAACAGAGAGCCTGGCACACGGAAGGGTATTAAAAAACATTTGCTACTAACAATATAATCACTACTATGGGAATTCTTATCTCAATTCACCCCTTGGCCACAGCCCAGAGGAAGGCAGGGAGAGCATGAGGAGGCCTAGGACAGGGAAGACTTTAGCTCTTGCTGCCTTGGAGACCACACCCAGTGGCCCCGTCCTTCAGGAGAACCCCAACTGTATCAGGGCACTATGCCCAGGTACTCTGTGCCCAGCCAAGTCTGTCCAAGGTCAGAAGAAACCACAGTGCATTTTCCTCAAGGGGCTGGCAAATTCCAGCAGAAGCAGATGCCCTTGGGAGGCTGAGCCTAGGGAAGGAGAAGGAAGGGCGGACAGGGACAACCTCAGGTTGAGGTTAAGGCCAACTCAGTGGACTGCCCAGCCTTTGGTGAGGGAGGGGTGAAGTTGATGGAGCAGCCCTTGAGAATACCTTCCTGTGAGGTACTAGGGGCTGGCCAGAGAACTCAGACCCTGACCTGCCCTGCCCTGGCACAGCAGCCAAAAATCTCTGGGTGGAGTCTGCCCCATTCAGGGTCAACTACTAGGGGCCTCCTTGAAGGCCCAGCTCCCTTCCTCCTGGACAATAGTCTGAATTCCAATGGGATCGGAATCCTTGATGGGCTTCCCTCTTCATGGGATGCCCAGTCCAATCCCAGAGGGCAGCAAAAGAAGAATCTGAGAGGCCCCCATTATTGTGCGGCCTGTCTAACCCAGCTCAGGGGCCTGGGGCCTCTGTCCACCCAGGGATCTGCTCTCCAAGAGGCCTGCTGGTCAAGGCTAAGAACCTGTGAATCTGTGAGAGGGAGGGATCGGGGGCAGGGCTGGATGGGACAGGGTTGTGCCAGCCTTCTACAGGGCTAGGACTTGGCCCTCCAGTGATAGGGAGCCAAGGCAGGTTCTAGGCGGTGTTTGAGGACCTCTGAAAGGCAATCAGGGGCATGGACACCAAACCACATCCAAAAGGAAGGTCTGGGGTGGTGTAGCCTGTGAGGCGGGTGGAGGGCTGCTGCCCCACACATCCTGGGATGACAGTCAGTCAAGGAGGCAACAAAGCTGGCTTTTGAGCTGTGGGTGTGCAACAGGACACACAAGGGAGGGTGTGCCTGGAACAAAGGGAGTTTCCAGCTTCTAGTTTTGTGCCATTTGATACCTCAACAAACATTTGTTGAGTGCTTGCTGTGTGTCTAACCGAGACCTGATGAACGAGCCTTGGAATTGTGGTGGGGACTCCCCACACTGCAGCTGCCCTGCCTCCTCTGGGGACTGGGAGGCCAGAGGTCTAGAGGGAGGCAGTCTCTGAGGGTCCCAACAGGGTCAAAGCTGTGACAGATGGAGCCTGGTTACTGGCCCTGAGCCAAATTCCACGACCAACACAAACACAGAACCAATTCCCACCAGGAAACTGCACCTTTGGGAGGATGAGTGACCACCCCAAGCTCATGTGGCTTTTAAGAGGTTGATCTAAAACAAGGGAAGACCCTGTGTTGGTGACTTTCTGCTACGCCCCTTGTACCAGGAACCAGCCATGCCTCCGTCACCTGCAATCCCCAACAGCACTCCTGTCAGACCTGCTTTGTCGCTGCTTTCACAGAGAAAACCTGTCTGCTCTGGGACCCAACAAAGGGGCTGCCAGACAGCAGGGTGGAGGCTGGTTTACCCAGCTGCACCCCAGGAGGCCCTGGCCCTGAAGGCCTGAGGGTGGGGGTGTTGGGAGGAGTGGCATCTCACTCAAGGGGTAGGCAGCAGACCGGTGAGAGACAGAGGAGGCTCAATCCAGTCCAGGCAGGGAAGTGACAGAACAGGCAGGCCATGTGTTTGAGTGCTGTGCACCCGGGGCCTCAAGAGGCAGCTTTCAGTGGCACTCTGATCTCCCCTGTCCCTCAATGGTACCTCCATCCTTACCCCTACTCCTCTTTCACGCCAGAGGAGAGATTCTGAATAGACACTTCTCCAAAGAGGACATATAGATGGACAAAAGATATTTGTAAAGATGCTCACTATCACTAATCATCAGAGAAAAGCAAATTAAAACTATAATAAAATATCACCTCACACCTGTCAGAATGGCTATCATCAATAATTCAACAAACCACCAGTGTTGGCAAGAATGTGGAGAAAAGGAAACCCTAATACTGTTGGTGAGACTACAGATTCATACAACCACTATAGAAAGCAGCATGGAGTTACCTCAAAAAATTAAAAATTAAATTGCCTTATAACCCAGTGATTTCACATCTGGAAATATAACCAAAGAAACCTGAAACACTAATTTGAAAGAATATATGCATTATGTTCATTAAAGCATTATTTACATAGTCAAGATATGAAAGCAGCCCAAGTAGTATATATGGTGACATACTACTCAGCCATAAAAAAGAATAAAATCTTATCATTTGAGACAATGTGACGGTATAATGCTAAATGAAATAAGTCTACCAGAGAAATACTAATAGCATATAATTTCTCTTATTATGTGGAACATAAAGAACAAAAGAAATGAACAAACAAAACTGAAACAGACTTATAGATACAAAGAACTCACTAATGGTTTCCAGAAAGGAGTAGGGATTGGGGGATTGGATGAAAAAGGTGAAGGGATTAAGAGGTACAGATTGGTAGTTATAAAACAGTCATGGGGGTGTAAAGTGCAGCATAGGGAATACAGTGAATAGTATTGTAATAACTATGTATGGTGCCAGGTGGGAACGGGAAACACTGGGGGGAGCACTTTGTGAAGTATCTGATGGTCTGACCACTGTGCTGTACACCTGAAACGAATACAAAATAATATTGAACGCAAACTGTAAGAAATATAGTTATTTTAAATAAAAGGATATGAATCTGTACTATTGGAGTTTTCCTTTTTCGTATATGAAGCCCTTTTTGAAGTTGTATAACTCTTTTTCATTTTGTAGGAGAAAAGCACTGAAGCATTTGGCTCAGACATATCTAAGTTTGAATCCTAGTCCCATCACTGTATGAACTTGACACAGAACATTTCTGAGCCTGTTTCCTCAGTGAGATAATTCAGATAATACTAAGTACTGGAATTGGTATAGTAAATCACAGCATCAAATAAATACACATTGGTTACTTAGAAATAGTAGCTATTATGATAATGGCTCACTCATTCAACAATATTAAAGGGTCTTTTAAAAACCAAGCACTATTTAAGGTACAGAGAATACAGCCAATTTCATGGAATCCTAGTGTTTGTGGAGACTATAGTCTTTTAAATTGCTGGTATTCAGATTGAGTGGAGCTGGCAAAAAATAGACAAGAGTTTGTTTGAAGATCATTGGTTATCTCCTTAGCTTTCTTATGTTTCCTGACAAAATGCCCTAATCTATAATAATAAAAACATAATATGCTAATTATTATGACAGCTGAACGACCTTCCGGATGTACTTCTGAACGACCTTCCAGACAAAGCCACGGCAATCGGGGCTGAGGCAAAAGTAGCTAGGGGTGATCAGGCAGGCAGGCAGAGTGGTTAGGGATGATCAGGCAGGCAGAGGCAGTGGCAGTTAGGGGTGGTCAGGTGGGCAGGTGAGTGGTTAGGACTGATTAGGCAGACAGGTGAGTAGTTAGGGGCAATCAGACAGGCAGGCAGAGTGGTTAGGGGATATCAGGCAGGCAGGCAGGCTGGCAAGCGGTTAGGAGCCAGTGTTCCCAGATTGCAAGAGGGATGTCTGACTGCTGGTTTAGGCCCCATCCTCCGATGGTCTTAGGCTCCATAACAGCGGTTCTCAACCTGTGGTCATGATCCACAGGTTGAGAACCGCTAGCCGGGTTGCCTAAGACAATCAGAAAACAGAGATATTTACATTATGATTTATAACAATAGCAAAATTACGAAGTAGCAACAAAAATAATTTTATGGCTGGGGGTCACCACAACATGAGGAACTGTATTCAAGGGTCATGGCATTAGGAAGGTTGAGAACCACTGGTGTAGTCATTCCCCTGAATAGAGAAAGCTTTAGGGTGGGAGGGAGATGAACATGCCGCTGAAGGGAGAATAGCGGGTTATTTGTTATCTTGGTGTGGAGTGGTTGTCATTGTTGCTGTCTGTGTTGTAGTTATTGTTTTCTAACCGTCTTGCCTGTTTGTGTTTGAAGTGATAGTTATGCCATGCTGATGTTCTGCTTTGGAAAAAAATATTTTCAACACCTGTACCATTTTCATAAGTAGATAATTATCTCCCTACACCTGTTGGCTGGGTAGGGCAATAGAGCCAAAGCTGTTTCCTCTCATTGACTATTAGTACACAGCTCAATCTGCTGTTTTTATTCTTCTACAGCAGAAAGGTAAGTGTGCAAAAAGCTGGAAAGTGTGTTTTTTTGGCAAGTAAGGGAAACAGAGGTTTAAATGCTCAATTTCCAAAAGAAAGCCTCACTCATCCTATGTAATAAAAGCCCAGCGACCAAAACAGCAGAACAACCAGAGGCAAGAAGGACCGTGACCCTTTGCCCCGGCCCGCCCTGTCCCCTAGTGGGGACCCTCACCCCCATCCAGGGCCCCCATCAAGGTAGGCCGGCCAACCTTTACCTGTGCACAGGGCCTCTGTCCTAAATAATAAAAGGATAATATGCAAATTGACCTTACCGGGACCGCTTAACCAGTTGCTATGAGGCACACTGACCACCTCTTGGTCCCTTCCCTTCCCCCACCCCTCTGCTGTCAGGCTTTGATCGCCTGATGGCAAACTCGAAACCGGAGGTAGGGGGGTGGCAGGGGTAGGGCCAGCTGCGGAACCATACCCGTGTCTGAATTTCATGTGCCGGGCCTCTAATCTCATTATAACTGATTGAAGTTGTATGAAATTTTATTTAGTAAAGAAGTGTCTGGAAATAGTCTGGGGCTAAATATAAAATGTATATAAATTTTTAAGTAAATTAAACATTTAAGTATACAAAGGAAGGCTTGATAAAGTATATAATAAAAAACAACTCACATATGAAATGTATTTTTCCCTGAATGGTGTTACAGTGATTTTTACTTTTTATATGCCTTTATGCCTTTATGTGTTTTCCAAGATCACATTCCAACAACAATAAAGCATGCACAATCTTTATAATGAGAAAAAGATTGTAAAAATAAACAAAAGTAAAACATCATGAGTTAATCTAAGTGATAATAAAATCTCAATATTCTCAATAAAATGGCCAAAACATAAACCTACAATTCACAGAACAGATAAAACAAATGGATAATAAACAGGAATAAATGGTCAACCTCATTTGTAATCATAATGATGCAAATTAAAATAAAATTCAATGTTTTACTTAAAAAAGTAATATATACATGACATCTTTATTTTTAGAAATTACTTTAAATTAATTTTATATGAGCCTTTAAAAAAAAATGTGGACCCGCAAGGTTGGCTCAGAAACAGGCTGGGAATCAATCACCTGCTCTAGTTTCCCAACTAAAAGCATCAACTTCATACTTTTTTGCCAAAATCTGTGTATGACCTTTATCATATATATTTTAAATCTTATCTTTTTTACCTCAAAGTGTTGAAAATAAAATAGTATATCCCAATCCCACCTGGAAAGTGATGATAATTTTCCACCCAGAAAAGGAAAGCATAAAATAAATAGAATGAACATAATAACATTAAATTCCAGCCAAATACCATTTCTCATTCAAAGGTTCTGATCCTGAGGTTTGTTACTTTTTGTTTAAAAAGGAAGTTTACTAAGAGTTTGAGGGGGTTTAAGATAACCTAACACCACACTGCGGGTTTCTCTTTGTAATAACTAGGAATTCTAAATTAGACTTGGAAAGTGTGAATCTATAGTAATCTTGAGGCCCTTGCAGGCTGCCTGGGTGAATTGTCGCCCTCTTGCCCTTTGGCTGGGTGCATGGAATTCCTCCCTTCCCCACTGACTGGGTTTGGCCGTCCACTGCCCAGTATTGTAAAAATTGGTATCGGTTTCACTTGTGTTCTTTTGATTCACTGCTTGTCAGTGTTTGATGTACAGCATAGAAATGTTAAGAAAAATCTGAAGACTCTTCTAGCCACCCCCTGCTGACCCTGGCTGTGGTCAGAGGAAGAAGCTGGGGTCCTCTCATAAGGCTGCCCAACTTGAAGACAGCTTTTATTGATTGATCCCTTTTGGGGTACCACCATAGCTGCTGGTGCTGCTGGTACTGTGGATGACAGGAGAGACCCTAGAGTCATGCTGGAGGGCTGGGCTCAGGGAGTCAGTACTTAATTCTAGACTGTGTCAGGGAGTTGTGGCCATGCTACCCTGCTGGCTAGGGGAATGATGGTCCTCCTCTCCTGTGTGGCTGGGGGAATGGTGGTCCTCCTCTCCTGTGTGGCTGGGTGAATGGTGGTCCTCCTCTCTTATGTGCTGGCTGGGTGA
>JAAGEH010000293.1:7266466-7283967 GCA_011751065.1 Lasiurus cinereus
GACTGTTTAGGCTGACCTCACCTCTGGACCTGGCTGTGGAACATCCCAGCTGTGGCCACCTGGTATGAGTTGGCCACCCGTGGTGCTGGGAGAGTGGAACAGAGCTGTGCCACCAGAGTGTCGCAGCTGCCAGCTGGCCCTGGGTCTGGGAATCCAGGTGCAGGGGGCCACAGGGATTAGAGCAGAAAGCCAGATCCAGGCCTGTGGGGAGAAATGGGCTGGAGTAGGATCCATGAGTCAGCCTCATGTCCTGGGTGGCTAGTTTCTTGGCCCCCAAGAATCTTCCAAATTCTTTCTCACTTACTTTCCCTTCCAAGACCAGGACCATAGCTGTGCGGACCAAGTGGTGGGAGCTGAACTCCAGACACCCACATTTCTTACACCCACACACAATGGCAAGAGCATAGATGTGTCATGAGCCCCACTGCGAGGATTCCTGATCGGATTGTGTGCTGCCTAGGAGATCATCCTATTTGTGAGAAGGTGGGCTTGCCTAGGGATCAGAAGGGGACACACATTCCCACACACGAGAAGCCAGGACTGCTCCAACAGAATGTATAATGTGCTGAGAATTAAACAAGAATCGTCTCATCTCAGGGAAGAGGAAGGAGAAATGGTGGGTCTGGACCAGAGATGCACTGGCCTGGGCCCTGCCCAGAACTCTGGGACCAGCAGGCCCTGAGAAGTGGTTGTGTCTAGGATTAAGACAAGCTGATTACAAAGAGCTGGGATCCTGGGCATTAAAATGTGAAGCATTGTTGGCCCAGAGGAGGAGCACATGCATTCTTCCTCAGAGAAACGTAACGTTCCAGAGCGAGAGGGATGGAGAGCTTCCACATCCCTGGGAAGATCTGTTTATTATCCTAACACCAAGACAACCTCTGCAAAGAAAATGGCAGGTCCATCTAATTTGTGAATATAATAAATTTACTTCCACATTATGTTAAAATAGTTACCAACCTGGGGATTTTTCTAGGATTTCAAGCTCGATATCCTATATAATAAAAGGGTAACATGCAAATGGACTATAATGGCAGAATGACCAAAATGACCACTGGACCAGTCACTATGAGGTGCACTGACTTGCTCTTGGTCTCTTTCCCCAACCGGGTGTGGGTGGCGGCAGTGGGCAGGGCTAGCTATGGGCAGCTGAGGAAGATGGTCCTGACTGCAGGCCAGGCCTACGGACCATACTCGCACACAAATTTCCTGCGCCAGGCCTCTTGTAATATTATAAAATCCACTGATTAATAGATTAAAAGGGGAAAAGGAAACTTGTGATCATCATAGGAGGCATTTGATAGATGTGTCATGAGCCCCACTCGCTTTGGAACGTTATGGTTCCCTGAGGTGCTGCTCAGTGGTTGAGCATGAACTTGTGAAACGGGAGGTCACAGTTTGATTCTCATTAGAGCATATGCCCAGGTTTTGGGCTCTATCCTTAATAGGGGCTGTGCAGGAAGCAGCTGATCAAGAATTCTCTATCATCATTGATGTTTCTATCTGTCTCTCCCTCTCCCTTTCTCTCTGAAATCAATACAAAAAAAGAAGGTATTTGATTAAATTCAGTAGCCATTCATAGTGAAAAGTTGGAAAACCATGAAGAGAAGAAAATGTTCTTAATATTTTTAAAAACATACTATTAACAAAAATTCAGTATTGGATTTAACATTCTAAAATTCCCACTACCATTGGGATCCAAACAATGTCTCTTTCACTACTGTTGTGCAGTTGCTCTGGAGGTCTTACCTGGGATAATCAAGTGAGAGAGAGAAAAAAGGATAAGTATAGTAAGTAATAAAAGGAGTCAAAATGATCATTATTGGCAGATAATATTATAATTGTGCCTCCAGAAAATTTAGGAACATCCAGAGAACCTCCATGCAGATTCCTGGAACTCCTTCTCCACGCAGCTCCCTCATCTTTGATTCCCTGCCCCGCCTCAGCATCCTCTGTCTCTGAGCTCTGTGTTTTCCTCCCAGGGAGACCATTGCTTGGTTTGGGTTTCACTTCCCTGTGGCGTAGTTTTGAAAGTGCACCAGACAAAGAACTTCACTAAACGTGGACTTCACCTTGTGTATTTCCTTTCTGTCAAGGATGAAAGCTATTGTGTGCCTGATGCCTGTAATCAGTTGCTATAAACCTTTTATCTAGTTTTACCATTGCTTATGGCAAGGAAGTAAGTTTATGACCAATTCCTTAGTCATGATTGGAGTCCAATAAAAGTCTGAAAGGAAAAAGGACAAGAAAACAAGGAGCCCTAATTCAGGATGTGAATCTGAAGCTGCACATGCCCAAGGATCTGGCTTATGATGGAGGGCTGTATCGGACTAATCCTGCAAAAATAAAACAACTTGTAAACACTGGGAAAATATGCAAAACAAAAAACTATAAAGAGCGTTGAAGAACAACTGATAAGGTAAGAATGAAAGGATTATGTACCCTTT
This sequence comes from Lasiurus cinereus, assembly GCA_011751065.1. Lineage (NCBI taxonomy): Eukaryota > Metazoa > Chordata > Mammalia > Chiroptera > Vespertilionidae > Lasiurus > Lasiurus cinereus. Next base: position 7,268,914 of record JAAGEH010000293.1, read on the forward strand.
AGCATGTAGTGAGTTCCACATTTACCCTGACTTTTTCCTGGGGACATTCCTCACATGGTTATATGAGGGAATAAGGACCAAGAAGAAAGCGTCCATCTTACTAGACGGAGGATAGAGGGTTTAAAATTCAGGAATGCCAAAGAGGCTGGAACTTGGGGAGGAGGGGTGATTATAGAAAGAGGAAACAGCAGAGAAGGAGCCTGATGATTGTATACACATTCCTCTGAATTTATTGGCCTAATTGTAAACAGCAACTTGGAGACTAAAGAACTGAGCAGAGTTTAGCAGCTACAAAGTGCTTGGGAGACAAATTGGAATTCAAGTTCTGCTAAGGTAAAGAGGCCTTGGGAAATACCCAGATTTTTAACTGAGTCCTAAAGAGTCATACCCTAGGAGAGAGGGCCACATCTTGGAAATGAGTTATATGCTAGGACAAAACCCCCCGAGCTAAACAAGCTAAAATACAACATGAAACCAAGCTTCCACAGGAGAAAGGGGATCTATCAGCATCCTGCCTGCCAGAAGACCACTTAATCCTCCTTTTTCTGGGTGAAGATTACATCACCTAGAGCAATGGTTGGCAAACTCATTAGTCAACAGAGCCAAATATCAACAGTACAACTACTGACATTTCTTTTGAGAGCCAAATTTTTTAAACTTAAACTTCTAATGTCACTTCTTCAAAATAGACTCACCCAGGCTGTGGTATTCTGTGGAAGAGCCACACTCAAGGGGCCAAAGAGCCGCATGTGGCTCGAGAGCCACAGTTTGCTGACCACTGACCTAGAGCTTTATTAATTTTCACCAAATGTGTTTTATTCAATATAAAATTACTAGTGGCCCAGGGCACGGATTCGTGTGCATTGAAAGAAAATTAATTAGAAGAAATATTTGTGCGGTAATTACATTACTGCAAAAAATCACATGTCAGCCTAGATCGGTTTGGCTCAGTGAATAGAGCGTTGGCCTGCGGACTGAAAGGTCCCAGGTTCGATTCCGGTCAGGGGCATGTACCTTGCTTGCAGGCATATTTCCAGTAGGGGGCGTGCAGGAGGCAGCTGATCGATGTCTCTCTCTCATCGATGTTTCTGACTTTCTAGCCCTCTCCCTTCCTCTCTGTAAAAAATCAATAAAATATATTTTTAAAAAATTACATGTCAAAATAATATATAATATTATAAAATTAAATACAAAATATTTTAATATCGCTATTCACTCTCTATAATAGAAGTGTCAGAGATGAAAGAAAATTAGTAAAATGTACATGAAAAGAATATATAAATTGATTAATAATAAACAGTAACAACATGATATAAAAATGACATTGATAAAAACAATGTGTGATAAATTTATTAATAAATAAACAACATGATATAACAATAATAAAGACATGATATGAAAATAACAAAAACATGATATAAAAGCAACATTGATATAAACAATGACTGATAAATTGATTAAACTCATTCTAATATCTCCCTGTAAAACACATTAAGAGTAAAAACACTTTCAGAGTGCTTGACTAACTTCCTTTGTGATGAAGTATTTACAATTTTAACTTTAACGTCACACGTTCTTCGAACTCGAGAGAAAGTAACATATAACTGACCATGTCTGAAAACAAGTTCAGGTAGGAATATTGTCCTTGTGATTTATTAATAGTCATCGCAAATGCTGGCATCACGGGAAACTGTCTTTGAATTAATTTAAATGGGAGGCCAGTGTCAGACAGAGACAAATGAATTCTTTGAATCAGAGCAACTTCTCCTTCTGCAGATCCTATTAATGTTTCAGCGTCTATTACGTTAGGTTGAAATATTTTGATAATAAATCTAGTACCATTACAAAGACCCCATTTACTATTAAGATTTCTCAGTAGCATGATGATTGCACTTACTTTCAAATTTAATTTATGACATGGCATTCCCAAAGGAGTAATGCTATTAAGATATTCCATGGGAAAATTTCCCTTTTTGACATCAACTGTTGAATCGATGTACTGGCTAGTTGGTTGCGTGCAATTGGCATCAGTGAGAGCTTTATATATATCAACATTAATTTTTATTTTTTTAAAATATATTTTATTGATTTTTCACAGAGAGAAAGGGAGAGGTACAGAGAGCTAGAAACATCGATGAGAGAGAAACATCGATCAGCTGCCTCCTGCACATTCCCCACCAGGGATGTGCCCATAACGAAGGTACATGCCCTTGACCAGAATCGAACCTGGGACCTTTCAGTCCACAGGCTGACACTCTATCCACTGAGCCAAACCGGTTTTGGCTCAACATTTATTTTTAAATTGCCAGTGCACATCATATGTACTGGACAGTCAGACAGATACATGGTTGGTCACTTAGCCTTTTTTATATATAGATGAGACATGCTAAAAACTGGGACCAGCCCTGGCCAGTGTGACTCAGGTGGCTCAGTTGGTTGAGCATTGTCCCATATACCAAGAGGTCACCAATTCCATTTCCGGTCACGGCACATCCTCTGTTGCAGGCTCAATCCCCAGTAGGGGGCATGCAGAAGGCAGTCAATCAATGGTTCTATCTTATGGATGTTTCTATCTCTCCCTCTTCCTCTCTTCTGGTTTCTCACTAAAAATTAATAAAAAAAAACATATTTATCTGGAACAGCCCAAGCACTCATCAGTAGATCAGTAGAAAAAAAAAAGCTATGGTACATTTATACCATAGAATACTATGCAGTAGTAAAAAAGAAGGATCTTTTACCCTTTAAAAAATAATTATTATTTTATTGGTTTCAGAGAGGAAGGGAGAGGGAGAGAGTGATAGAAACATTAATAATGAAATAGAATCATTGATTGGCTGCCTTCTGCACACCCCCTACTGGGGATTGAGCTCACAACCTGGGCATGTGCCCTTGACTGGAACAAACCTGGGACCCTTCAGCCCACAGGCCAACATTCTATCCACTAAGACAAACCAGTTGGGCTCTTTTACCTTTTGAGACAGAATAAAGGGCCCTGGAGAGTATTATGCTAAGTGAAATAAGCCAGTCAGAGAAAGACACATATCACATGATTTCATTCATATGTGGATTCTAATGAATAAAATAAACTGATGAACAAAATAGATCTAGAGATATACAAGCATGGAACAGATTGCAGAATCTCAGAGGGAAGGTGCAGGATGAGTGGTGAGTGGGAGGTAATCAACCAAAGAATTTGTATGCATGTATGCATAACCCCTGGACACAGACAGTAGTGTGGTGAAGGCCTGGGGCCGGGGGCAGGGGCCGGCTAGAAGAGGTCATTGGGGTGGAAAAAGGGCGAACATATGTAATGCTTTCAGCAATAAAAATAAAAAATAAAAAACTGATGAAAAAAATAAAAACACATACACATATTTAAAAAAACTAGGACCAAATGGCTGAAAATCAAGATAAAAGACAAACAATGAAAATAGACCCACCAATATTTCAGAAATGAGGGACTTCAAATAATTATAATTAAGACTAGTGACCCAGTACACAAAATTTGTGCACCTTAAAAGGGGATTAATTAGAGGAAATAATTTAATATTGCTATTTGCCCTTTCTCTATAATAGAAGTGTCAGAGATAAAAGAAAATTAGTAAAATGTTTATGAAAATCTCCCTCCTGTCAGAGTCTGGGCACACTGTAGGACCCAGAGTCAAGTCCCTGCCCACCCACATGCACCTCAAAAATCACATGAGACCCAAACCTGCTTGTGCCCCACCCCAAATTGGACTAGATCCAGACCCAGCCAGTCCCACCCTTGTCAACCCCGCCAGGCAGGGGATGCAACCTCAGGTCTCCTGGCCCAGTGCCAGGCCGGGGGGGGGGGTGGTCTGAGGTCCTCCAGCCCAGACTGAGGTGGGGGGTGTACCTTGAAGACCTCTATCAAGCCCCACCAGGTGGGGGGCATGGTCTGAGGTCCTCTGACCCAGCACTGGGGTGCACCTGGAAATCCCGTCAAGCCCCACTGGGTGGGAGTCAGCCTAAGGTCCCCTGTCAAGCCCAGCCAGGCAGAGGGGCACAGCCTCAGGTCCCCTGGCCCAGTGCTGGGACAGGGGATGCAGCCGGAGGTCTCCTGTCAAGCCATGCTGGATAGGGAGTGCAGTCTGAGGTCCCCTGGCCTGGTGCTGGGGTGAGTGACTCAGCCCGAGGTCCCCAGTACTGGGGCAGAGGGAGGGAGCAGCCTGAGGTTCCCTAGTCCAGCACCAGGAGGAGAAGTACACCTTGAGATCCCTTGTCAGGTCCCCTGGCCTGGCACTGGGGTGGAGGCTGCAACCTGAGGTCCCCCAGTCTGATGCCAGCACAGAGGCGCAGCCTGAGGTCTCCTGTTAAGCCCTGCCAGGTGGGGGATGTGGCCTGAGATCTCCTATCAAGCCCTATGAGGGCGGGGGAGGGCATCGCCTAAGGTCCCTGCTGATTGCTTATTAAGGCTCCTTATGGGAACTTGGCCTCAGCTGTGGATGCAGCCATCTTTGTGATGGAGTGATGGTCAGTTAGCATATTCCCTCTTTATTAGATAGGATATTTAAGAAAATGGAAGGCTAGGACTAAAAAACTGAGTAAAGTAAAGCTGGAGAACTTAAAAAATAAAGTTAAATATATAAAAAATAAAATTGACATACAGAACTGAAAAAAATATATTGTATGAAAAGAAGAACTCATAATATATGTTTAGTAGCAGAATGGACATAACAGAAGATGGAATAAGTTAACTATAAACTTAACTAAAATACACAGGTGAAATAAAAGAAAAGACAAAAAGAGGAGAGAATAAGACATGTGAGACACTGTCAATCAGCCTAATGTTTGAATAATTGACCTCCCCGAAAGAGATGATACAAACACAAAACAAAACAGGGCAACATTGGAAGAGGTTATAGCAAAGAATTTTCCAAAACCAATAAAAGATATCAATCCACTTTCACAAAGCGGAAAAACAAACAACAAAGACCAACAATACTCTCAAGTAAGATAAATAAAAAGAGAATTACATGTAGGCATTTCATAGTCAAATTCCTGAAAAAAACACATAAAAACTCTTAAAGGTAGTCAGAAGGGGGATTAACAGGCATGTTATCTTTAATGTAGCCATTATAAGACTGTCAACTTTCTTTTCAAAAGAAATCATGGAATTTGTGGGCAATAGAATGACATCTTTAAGTTATAGATAGAAGAAAACAACCAACATAGAATTCTTTACTCAGCAAAAATATTCTTCCAAATGAAGGCAAAATAAAGACATTTCTGACAAACCAAGGCTGAATTTGTCACCACTAGAACTGTAAATATGTGAGTAAAATAAATAATTATTGATTGCATAGAATGACAATGTGTTATTTCACAAGTAGAGGTCCTGTGCATGAAATTCATAAGGTGGGGGTGGGGGGATGTCCTTCAGCCCAGCCTGCACCCTCTCCAATCTGGGACCCCTCTCACAATCCAGGACTGCTGGCTCCAACCACTTGCCTGCCTGCCTGCCTAATTGCCCCTAACCATTCCCCTGCCAGCCCAATTGCTCCTAATTGCCCTCCCCTGCTGGCCTGGCCACCCCCAACTACCCTCCCCTGCAAGCCTGGTCTCCCCCAACTGCTCTCCTTTGCTGGCCTGATTGCCCACAGCTGCCTTCCTCTGCAGGCCATCTTGTGGCGGCCATCTTGTGTCCACATGGGGGCAGCATCTTGAGTGTTGGAATGATGGTCAATTTGCATATCACTCTTTTATTAGATAGGATAATACACTGTAGAATTTACAATATATGCAGAATTTAAAATATATAATGACAATAGTACAAAGGTAGAAGGGATTAAGTTCTAAATGTCTTGCATTGTTCAGGCAATTATGAAAGTTCTAATTTAATATATTGATTCTAGTAAGTTAAGTTTACATATTAAGGGAAAACTTCTAAGCAATTAAAAAAGCATGCCTACATACAAAGTTAATAGAGAAAATTGCAGAACAAACAAATGCCCCATTCTCTTGATTTAAAACAAAGGCACTACTACATTTCAGGACGGTAAGAATGGTCTTTTCAAGAAATAGTTCTGGATTGAGTGGATATACATTTGAACCTTGATTCCTCATTACATTATGCACAAAAATTAATGTGAACTGGATCATAGACCTAACTATGAAAGCTAAAACAATAAAATTTCTTAAGAGACCATGGAAAAATATTTGTATGACATTTTGATAGGCAAAGCTTTCAAAACACTAACCAAAAAACAAAAGATGGATATATTGGATTGATAAAAATTTATAACTTTTGTTCATAAAATACACTAGTGAAGAAATGAAAAATCAAATCACAGACTGAGAGGAAACCCAATAAAAGATTTATAGCCAGAATATATATATAATCTACAAATTGGTAAGAAAAATGCAGAAAACCCAGTAGAAAAGTGGGCTACCACAGACCTCCAAGTGAATTGGCCATTATCTCTCCCAGGCTGCTCCTTCCATCTCACAGATCCCCAAGAGTACCCATGGCTGACTTCTGGGGGAGAGCCACTCACAGTCCATTCAGCAATGAGAAGCCTCTTCTGCACTCTCCCTCAGCCCCTAGGATATATTGTCAGTTTCCTTATCTGTGTCCCTACTCTCCTCTCTTCCCTCACCCTCCAAAATATCCCACAAGCTCTGTGGGAGAATAATTTTTGTCTGACTCATCTCTGTGTCTGTGTCCTGGGTACCTCGGTCTGTGCAAAGAGTGGGTGTCAGCAAATGCTTATAGACTGACTGAACATGAGCAAGTGAGGGTGTAGAGTGTAGAGGGCTTCAGAGGTCTTGAGCTGAGTGATCCCATGTGGAGGGGCAGATGGCCTGGCTGCCCCTCAGCATGGCCAGGGGGGCTCAAAGATAATCCCAAGGCTAGACAAGTTGCTGAGCCAGGCTCCCCAGTAGGCTTTAGACAACTTCCCCAAAGTCCATTGCCTCCCTCCAGCTGATCTTTTCTTCATATTGCCAATCAGAAGTCACAGGGCAGGAATCCTGTTGATGTCATCCTTACAAGTCGGCAGCCAACGGCACAGAGTGGAATGAGGAGAAAGGTAGTGGGGGATCTGAAGAGACAAGCAGAAGCCAGATGATGTCTGTCAAGAGTTAGGTCACACCTGGCACAAGGAGGGTACTCCACATTTTGGCTGCCCAGTCACAGAAGCAGCTCAGAGCGGCAGAGAAACCCAGATGAGGACTGCTTGTGCCTGCTCCTCTGATCTCTCTGTAAGGGTTTCATCTCAACAGGAGCCAGGATATTCTAGGTATCCTGGGTCCTGTCAGTGGCCTTCTCCAACTCCTTACCTAACTTCACTGCATTCTAGCCCTTTGTTAGTAAGGCTGCAAACCAACCTACCTGCCTATGAAGGGTCCTGTCACCCATGGCTGAGTAATGGGTTTGGGACTCTCCCAACACCCTCCCTGTCTTTTCCACCTCTACCGGTCCCAGCCTTGAGTCCTTCCCTAGCGCCTGGTAAACATCCCTATCTGCCTCCGTTGCGCATGCTTAAGAATTCTAGGCTAAGGTCCCAGCTAACTTTGCAAGGCAAGTGGGAGGGGTAGGACACAGAATCAGTCCCTGAGAGGCTCTTTCAGCAAGACTGGGGTCCTCTAACTGCAAGTTCCACGATGGGCTCTATGCGCCCTCTGCTGGCCACATTAATTTTGCAGATGCAGCTTAGCAGGACCAGAGCAGCCGCAGAATTCCTCCAAGTGTTCTAAGTCTTTCCTGTGGGAAACATAACTGCCCCCCGGGGACCGGGATGGAATGTAGAGAAAATCCCAAATATTGGTGAGGCCCTGCCTAGAGCTGTTGGAGTGAGAGGGCACTGCCTGTCCTGAAGGTTGCTGATGTACTGTAGAATCTGATGCCCAGCCACTGTGGGAAAGCCATCTCTCCACCTCACCCATCTGGGTCATTCACTCTTGAGGCGGGAGAAGCCCTGTCCAAGCCATCCCTGCTTTCCTGAGGCCCTAATTCCTGAAGATGATGAAGATGGACACTTTTCTGATATCAAACTTCAACTGGCTGGTTCAGGGTCAGGGATAAGGTCAGATTCTGGTTCAAAGCAACATCAGAATTTCTGATTCAGAATCATGGTTAAGGGAAAAACCAGAATATAGAGCACAGAACCTCCTCCTATTCATGTAAGAAGCCAAGTCCCACAAGATCACACATGCACCCATAGCCCTGAGTGCATGTATGCATGTGTGTGCCGGTGAGCACGTGTGTGTGTGTGTGTGTGTGTGTGTGTGTGTGAGTGTGTGAGTGTGCCTTTGTGTCAAGTGTGTAAGGACTCTCCCAATAAAGGCTTGTCAAGTTGTTTTGTCTTTCAGGCACGAAAGGCACAACTTTCACAGGTTCATGAAAAACATGGAAACAGGAAAACATTTAGAAAACTACAAAAAAGAAAATATAAATACTAAATGCTAGCAGATGTAACATTATGTCATGGAAACTAGCTATGTATGTTCTTACTGGGTAGCTATAAGATGCACTTAGATAGAATAGTTCAAGGCAGGAGAGAGCCCACAGGAGGGGTTGGGGCCCTTGAAGCAGGTACACAGAGGTCTCAACCACCCAGGGGACAGGCTCCAGTGATTGTGTGGAGGTAGTGATTTTGTACAGATAAGCAAAGGATACCCCCTTTTTAATTCATTTTATTTTCATCTACTGGCACGTTGCTGTAATGAATACGCAAATCTTCAATGTCTGTGATGGGAATGGAGCCCAAAGTTTGTGCACTAAAGAATCTACACAACTTGATTGGGCTAGGGCCACTCACGGACAGATTGACTGACAGCCGCCTCACTCCAAAAAGGATATAAGGTGACTTACACACATGTATCACTATAGCAAGAGGGAGTGCATGGGGCAGCTAATGTGGGAAATGAGGCGCAGGGAGAAGAAGGGTGGTGTTACACATGCCAAGACCCTCATTACGTAAGTGGCTACCTTGTAGTGGAAGGAGTCTGGCAATTAAGGAAACCAGACGTTGTGATTAGGATTCCGTGGCAGTCTGGAACCTTGAAGTGTGCTGGTGTGTTCTCTGAGGGTGGCCAACTTGCACTGTGGGGGCTGCCACTCATTGCCTTCAGCAGGGCCTGCTCAGGGGCAACAGGGATGAGGGATCCCAAGGGGCAAAGACCCCGTTTTGGGTGAGGAGGAGGGCCTCATCTTAAAGAGGGAGCTCAGAATGGGGAGCAAAGTATTCAATGAATACTTATTGAATGAATGAATGAGTGAATGAACATAGCCTTCCTTTTTATTAATTCTTAAATATACTCGCTTCTCTCAATATGCAATATCATTCCCCAGTTCAGGTCACCATTGGCTTTCTTTCTTAATTTATTTTCTTAAATTAACCCTCACCTGAGAATATTTTTAGAGAGAGTGGATGGGAGAGAGGAAGCGGGGAGGGGAAGAGAGAAAAACATCGAAGTGAAAGAGACACATCAATTGGTTACCTCCACGCCACCCCTGACTGGGTCCAGGGATTGAACCTGCAGCCCAGGTACGTGCCCTTGACCAGGAATCGAACCATTCAGTGTGTGGGCTGACCTTCTAACCACTGAGAGATGCTGGCCAGGGCATCAGCTCTCATAGACTCTGCAGCAGCCCCCTCCTACTCACCTCCAGGCTCTGCTCCCCCTTCTCTCCCCACCCCTGCAGTAGGTAGACTGGGTGCTCTTCCCAAATCCCCAATCAGATCCTGCTTCTCCCTGACCTTAACTCTGTTATTATTTTAATACTCACTGGAGGATATATTTTCCATGGATTTTTAGAGAGAGTGGAAGAGAGAGGGAAAGACAGAAAGAAATGTGGATGTGAGAGAAACACATTGATTGGTTGCCTCCTGCCAAACGCCTTGACCAGGGCCTGGGCTGGGGAAGAGCCTGAAACATATGTACCTTCTTCCCTTGACCACAATTGAACCCGGGACTCTTCTGTCTGTAGGCTGATGCTCTGCTCACTGAGCCAAACAAGCTAGGGCTTAAATATACATACATACATACATACATACATACATACGTACATACACACTAGAGGTATGGTGTATGAAATTTGTGCATGGGGGTAGGAGGGATGTCCTTTAGCTCAGCCTGCTCTCTCTCCAATCTCGGACATCCCTTTCACAATTCAGGACTGCTGGCTCTCAACTGCTCACCTGCCTGCCTTCCTGATTGGCCCTAACTGCTTCTGCCTGCCAGCCTGATCACCCCCTAACCACTCCCTTGCCAGCCTGATTGATGCCTAACTGATCCCCTGCCAGCCTGTTTACCCCTAACTGCCCTATCCTGCAGGCCTGGGTTCCCCCCAACTGCCCTTCCCTGCAGGCCCGGTTACCCCCAACTTCCATCCTCTGCCAGTCTGTTCACCCCCAACTGCCATCCCTTGCAGGCCTGGTCCCTCCCAACTGCCCTCCCCTTGTGGTGCCCATCTTGTGTTCACATGGGGCAAGATCTTTGACCACATGGGGACAGCCATCTTGTGTGTTGGAATGATGCTCAATCTGCATATTACTCTTTTATTAAACTTAAACCCCTTTTTGTGGCCCATGAGGTCTCAGGTGATCTGCCCCTGAGTCCTCTGCAACCTCACCTCTCATTTCTCCTCTCTCCTCTACTTCTACTGGCTTCCTGGCATTTTGATAAGGCCCCCCCAAATAGCCAAACCACTAAACTTTCAACCTTTTAAACAGTAGCTAAGTCAGATGTCCAATAAGTGCAGATATTTTTTTGTCATCTGTTCTGAAGAGACATTCCCTTGGGATGGAGGTGATAGGGAGACAAGTCTATCTCCAACTCTCACCTCATCCTCACCCATTTCTAATCCCCACTCAGCCTCAATTTGGGTTTAAGGCTGGGGAAGGAGGGATGAGCAGGGGGTGCAGAGGGCTTATATATTGTAGTAATAATAATTTTAAAGGTATGCTTTACACTCTGTGCATCAAAATATCAAGATTTGTAAGCACCATATCTAACTATCTTCTGTCCCTCTGGGCATGTGCACTAGTCTAGAAGTTTCTTGCCCACAGAAGGCAGGAAGGCAGGGTGAAGAGGCAAGCCAAAGTCTAAGCCTGCTGGGTTGACCACGAGGGCCTGCCCTGGACCTGATGGGTAATTACAGCTCCCGAAGGCCCTGGACCGCCTCTCTCCACCCTTTACTGGTAATGACAGCCCAGCTTGTGCTGGCTCAGCTGACTTAGCTGCAGGGGCCTATGGTGGAGGCAGCTGGGAGGGGACTTGTAGCCATTCTGTGGGGCCAGCTCCCCTTTTGCACACACCAAATGTGTGTGTGTGTGTGTGTGTGTGTGTGTGTGTGTGTGTGTGTGTGGCAGGGGCAGTCTCTGGGAACACACTTGGCCAGTTCAGGGCTGGCCCCACAGGCTCCTGGGGATGTTACCAGATTCTCTTTTCCTTCCCGGGGTCCAGCACCAGGCTCTAATTCTGAAGCAGTAGAGCCACCACTAGGTGGCTCCACTCAAGTTGCACCTCCTGCCTTCTGCCATCCGCCTGGAATCAAAGCTCTGGGTCAACTGGGACACACCTAGCTTTTCTTCCATCCCTAATGGAAGGAACTTGGAGGGGAAGGTTGATCTCTTAGTTCAGTGAATGGCTGTGTGCTGAATGTGTTGATGGGTATAGATGGTGTCAACATACACAATTCTCTCTGTGTGGCATTGGTTAATCCTGGGGACTCTGCTCTGGGGAATTCCATGCAGGGACCAGGCATCCAGCTGCTGTGGTGGTTGCCAGGCCTACAAGAGTTATCAGCAGACAGCCAGGCCTCTGTGCCATGCAGTGGAGTCTGACCCTCGCCCCTTCCCCAGGGAGGGATCACAGGCGAATGGAGAAGGCAGGGGTCTGGCAGGCTGAGGAGACCTCTGTTTAAAGGGAAGGCCTGCCCCCACCTGCCCTTCCATTCATTCAGTACCTCCCCACCTAGTACCGTTATTTTTTTGTCATCTGTTCTGAAGAGACATCCCCTTGGGATGGAGGTGATAGGGAGACAAGCCTAGCCTGTTTTGAGGAGCCATTGGCCAGTGATATCACTTAGTGACAGCATGAAAGTAGGGCTTCATTTGCTGTCCTCTTAGCTATGCTAGGGTCAAAGGTGGCCTTCCACACCTGATCTTGAGCGTTATGAGGCGCTCTAGGATTGGGACTAGGCAGGTAGCACCTCCTACCAGAAGCCTTTCCCTCCCCTGGACAAGGTTTCAGTGTGGGTCTCTGTTCTCCTGCTCGTTTTCCCCACTATATAGAGCTTCTTCGACATTCAGGGCCCCATAATCCCCACCAGGGCCTCAACTGTCCCCAGCAAATGTTTATGGAATGAATGTATGAATGAACACAGTAGAGTGATTACCAGAAGGGAGGTGTGGCTTTGTTTACACAATGGATTTGGGTTAAAAGAGTGTAACATGGCTCTTCAAAGTGGCTGTTTATTCATTCAGTGACACACAACTGGTGTGTTTATTGAGGTCTGCTGGAGGCCACAGTAGTAAGGGGTGTTCATGCATTCATTGATTCCTTCCTTCCTTCCTTCCTATTCCCCTCCTTCCTTCATTCCTTCCTACCTTCTTTTCTTCCCTCTTTCTTTTCTTCATGTATTTTTGTTTCCCACTCCCTGTTGAGGTTCTGGGTACCAGGCCCTTTACTAGCGCTGGAGACACAGTGCTGAACAGGAAAGAGGCAGCTCCCCTCCCCGGGAAGGGAAAGTGGTGGCGGAAGTAGACACGGATGATGCCAGGTGGCATGCATGAAAGTCATCCATGAGGAGCTATGGGATCTATGTGGGAACCTGGCTCAGGTTGGGCCCACAGAAGGCTTTCAGAGGAAACACACTTTTGGGAGAGAAGTGTTCTAGGCAGGAAGAATGGCATGGAAGGCCAACGAACTTTGAAATGCCCAAGGTGTTGGAGCATCGAATTTGAGGTTGCACATAATAAGAGAGGCCATCGGGGCTGGATAAAGGGGGGTTGATAGCATTGGTGAGATCTGTGTCATTCTAGGGGCAGGGACACTTTTGAGGGGTTCTATATATGGAAATGACATGGTCAGAATCACACTGTTAATAGAGCACTCTGTGGAGCGCAGAAAGGATAGAGGGAGTTAAGTCAAAGCTGTGGGCAGGGTGGACGACGCAGGTGAGTGTCCTGAATTTGGGCTGTGACTGCAGGAACGGAAAGCAGGAAGTGGACTGAGATCCTCCAGGGAAGAGCTACAATACGGGAATGCGGTCGGGGAGAAGATGGAAATGACTGCGAGATGTTCATTTCATTTCCCGAGGTAAGGGAAATGCCGGAGCAGAACATTTTGGGCGGTGTTGAGTAGGAGATGGGGAGATCATGAGATTGCCTATGGAGTGGCCACAGAGAAAGGCTATGTGGATCTGCAGTGGGCCTGGGCTGGAGATTCATAACCAAGAGTCATGGATTTACAGGCTCCAGGAGCCTGTGCGGGGCATGAGGGGATGTCAAGTGTAGTGCGTTGAATGGTGGCCCCTAAAAAGATATGCCCATGTCCTAATACCTATCTCTGTGGATGTGACCTCAATTGGAAAAGGGACTGAACAGATATAACTAAGGGAAGGATCATGGGATGCGATTATTCTCATTACTCCATGGGCCCTAAATCCAATGAAAAGTATCTTTATAAGAGAAGAGGGCGTGCAGACACCGAGGGATGAATGAAGTCCAGGACTCTGAGGCCCTGTGGAGGCATTCGTCGGACCTTTGACATCTGCTGTGTGGAACGAGGCATTAAGGAGACACCCATCCCTCCATGTAGACAGCAAATATTTATTTGCAGTAGAGGCTGGGGATATGATGATGGACAAAACCACATATAGCTCTGTACTCCTGCAGCTCTCAGGCCCGTGGTGGTGGTGGTGGTGGTGGTGGTGTAAATATTAATCAATCTTTCAACTACACACACTGTGGCAAGTCTTACAAGGCACACAGGGCATGAGCAGCTATTCTAGGAGGTTCTGATCTGGTCAGGGAAGTGAGGAAAATCCCTCTGAGGGGATCAGAAGGATTCAGGAGGGAAGGAGGGAAAAGTTTCTAGACAGAAAGAACAGTATAGCCGAGGCCTGGGTGTGGGTGGGGAAGAACGGCCATTACAGGCCCTGGAGGAAGGACAGTGTAGCTAGAGAAGTGGGCAAGGCCCAAACCGCTTTTAGGGTTGTTCGAAAGGGCGGTGCAATTTACTCAGCTGAGAGCGACGGGTTCAAGTCTGCATTTTGAGGACGTCAGAGCAGTGTGGAGGGGAGGTGGGAGGAAACAATAATGGAGGAGGGTGGCCCGCTAAGACACCGTTACCATCATCCAAGTGAGAGAGGATGGGCAGAATTGGATGGGTTCGAGAGACACAATGTAGGCGGTAGGATCGAATGGATGTGGGGTGTGGAAGGAGAGGGTCTGCGGGTGAGGCAGAAGGCATGACTCCCAGGCTTCTGGTTAGGTCACCGATGGGGGAGGTGTGGCTCCATCAGTGAAGCGGGGAATATGAGGTGTGGAGGAGCAGAGGAGAGAGCATGAACCCAGAGTGGGACATTTTGCCATTGAGGGGCCTGGGGACACTCCAGTGGGGATATAGACCCTGCAGTCATTTATGTGAGTCTGGAGCTCAGGGACTGGGGAGAGAGACATTTGCGTCACCTGTGCACAGGAAGAAATTATAGACGGAGAAGAGGAAACGAGAGCCCTGTAGGCCTGAGCGTGGAGGAGCCCCCTCTTTTTCTGATGAATGGGGAGACGTGGAGAGGAAGAGGTGCTTGGGGGGTAAGAAGCCTGGGCAGAGGTGGCCAGGGAGGACGGTGGGAGCCAGGGTGCATTGAGTGTTCCAGGGAGGCAGTGGTCAGACGTGGCTGGCATGTCAGAGGACACTGGGGGCTTTGACAGATGAGGACTTAAGGGCAGTTATTGGATTTAGGGACTTGTAGTAGGTTACAGAGAATGTTCTGAGACCTGGTTTGGTGTGGTGAGGGGCCTGAGGGGTGGGAGAGGGGTGAGGATGAGGAGACAAAGGGCTGTTTCAGAGAAATGTGCT